>JARHVA010005185.1:577500-717500 GCA_037957365.1 Torreya grandis | reverse complement strand
GTCGGGTAATTTATATGAATCCAATTTTTTAAAAAAGAATAAAAATATTCTCTTCTAATTATGTAAGAGATGAAGATGATTTAGTGGATGTTTGAATTCACATACACAGATGGAATTTGAGTACAGTATTGGATAAAAGAGAAAAGATAGATGAACTTTCTGAAGTCCTTATATAGATTGAAATGACGGTAGAAGAATTTGTTGAAGTATAAAAGGTAGATTTATTTGAGATTACAAAGGGCAAAAGAAAAGAGAATTACATAAAGAGAAGTATAAAATTAATGGAAATGAGAATGTGAAATGTTTTTGATGCCAATAGTTATAGTGAAACTTTTGTATTTCAAGATAAATAGAAATAGGGTAAATAAAAATTGGAAGAAATGCATTTAATTATAGAATTGTTAGAATGTATTGTAGATAAAAGAAAAGTAATAGAGAAAGAGTTAGAGTAAAAAAAATATCAACAAATAGAAAAATATATGCATATGGTGGATGGATTTCACATATGCAACAAGTATAGAAAGGATGAGTAGATAAACTATGTGATATGCATCAAGAGTAATTATTTTATAGCAATGAGCATAGATATTACACGAAAGAGGAATACTGAGTTTTGAACATCAAATTTATTTGGTTGTGTGTAGTAATAAGGAAAATTTATGGGGTATATAGTGTGAAAACTAGCTTTTGATTATATATGAAATATATTGGGTATTTAAAAATAAATTTATTCCATTTGAAAGTAAGGAAAATAAGAGTAAAAACCAGAAGCATCAAAATGTTTCAATGGACAATGTGACAACTAAATAATATCACATGAATACTTTCACAATGATAATAATGGAATTTATGATAAATTGTTTAAGTTCAAAATATGAAATAATAAATAAGTATAAATATGTAAACTAATAAAAATCAAGGAAAATTATAGTTAGTTGAAGATAGTTGGTATGATAATCCAATAGTAGATTGGATAAATGGTGATCAAAGACAATTTTTTTTGGTGGAGGTAGTTATACTGTAGCAGGTGTCAACCTAAAATAGATAAAAGTAACATATTTAAGATAGCTGAGTGGATGTGTATGTATAGAGGTGGGACAAGTCCCACAAAAACAAGGAAATGGATAAAAAAATATAATTGGAAGAGATGGATAGAATTTACCCAAGTATTAATAAATAAAATAATTTTTTTTAGTACAGATGATTGGCGAAGAAAAGTTTATGGTCTATTTATTGGTTATAGAATAAAGCAATAATTGAATGAAAACATATTGTTGTACCTCACATGGTGGAAAAGTTCATTGTGATTTATGTTTCAAGTCAAAATGATGGTACTAACATTTATCTTAAGTTTTTAAGCATTATGCTTAAAATTTTATAACCTAGGTGTAGGAGGATTTAGGGCACCATGTAATCTTACATCAACCAAAACCATGATTAAGATGGATAAAAATAAATAGTATTATAGTTATTTTATATGATAATAGTTGTAGTAAAATTGAGTTGTTTCTATTTGTCTGAGATGATCCTTGATTCCTCAAATCTTGTCGTATTGGAACCTTGACTAAGATTTTTGCATGACCACATGTGATCTACAAAGATTCTAGTAACTTGAATCTTTTAAGGAAGTATGGAAATGACCCAAGGAACACATCTATAATTATAAATATTTGTATATTATTACATATTTGTGAGAAAATGGTAAATCCATGTAGTGAAATTACAAGAAATTTGGTAATATACGATTTTGCAAAGGCATTATTTTTATATTTGTAAAAACATTTTTTAAAAAATATGTTATGTTATGGAGCTAAAAGCTTCACTGTATGCAAACATAGAGGAGGTTGCTGAGTGTCACAGTCACCAGTGTCAGTCAGGGGTAGACAGGATGCTGCTGACATCTGTCATTGATCGGCTGATGTCGATCACCTCTAGGCAGGTAGGGACCGACATCGATCGCCTGTGCGGTTTTAGAATTGTTCGTTGCACAAACAGTTAGTTTGTTGAACCAGTTGTTTGCATGTAAAGACTAATTTTAGTCTTGGAGCTGCATGTCTAATTATTATTTGCATGGGATCTTTATAATAGACTCATGGGGCTATATTGTAATTAAGGACAAGGAAGAGATCCTTCTAATTGTAAGATCTAGGTTTGTAGTTGTGAAAAACTAGGTTGATCTACAGGTTGTGCAAGATCATGTTAGATCTACATGGTAAGTAAGATCATTTGATTTGTAGTTTGTTGAAAGTTCATGGGAGATCTACTTGGAGTACTTTGAGTACTTGTGTACTGGTAGTATTGATACTGACTAGTGGAGGTGAACAACAACTTTGTGTTTGAGTTGTTTGTTGTGAATGTAATTGAGAGAGAGAAAACTCTTGATCGAGAATTACTGGGAGCCCAAGAGGTGTGGGAAGCCTAGTGGTGTGAGAAGAGTGTGGCATCTTCTTTATTGTATTTTCTTTCTGGATGAGTTGAATACAAGATTGTATTGTCTCTCAAATTCTATGTTGTTTCTGATTTCTTGTTACTTGTTACTTCTAGTTAAATTCCATGTTTAGTTGCTTATATAAGGTAATCAATTGTGCTCCTAATCCTGAGAAGTGGTATCAGAGCTAGGGTTGCAAGTTCACAGAGCCTAGTTTAGAGTAGGTTTACTAACACCTTGGTTTTAGAGTGTGTTAAGTGTTTGTTGATTACAGGTCACTCTCAGGGGTTTCTGATTGAGTGGGAGTATAGCAATGGTAGAAGAAAGTAAGCTTAGAATGGAGAAATTTAATGGCAAGAATTATCAATTATGGAGGATGCAAATAGAAGATTATCTGTATCAAAAAGATTTGTACTTACCGTTGGGTTGGGTTGCATGCAAGCCCACGGATATGAAAGATGAAGAATGGAAGGTTCTTGATTGAAAGGCTCAGGGATCTATAAGGTTGAGCCTGGCATCGTCTGTGATTTCTAGCTTATCACAGGCTAAGACAATGGTAGAGTTAATAGAATCTTTGGAAAATTTATATGAAAAACCCTCAGCTTCAATTAAGGTATTTCTTATGAAGCAGTTATTTAATTTGTAAATGTTGGATGGTGGATCGGTACATAGTCATCTTAGTGATTTCCATGGATTAGTAAATTAGTTAGTTTCAGTCAATATTGTTTTTGATGATGAAATTAAGGCTCTCTTAGTCTTATGCTCATTACTTGAAAGTTGGGATAGTTTGGTAATGGCAATTAGCAATACTGCATCTGCTTCAAATATCTTAAAAGTTGATGATGTTGTTAGTGTAATTTTGAATGAAGAAATTTGTAGGAAAAGCACAGGTGAATCATCAGGGAATATTTTGAGTGTTGAAAGTAGGGGAAGGCAAAGAAAGAAGATCAAGCAAGGGAGATCAAAGTCAAAGATAGGAAGGAGATCCAAATCCAAGTATGGCAGAGTAATCTACTGGAATTGTGGAAAGGCAGGGCACATAAAAAAAGATTACAGATCAGTTGAAGATCAGCATGAAGGAAATGAAGAAGCAGATGCTGTAGGTATTGTTGCACATGATGCTCTGGTATGTTCCTTGGCTAAAGTAGAATCTTGGGTTTTAGATTCTAGTGCCTCTTTCCATGCATCCCCAAATAGGGAATTATTTCATGATTACATCCTAGGAGACTTTGGAGAAATTTATTTAGGGGATGGTAAGCCTTGTCAAATGGTTGGCAAAGGGAAAGTGTAGCTAAAATTGTAGATGGGAAACACATGGGTGTTGAAGGAGGTCATGCATGTCCCAGTCCTGAAGCAGAATTTGATTTCTGTAGGAAAGTTGGGTGATGAGGGATGCATAGTAACTCTCATAGCAGAATCTTGGAAAGTTTCCAAGGGTGCACTTACTTTAGTAAGAGGTAAGAAAGTAGGTACTCTTTATCTATCTACTTGTCTTACTGATTCTCCTTCTGGTTTATCTACTTCAGATGTAGATTTGAAGATGTGGCTTCGTAGGCTTGGTCACATGAATAAAAATCAGATGCATGTTCTTGAGTCAAAGGGTAAGAGTTTAGATCCGAAAAGCATAGATAGATATTTCTATAAGTAACAGAAGAAAGTGAGGTTTTTTGTTATTGATGTTACAAGAAAGGATCAGGTCTGTTACACAAAGAGGAAATCTGATGTTTTTGACAAGAACAGGAAAGCCTTGGTGTTCAAGGAGAAGATGATAGACAGAGATCAGCTCAAGGGGCTAAAAAATTCTGAGCAGGGTAGTTTGAAAAGGGTTTTGATTCAAAGTAAGCTCACGGGTAAAAAGTCATCACTCACAGATAAACACAGTTACCGACATCAGTCAAGTGGAACTAACATCAAATAGGTACGTATCGACATTGGTCATGTGTAGACCAGAGTCAGTGGTGTCAGGTAGGTGGCTACTATCGTCAATCAGGGAACCGACATTGGCAACCAGGTAGACACTGATGTTAGTCAAAGAACTGATGTCAGTAGTCAAGTCAATCACATCAAACTGATGTTGGTCAAATGGAGACTGAGGGGTGACCAATGATGGTCACTATCAAAATGGATTTTGGGTAGATAGTAGGCTATCAAGGAGTCTCAAACGCCCATGAGGAGGACTAAAAGGGTAAGTAAGCCTCAAATTCATTGTTCCCCTTCTTTAGATTACTTGTTGCTCACTGATGGTCAAGAACCAAGAAGTTTTAAAGAAGCAGAGCAGGTAGGATCCGGGAAATAGTGAGAGCATGGCATGACTCAAGATTTTGATTCCTTGGAGAAGAACCAAATAGGAGATTTGGTAGAGTTGCCAGTCAAAGAGAAAGCACTAAAAGATGAATAGATTCCTAGGTCAAAGAAGAGAGTGAATGGACACGTGAAATGGAAGGCTAGGGTATATGGTCTTGAGCATGTTGCAAGACAATGGAGGTTTAACCATTGTGTTTCCTTTACCAAGTTGGATAATATTAGCTACATTATCATGTTACTGTATGTGGTGTGTATGCTTGTTGCAAGGTCACACATGTAGGGAGTTGCTGAGCTAAAAGTAAAGTTAGTTCAGAGGTATGTCATGAAGAATTTGGGAGCAACAAGATTCTTTGGCATGAGAATGTCTAGAGACATGGAAGGTCACAGGTTGATTTTGTCTCCAGATGATTGTGTGAATAAGGTAGTGGTGAGGTTCAAGATGCGGGATGCAGAACTAGTTTGCACACTTATGGATGGACAGTTCATAGAACAGTGTCTCAATTCACATAATGAGGTTAAGTGCATGGTATGTACTAGACCTGAGTTTGCCAAAGCAGTGGGTGTTGTCAATGAGTTTGGGGTCAATCTGGGAAAGAAGCATTGGAAAGTAGTTTAGTGGATTCTCAGGTATCTGAGAGGGACTAGCAGCAGGTATACATGTGATGCAGGGTCAAGCACTTCTCTACATGGGTATGTAGAATCGGATGTGGTAGAGGACTTGGATGACAGGCATATCACCACAGGTTGTGTGGTGGTTGGTCTTCAAAATTGAGCTTGAAGAGGGATACAAGATAGGAAACAAATTAGATGATGTACAGGTATAGGTACAAGTGCAGCTATTTATCTCCAAGTGGGAGATTGTTAGGTTGTGGAGCTAAAAGCTTCACTGTATGCAAACATGGAGGAGGTTGCTGAGTGTCACAATCACTGGCATCGATCAGGCCAATTGACGTCAGTCAGGGGTAGACAAGAAGCTGTCAACATCGGTCATTGATCAATTGACGTCAGTCACCTCCATGCAGGCAAGGACTGACATCAATTGCATGTGGTTCCAAAACTATTAGTTGCACGAATAGTTAGTTTGTTGAACCAGTTGTTTGCATGTAAAGACTAATTTTAGTCTTGGAGTTGTGTGTCTAATTATTGTAATTAGATGTCTAATTATTATTTGCATGGGATCTATATAATAGACTCATGGGGTTGTATTGTAATTAAGGACAAGGAAGAGATCCTTTTGATTGTAAGATCTAGGTTTGCAGTTGTGAAAAACCTGGTTGATTTGCAGGTTGTACAATATCATGTTAGATCTACATGGTAAGTAAGATTATTTGATTTGCAAGTTGTTGCAAGTTCATGGGAGATCTACTTGGAGTACTTTGAGTACTCTGGCAGTATTGATACTGATTGGTGGAGGTGAACAATAACTATGTGTTTGAGTTGTTTGTTGTGACCGCAATTGAGAGAGAGAACTCTTAATCGAGAATTACTGGGAGCCTAAGAGGTGTGGGAAGAATAGTGGTGTAAGAAGAGTGTGGCATCTTCTTTATTGTATATTCTTTCTGGATGAGTTGAATACAAGATTGTATTGTCTCTCAAATTTTGTGTTGTTTCTGATTTCTTGTTACTTGTTACTTCTGGTTAAATTCCATGTTTAGTTGCTTATACAAGGTAATCAATTGTGCTCCTAATCCTGACATAATATATCATCCCACTACCATGGTTTCCCCATAAGGTTGAAATTTTCTATAGGCATTGTGGTCACTTGTGGTTATACAGAAAGCATATAAACATCATTTGGAACTCATATATCAAAACTATTTATGACACAAAGTAATATATTATCTACACAAAATATTTTTGTTTATAACATGTGCATGGTTGAATTCCAATGAGGTGTGATCAATTTATGTAATAGAGGAATTTATGATGGGTCTTGGTGACATCTCATGAATCTTGTGATATGTTATAGATGTGACCATTGCTGACTATTAGATATTTGATCCTGGAAGACACAAATATGATAAGAATTAATTTAATAATATATATGACCCATTTGGAGATGTATTAAGCTATACCATGTTATTTTATCTGGTGAACATGGAAACATTTAATATTTGTAATACACTAAGTTATGTTAATGTTTTATTTGAGGAAAAACACTTAATGTAAGTAGTGTGTCTTTAATATAAATAAACACACCCTTAAATTATGTTACATGACCCCTCTCAGAAAAATATTTGTATTAAAATATATATATATAGTACGAGTTAATAATAATGGATATATAGGGATCTAATTTTGTAATCCATCTCATTTTGAGACTGTATTGATTCTAAAACTTTACAATTAGATTGTAGAAAGTATGCAAGATATAATTTTTCATTTGAATTAAAAAAAACTTTGTTGTTTTAAAGACAATTTTAGATAATATGGTCCTATCAACAGTCCAAATTTTTTTAAACTATCAAAAATAAATTGGAATGTATCAAGACTAAGTTGGACTTATTACAAATAAATCACATTTATCTAATGTGTTTATAATAAGTCTAAATTATTTAAAATGATAAAAAATAATTAGTAGTTGAAAATATCATAAATAAATTAGATTTCATCAAGAATTAATTGCAATTCTTAATAATTGGTTGGACTTATTACAAACAAATGACATTAATCTAATATATTTGTAATAAGTCCAAATTATTTAAAATAATGGAAAATAATTAATAATCATTTTTTTTAAATTATCAAAAATAAATTGGACTTTATCAAGAATTGATTGAAATTTTCAAGAATTAGTTAGACTTATTACAAATAAATCACATCTATCTAATGCATTTGTGCTAAGTCCAACTTATTTAAAATAATTAGAAACAATTCGTAATCAACTTTTTGAAAACTATCAAATATAAATTAGACTCTATCAAAATTTAGTTGGACATATTAAAAATAAATCACATCTATCTAATGTATTTAAACCACATCTATCTAAATTATGTATTTTTTACTAAGTCCAAATTATTTAAAACTATCAAAAAACAATTAAATTTTTAATATACCTCTCTTTCACCTTAGCTAAAATAAATTGAGTAATTTATCAATAATTAAATGGACTTATCAAAAATTAATTGGACTTATTACAAACAAATCACATCTATCTAGATGTGCAAAATAGTCAGAAGGCTTGTGGTCTTTCTAATATCTTTAATCAAATTTATACAGTCATACAGTCATTCAAACTAGTTCATAGACCATGCATTTACAGATAATAAGCTAGGCAATTTATTTCTTAAGAAAAAATAATTGATACATCAATCAAATGCTTAGGTGATATGTGATTTAAATCACTTAGGATGATTGGGATGCCACATATCAGTATTTGATTGGATCGTGAACTATTTTTTAATCTTTATGTGATGTCCCTATGACCGTCAAAGTTTATCTCATATTTGTACACATGCCATGTGTCAATCACTAGGAAACTAATTCTCCCATGTTGACTTTGGTGTTCATGAGAGAGTCCCCAAGATTGTATAAAGTGGTCCGATCATGGGTGTTTAGGTTGTAGGACACCTCCTCAATATTTATACTATTAATATAATCTCCTACATAGTTGATTTACTGAGATTGTGATGTGCGTCGTAATCTTAGGTGTTCACATTATTAGGGAATTTTATTTGGACTCATCATCCTTACATATAGCCAAATCATCAAGATTTTATAATGTGGCACAATCTTCTGTGCTTAGCCAAATTGTAATTTAAAAAATTGAAAAATCCAAAGACCATTTATTGATACATAAATGTCGAAGAACAAGTCTTGATGTGTAAATTCCAAATTGGGACATTCCAAGGCATAAACCACAAGAACCTTTTCATAAACATTAGAATGCCAAAGTGTATTTTGTAATTCACAAAAGCTAAGGTGTAAATTCTAATGTTCAAATTGTGAAGACCATTTTTTGAAGACCATTTCGAAGGATGCAAAATGTGAAGTTTAATTTAAAAAATAAAAAATTTGAAGATGTTTTCATGATTTATCAATACAATCTTTCTATTTCGAATACACAAAAGCCAAAGACCATTTTAAAACATAAAAATGGGAAGTATACATTACAATAGTCAAACACCATTAAATAAATGCATAACTATCAAAATACTGAATTGTTGTAGTAGAAAATATAAAATGCAAATGCCAATGTGTCTTTTTCAAGACCCAAAATGTGAAGTGCCACTAGAAATAAATATAAATAAATAAAATAGTAATAAAATATACATTCCCAAAAAATGGACTAAATTTTGAAAAAATCATTCATAGTTATCATTCCAAAATTAAGGAAAACACAATTTAAAATTTTCCAATGTGACAAAAGAAAAAAATAGTTACCAATCTTTTATCACTATTTTTGAAAGTACCTAGTGGGATGATGCATTCAAAAAGTCCATTACAATGCCTTACAAAAAATTAGGGAGAACAAGTGCATGACCTCTTCACTTTTTATTTAGATTCCATGCATAGATGATAATTTCTATGAGTATCAATGGTAAAGATGTGTCAGTTGGGTTTGGCTTCCATTTCTTTTTCAAACGGCCTGAATAAATTTTTACTTCTTCTACATCTTTTGTTCCTGCATGAATTGGGATGAACCAAGCTATTTTGACCCTTCATTCTATATCTCCATTTTTTTGGAGTTCTCAATATTGGTTTCAACTCTGGAAATCCATATTATGTAGTTCACTCCTCTAGAATCATCGGGTCTGATATATAACATATTACCATTTTGCACATCATGAGCTAGATTAAATGATTTTTTTTATTTTGTTTTTTGGAGCAACATATGTATTTGTAGATGCCACTCCAAAATCAAGTTTCCTATCATGAACCATTATGTTCAAATCTCTATGTAGAGGTATTTCATGGAGATTTCTAGGCCAAAAATCTCTTTTACATTCAACTTTAGAAAGGAACATGTCTTCTTTCATTATGTCATGAATGTTTTGGAAGTAATATGGTAGATCATTCCACTTACTATTTCAGTCAAACCAAATTCATTGAATTTTTGTACATAGTTAATCAATTTATATTTAATTTTTTGTAATTCTTTTTTCTACTTCTATCTGAGAATTTTGCAACAATGGAATCTTGTAAGTTTTCTCTATTTTTCAATTCTTTGAATTTGTTTTATCAGATTACCTTCTGGAACATTTGGCTCACCATTTTATTTTATTCCCCATAATGAAATCAAACGGGATGCGCGGGGGGGGGGGGGGGGGGGGGGGGGGGGGGTTCTGGCGCGGGGCGGGGGGCGCGGTTGGTGGGCGTGGGGAGGGGAGTGGTAATTTCTATCTTTTATAGAGTTTTTTCAACACATAATGGGTTGACCTTGCTCCATGTGTAGAAGAAGGTATTGAATTTTTTTCAAGCCTACTATTTAATTTCTTCCCTTCAACTAGTAACTATTAACATAGTCTTTGAAGTCTACTACTTCAATAAAATAAGGAGTGAAGTTTTTTGTATTTTCATATGTCATATAACTATCTATCATTTCTACCATACTCCATACATCTTTCCTCTTTATACATTCAAATAGGTTTCTAAATGTGTCATTGATGTCCTCATGGGTATTTCCTATAAGAATAAATCCAACCTCGACATCAAGGAAAATGCCTTTGTAAATAAAGAGAGATAAATATTGAAACACAAACCTATACAAAAAAACATGATTTTGTGAATTTATAAATGTAATATTAGTTCCATATAATGTTCAACATTTCAATAAAATATAATTATGGATGGAAGTTCTTGTTCTTATTGTCCCCATAACAGTTGTCTAGTTGAATGTATATCCTGGAAGAAAGTTTCATGAAGGCATAAATTGATTGTGCTTCTTCTATGTATTTATTACATTCATTATAGTATTTGTTAGACAAAAGTGCATGATACAATGGATATTTTGAAGATACATATTTATATAGTAAATATCTATAAGTATCTGGAATTGTAATTTCCATATCCTTGAATAACTTATTCAATGAGGTGATATTAAAGTTAGATCCTTCGATAACATATGGTAAAAAAATACCCATATCCACCTGCACAATAACCATTTGTTAAAATCATTAGAAGAGATAACTCTATTATTCTATTGGTAAATGCTTTAATTTTTTTCACTATCCTTAGAACAAATGTTTTTTGAAATTCCACCTTGTCATGATTTACACTGGGGCATTCTTTAGGGTATTACTATGACATTCATCTATGTGTGTAATACATTTATCTTTCAGAAAGTATTTGATATGAGTCCATCATGAATTATTGATCAATACAATCTTCTTGATCTCCAGAGAGGGACCCAGAGCATATTTTTTGAGTCAACAAGATGCATGTTTTGCACCTAACAAATTCATCATACTTGGTAATGGTCACATCATGAAAATTAATTTTCCATATGTTATTGAATTTTGGTTGGGATATTGGCTCATATTTCATATCTACTAGTTGTGTATAGATGTGGTACCTCATAATTTTTTAAGTGAAATATGTTGGAAGATGTTGAACATTTTCTTATAAATTATCTATATTTACGTAGCCTATTAGTCATGGATAAACATATGCAAAATCATCCACCAGTTGGATAAACAAATATTTAGCTGTCATTGTCTAATTTTGTGTCTTTTGTCAAAACTTCCCAACATGGAATGAATTTCATTCCCAATTTTTTTTGATATTATTGATTGTCAAAAAAGCTACTTCTCTTCAATCCATATATTTTAAGCCAATCTTCCAAATAAATCTATGTACCCTAAAAATCAATGGTAGTTTTTTTTCCCTTAAACAATCGATAGAAAGGGAATCCAATACATGTTTCCTCCTCTCTATTGTGGTGGAATCAATAAATTATATCTTTATATATTTTATCATCTCAAATGATAATCCTGACTGAAGTGTTTTTTAGGTACAACATTTATCTGCATACACTGTTATAATCTCACTATCTATGTTTTCATCAAACTTCACTTGGATGAGTGAAGTGTTTGGTTGCATAAAAGACATATTAAAATTAATACATACAAATTCAAGAGGAATTTCCTCATTGTGTCATGCGAAAGTTATATTTATAGAATCCATCGAGTCAGTGGCTAGACCTAGAGCTTTATATTCTTCCTTCACCAGTGACCTTACCAAAATTTATGAGAGTAACATAGTGTCCACATTAGAAATCCATAGACGTATTATTTTTTATCTTGGACATTTAAAAAAGACATGAGAAAAAATTTTAATCAAGGTATCTATAAAGTTATTTCAATTTATACCTATATGTAGGAGATAAAGCTCTATTTATACCATAACATAAGCAAGGAGATATGTTAGAACCTAAAAATGTTAAAAATATAATGTATAAATATATTTTTTAATGACATGGTTTATGTTAATAAAAAATAATAATAGATTTTAATATCTTATAGTACATACTTCAATCCTCATTTCATCTTACTTTGAAGGTATCTCCTAGGAGATACCTTTCAAACATGCATAAAAGTTGAATAATTACATAGAGAAAAATAGTTAATCAAGTCAACATTCAACCATGTATTTTATTACTATACCAAATGGTATTGAATAATGGGGGTTTTGATAAAAATTATGGAAAATGATTAGCTACTTTTATTTTGAGATCTTGTATGTGATTCTAACCTCTATGATGAACCCAAGAGTTTGAAGGTATCTCCTAGGAGATATGTTTTAAACATGCATAAAGGTACCCTTAAAGGTATTATAAGTCCCTTCAAGGTTTATTTTAAAGCTAGTACTAGGTCATACCTTGAAGGGACTTGTAATACCTCAAGGGTACCCTTATGCATGTTTGAAAGGTGTCTTGAAAGAGACACCTTCAAGGTACCCTTATGCATGTTCACCTTTTTTTTATATAGGAGGTCCAACACTTTTTCATTCTCTCCCCTAGGCACTTAACAACTTATCAAGGTTTGAAATCATCTATAAAGACCAATTTCACACAAAGAGTCTCTACAAATCATGAATGCATAGTTTAGTGACATGTGTCACATAAATATTTCATTCAGTCCCAAATTTTATGTGTACGAAATCATGGTTCTTGTGACATTTAAATTCATGTAAAATTTGAGATATTATACAAGTAAAACATGTGGAACACCACCATTTATCCCCTTGGTACACCACGACTCAGAGTCGACCCATATTGTGATCTTGTGGGAAAACAAGACACACTCTAAGAGGGATACATGATTCACTCCATTTCAACTAGTATATGGTAGTGATGCATGTATGCCTATAGAGTATACTGTACCAAGTTTGTGCATTTCAATGATTATGCAACTCAGTGACCATGAGTCAGTAAACTATATATTGTTAGATTTAACTAAGATGGAAGAGAATTAATGAAGGGTTTACTGAATAAAACATATTAAAAAGATAATTAAAAAGGCATGGTATGATCACAACATGTGATCTAAAAAGTTAGAATAGGCAATGTTATCATATTATGATAGGTTCAAAATATTTCTATAAAATATGTGAACTAGATGTAAAGGGCCCTACATTCTTTAATAAGTCTCATAATAGGGTACCATTATTCTAAATGATTTTAAGGGAATAATATTTCCAAGATGTATAAATGGGTGTAGACTTAAGCCTTACCTCCTTTAATCTCTATTAATGTGCCATAACTATGAGTAAGTACTGAGTGGTACCAGGTAATTAATATTGTGTGTTTTTTTTTGTGAGGTTATAATGATTTTACAATGTGTTTTTAGTCTCACATGACAACATCTAAGAAGAGGCTATGATCGTAGGGTGCAATCACATTCTAGTGGTAGATAGTCAAGGACAGTTGCAATCAACTATATAAATCTCAATTAAGTCCAACAAAGTGGTGATAATAAGATAGGTATGGAATAAGGACAACTAATAGTCATGCAAAACCATTATTGATGTGGCATTTCAAAACATTGCATCTTGTTTGAGGTAGATCAAATTAGGACATGATAGGTGGATTCATTAAATAGAGTGGCTAGATGAAGTGACATAGGGTCACATCAAACACATGCTATGGGGTAAATTATAGATTAGGAAGACAAAAATGTCACTATTAAATCCACAATATTAAATATGAGGAAGAACACTCATGGACATGCATTCATTTAATTTAAAGAGGTTGATAAGAGCAAATTATGCATCGAAAGCTATAAAAATAAGGGGATGAACAATGCCAAAACATTAAAAAAAAAAATTGAATAAGAGTATGTTGAGAATAATTATCATTGATGTCATTGATGTGACAAGGTAGCATTATGACAAGAGAAAATTTTAAGGAAACCTAATGATTCCTCTGTTAGTTGACGTCGAAGGTTAAGCCAAAGAGAGAATTTGAAGGAAACCTAATGATTTCTTTATTGGTTGATGTCAATGTTGTTGTATTTGTGTGATATTTTTATCTAATGAGTTTTTTAATTTGATAGCATTGATATCAGCATGTTTGAGTACTAGTTCATGAGTACAAGGTGTTTTAACAAGCCTTGTCATGGCACTAGTCATAACATGAAGAGACCTTGAGAGAAGGTATGAGTATGATGGCTTGGTGAGATGAGTACACACATGAATGAGTGGTTGTATGATATTTATTGAGAATTTATGTGAAGAATTGGATTACTCATATGATTTTTAGGGTAAACCTATAGGGGTAAGACCTTTAGACAAAATCTGCACCTAGACCTTGCATGGCCTAATGAGGCATTTTGATCTATTATGAAGGATTATTAAGGATGTATGATAATGTTTAATCATGTATGAGTTTTTATAGTATGTGAGAGTGGTGGAAAGTGCATGGAAAGAGGCATGAAGGTCAGTTTTAAGGCCTAATGTGGTTTACAAGTCAAGGTCTAAGTAAGCAAACAGAGAGAGTATGGCCTAATGGGAGGTCATGATTATATTTCAGAATTTTTTAGCTTATATAAGTATTTTAATAAGTGTTTTATGTTTTTTCAAGTGTATTAATGCATTTTTGGTTCATAGTTTTAAGGATAAGGCATGAAAATGTGATCTAACGTCTCTCGATTGCATCAAATGAATGGTTCTCAACCCGAGAAGGATTTTCTTGTTCTTATAAGCTCATAAAATATTTTATTGGGAATATAATTTATTCATGGTATATATTCAAGGGTTCTCGATATAAATTTCATTCATTATTTTTTGTATTGAGGGGCCATGCTTTATGAATAATCGTTAATAGTGGAAGCGTGCTTATACCCTCCTAGAACCTTAATAGTGACCCAATGTTGAAAATATGATTTAAAAGTGAAAAAAATGGTTTATAATGATCAAGTAAGTGTTTGGATCTTATATTTAACTCTCCAAGGTACCTCCAAGTGGTGTTGATTAGACAGAAGAGAGAGAACTTGTGCAGATAAATGATTATTTATGTAAAAGTTATTGTAGCTATAAAATGTTGTATTGGAAAAAGTTATAAAATTAATGAAGGTTTAAGCTTGACACTAATAATTTATGTCCTTGGTGGTTTCTATATTTTTTTTGGTTCTCAAATGTGCTAAATTGGTCATCCACATTAGCTAGTCACTAACAGGTTTAATGGTGCAAATAGTGAGAAACCCAAGCAATAGTGAGAAGATGATTAAAAATGGGTTATCATGATAGAGTGATGAAATGAAGTGCATGGATATGTTTTTTGGGACTAGTATGTCCTATTCATTCTTGGTATAAAGCTTTAAAGTTAGGTACAGTGGCGAAAATGATGAAGCCAAAATGGCTTATCTAGTTCAATGAGGTCTGTGTATAGTGATGTCATAAGATTGATCTACAAGACCAATATTTGTCATTTGAACATGTGATATTTATATATTATAATGGTCTAATGATCTCATATGATCATATAATTTTTATAGGTACAATCCATTGAGAGGGTGGGGTGAATCAGTGGTGGCAAACAATCCAATTCAATTTCTAAACCCTTCAACACTTAAGCATTCAATACAATCATTAATGAAGCATACAAGATGTTTTAAATAAATGAATGATGAAAATAACCAATATCACACACATAACACAAGATCTATGTGGGAAACCCTTTTGGGGGATAAAACACACTCTCAATCTTGCAAACACATAGACTACTTGTCTTATAAGATGATCACAAACAAAAGAATAGTTCCAAAATTTAGACCAAGTCATTTGAACCAAGTCATTTGGTCAAGTCATTTGGACCAAAATTTAGTGAAATAATAGTTCCCTAAGGAGAACCTACCCCTAAAATTATCAAGTCCTTCTGACCACTATTTGGTCAATTCCTTCTAGCCTAAAACATTGATCAAGTCCTTGTGACCTAAGGCCTTTAGTGAAACACCTATTTTACAAGGAGCCCCTACTCCTAAGGATGATCAAGTCCTTCTAACCTCTTTTAAAATTAAAACTTACACCTTTAAACTAATTTATTCAACACTTGATGATGGACCTCTAATAACACATCCTTTACCTTGCCTTTGTATACACAAAAAACATCCAAAACAACCTTTTGGATTAACCGACTCTTCTTTGCTCATGCTCATTCTTCAAACCTACAAGAGCATTGTTCATACATCATAATTATGACTTAAAATTCATATGCATAGTCCTCAATGTACTCTACTCATCAACCCATCCACTAGGCATACGTACTCTCTTCCTTTGATCCTCAATTCCTCTCTCAACTCAACATTCACAAGGCACATCAAAGTCTAAAAACCATCACATTTGGTTTCACTATTTATAGACCATTCATGAATATCAAATTTTTGATCATCCATTAGGCATGCCTTAACCCTTAAGGCATCTACCATATGAAGACACATCCCAATGCAATATTAATAGGTCAACCATAGAATTTATGGGTCACCCTTAAGTAGCTACACCTTTAAATTAGGCCATTGTAGCCTTTATAGGTCTCATAGAGACCTATTCACCCATTAGCACTTCATCAAGCAAAATAAAAACATAGAACCAATTTCAAATACATAGGTCCACTCCTTATGACCCATAAGACATCTTCAAAAGATCACACTAATATTTTCTCACCTCAACATATGCTCAATCAACTCAAATGTAGACCTTGTACATAGGAACATCATGAATGAACACATAGTCAATTTCTTCAGCATTGTTCATACTCAAGATAGATTAATCACACCTCAAAAAACATCATATCTCATTCATAAGTAGTATAAAACATTATCCAATATTTAATACAACATGAAACACCCAAACAACTTCAAAATGAACTCAAACAACCTTCTCAGGTCACTTGCAAAACATAGTTAAACACAATCAACTTTAGAGCTCAATATGTTTGACTATACAAATAATTAGACCATCTAGCTAGGTTCATTGGATGCACCTTTGACTCCTCTATAACTTTCCATTTTAATCCATTAATAAATTCATCCTGGATCAAAATTTATGGATAAAATATTGAGCACTAATTTTTCCTTTACAAATTTGAATATTCAAATGCCAATGATCACAGTTAAACATCGACCACTTTATCCTCATCTCGTGTCCTCACTGCTTAGATTAAAAATTCACCGTCCATATTTTTATAATTTACTCATACTTTACCTTTCATCACTCACCATTGGATCTTTGACTTGACTTTTTGACTTAATGTACTTGGTCAATCTCTTATGTGTAGCTTGGTCTTTATCTATGCTAAACATTAGACACTTTGAAATCATGTCTCGTAATAAGTACCATTGATCTATTTATGTATGAACATCCAATCACTGTTATATCTTAGAAGTAGCTCAATATTTATCTGTACTCATGGTTAAACATCGAACATTTGGCTTCATCTCACTACCTCTTGACATCTTAGAATAAATATGCTCTGTTGATCTCTTTGAAGAAGATCACACTTTAACTTCGTTAACCAACTATTACTTTGAACTCTTTGACTCAATGTATGTTATTGATCTAGATTGTATGATCACTCGTGATCCATTAGATTTCCATTTGGTCATAAATATTAACTTTGTGTAAATTTGACTAAGTATGGGGACCATTACAATCTACCTAGAAGGCCATGTTTGTATTGATATATATTTTATTTCTCTCAATATCTCAATCTAAAATTTGGACCATATATTCTCCTTTCAAAGAGGAATCCAAATATGTATTAAGCAGCTCCTAAAACCTTTGCACATGTGAGATATTCCTTTACCAAAATACTCACTCAGTGCTACTTTGAAATTAGATTTTTAATATAGTTGAGCTAATATTGATTTTTCATCTTCAATCTTCGATGAGATGAAACACATACAATTAGATCTACTTTTGGAAAATGATCAAGTGTTGAAACTTAGTGAAGTTATGTTTGAGGAGACAAATCAACACCTTAATAAATTTTGTCATGCTAAGCCATGTCATCTGAAACTTGAACCATATGATCTCCTCACATAGGATAATCCACTTATTTTTCTCAATCGATGTTTCCATTACATCTCTTTAGTGCAATTTCTAGTCTTGTTTTCAATGATTCACTTGATTTTAATAAAATTATTAATTATCTTAACTTATTAACTATTTAAGTTTTGAAATGAATACTATGTATGTTCTTTTTATTGCCTAAGAACTTAACCCTTCTATTCACTTGTTCATAAATAGTTATCATGCACTACCACTCATTTATTATATACAATGAGGGAGAGAGAAAATGATTTGAAAATATTTTTGGGCCCTTTGGGATTTATCAATATTTAAATTACATGATTTTTTATTTTTTTTAATTTATTAGTCCAAATTAGGTGTTGTTGTTCATTATTTGGATTGTCATCATGTCTCCCCATTATTATCTTTCTCAAATTTATATCTTCTTGTCTATTTATAAGTGTCTCTATATTTATTTTGGGGCTATATCTTACACTCTTAGGTCTATTATTTCTTCCTTTTAATTAAGAATTTTCCATCTTTTTGTTCCATATCTTTCAATTTTTATTTTTTGTAACATCATTTAACACATCAATAAGCTCTTTATTTAGAGTAAATTGTCTATAAATACATAACCATTATAATTAACTTGCATCTAAATAGACACTTATAATACATCTATCACTATGGGAATATCTTCAACATACATGATAATTTAAGAGAGATTGCACAATAACTAAATCATATATTCATGTTAAATCAATCATTAGAAAGAGGAAAGACACACAATGCACATCATTGGGCTTATGTATGTCACTCAAATTGTTTCTAATTATGTGATTTTTTATTTTATAAATTTATTACTACTTGGGGGTATGATAAGAACATGGTGCTTAAAACCCCAACTAACCCACAACACATACCCTAAACCACTCATTTTTAATTAAGTTTCATAAGTTTTTATCAAACTAGTGAAAGGAAAAGAATGTGTTTTGTAGATCATTAACATGTCACAATGTAAAAATTTGAATAAGGATATTAGAGATCTAGACTAGAAAATCACAACCATAATTTTTTTTTTTCATTTATGTCACTTACTAGAACTCTTACTTCTTAAAATTTCACATGGATTTTTATTAGCACTCCATTACCTCATGATTTTTCTCAATAAAGAAGTGAAAAATATACAAGATAGTAGTAATATTTATAATGAGTAAGGTCATCATAGTACAATGCAATGTCAATACCCTATAGTATTAGTCAAAGAAATAGCAGAAAAGATACAAAATAAAATCAACATTCATAATTAGTACGATTATCACTCCATGATTATGCAGTGTGAATCCCTTATAGTAATAGTTAGAAAAAGAGTGGAAAAGATAGAATACAAAGGAAGCATTAATAATTATTAATACTTTCATAATACATTATAACACAAATTGATAGATGTTGCATAGGCATCAACATCCTCATCGTTACCCTCTCATTTTTATAAACTCTCCCATTCTATTGCTTCCCTTGTTATATTATTTTAATTCAATGAATATTTTTTGTATATTTTTTGTTAAACACTTATTAATATTTTATAAGTTATTAAGGGGACTTTTTGAGACTATATTATCTCAATATTACGATCCTTCCAAGAGCCTTGTATTTAACTCATTTCTATTTCTACTAATTAACAAGAATGGAGGATCATTGTACATCTAGATCATATAAAATGAAGAGCAAAGTCTAATCTTCCTATGACATTGACCTCTTCCTTCAATATGATTCAACTTATTTATCTCTATTGGTGTTCCAATTTCACTTCTTATTATTACTAGTATATTTATTTTCATGATTCACTTACTTGTAATGGTATTCTTGATTAGATTTTCTCATTAATTACTATGTTTTAAAATGAATGCTCTGTATTTTCATAACACTTTATCATACCCTAACACTCATTTAATATGCTATAAGGGAGAGTGCAAACATATATTCATGTTAAATAAATCATTTGAAGGAGCAAGTACATGCAATTCACATTATTATGTTTTTGTATGTCATTTAATTTGTTTCTAATTATGTAATTTGATATTTGATATTGTTTATTGTTTGTGGGCATAATAAGAACATGTTACTTAAAACTCTAACTAACCCACAACATATATTTCATAGATCATTAGCATGTCACAATGCAAAAAACTGCACAAGGTTATTAGAGATCCATCATTTTATTCTATTTTTAAATTTTTGTCACTTTTCATAAATGTTACTTCCTGTATGGGTATGTCATAATAGGAAATCATGCTCCTAGGATTTTTATTCATTCATTATAAATTTTCTAAGCAAGGTCTATCACTTGTGGGTGCACATTGACATTGTTATATTATGATGACTATCCTGGGATACATGTCTAAATATTAAATAAAAACTTATCAAATTTTTGAAATTATTAATTATGTTTTTATTACTATTTCAAACATTTGTGCAACTTGCATTTAAAAAATTGATATTTATGTTACAATTTACTTTTGTAATCCATTTATCCATATTACAACATTCATTAAATAAAATCTATTGGCACTATGTTCTTCAATCAATTTAAAACTTACAATTATTTATGGCTTGTTAAAATTTTTATCAATCATATGGGGTCTAAAACCTTTAAAATCAGGATACCCAACCTCTCAATTTCTAGGCATGGTTATGTAGAAGGTAAACTTCCTTTCTAAATGGCTCCATCCCCATTTGAAATTTTGAATAACTAGATGCTAGATAGACATTTGTAAAGTTGAATGTGGTTGGTTAATATTTGAAATGGAAATCCATATAATAGAAGAGTCTAGTGTTTGGTATGGCCTAATCCTAACATTATAGTCTTGCCTGATTACTAAATTATTAGTGAGCACAAGGTTGAGCATCAAGCATGGAAAGGTGGACACACTAAAGTTATATTGGGCATACATGTGATGGCATATGATGTTTTCAAATTTCCTCTTTCAGATCGATTGTTTTGAGAAAATTTCATACTAACTTGGTGTAGACCCTCAAGTTTTTCCTCTTTAAACCATTCAAAAATGTAATACTCTTCTTTCATAGTAGTGGCATCTTTCGAGGCTGGCAAGAATATGCCCCCCACTATGGGAAATGCATGATGAAGACTGGTAATGTACACGCAACGATCATCACTTCCATGAGTATTATTCCCATTTCATAGGAGTAAGCAAAGCTTGTGAAGAAGAGAAGTTTAGTTCATCCTGACCTAAAGTTCCCGCCTACCACTGCCATGCTTAAAATAACACTAAGAGACCTGTGCATAATGAAAATAATGATGCCAAATGTTACCCTATAGGCTGCCTGTGTATCGATAGAGAAGGCAATCATGGTAATGATAGAGAGGGAAAGTGATCCTACTTTCCCTAGCCAAATGTAGAACACCAAATAATGACCTTCCAATATGTTTCAGTTTTGGTGGGATTTATTTGAGTGATATTAGTTTGAGTGGGATATTTTAAATTTAAATTTGTTTGAACAAGCATATTGTCATGGATGATGCCACATTGACATGTCATGTTTTATAAACTATGCCATATCAGCAGGCCATGAATGGGGAAGAGCCATAAAAATAGTCAACCAAAATGTTGAAAATCTAGTGATGCCACAATTTACGATCACAACCATGCTGGTGGTTACAGTTTGGAAGGGTTTCAGTCAATGGTGAGTGACTTTGAGGACCGATGAAGACCAGCCTGTCGATGACTAGTGACGACAAGCACACATTGATAGACTTAAATGTTTCAATAAACTGATAAATGAAAATATTTATTTAAAAAAAATATAGCATATTTATTAAACTATATTATATCAACATTGCGATTCTACATCTACTCCATCATAATCATTAAAGAAACAATTTATATATAAATATTAACTTACAATATCATTATCTTACTTTAACTCCATCTAATTCTCATTAGAGGAACATAAGATAGTAATTTTGAACCCCATCTAATTCTCAATAGAGATATATAAGATATGTAATTATCAATGTTAAAATTTTGAAAATTGGACAATCATATGAAGTATATGATGCTAAAAAGGCAGTGATTTATTTTATTCCTCTTTTCGATAGTCGTGTCACTATATGTGTTTGTGCATGTCTTATAGGGATGCACTTTCATATCTTCATTATATATGGGTAATACAAACTTGCATATATTCAATCAACATTTTTATTTCAATAAAATAATAGTTTTGAATTTTAGTGAAAAAAAGCAAACTTGATTATATGGTGTTGAACTTATTTTCTCATAATATCTAGTATCTTTTAAGTCATTATCATTTTCTTCCATAATTTTTGATTTTTTCCCAGTTTATATATTGTGAAAAATTTTAAATGGTTTGAATGGTTTAAATAAAGGGTCATTTAATCCACTGTCTTAATCTATTATTGGTTGTATATAACTTTCAAATATTCTTATTAATTCCATATAAATGTATTGGAATTTATTTATGTATTTAAAATATGTAATAAAAGTTGTGACATACTATTTTTTTATTATTTATTTTAATATATATAACATATAATTAAATTTAAAAAATCTTAAAATTAAAATAATATAAAATATATATAATTAAAAAATATTAATACATTTATTTAAATATAAGCTTATCAACTTCATTATATGGAGAAAGATACATATAATTAAAAAATATTGATCTATTCAATTAAATTAGAATTTTAAATATTATCACTATTTCATCTCGAGTATATTGTTCTACATTTAAACATTTGCTCAACGAAAAAAATCTACAAATGCCCAAATGTCCACATTTAGACACCACCTCATAATAAACACTTGTCCACATGACTAGAATCATCGATTCTACATTGAAGCATTTGCTCAACGAAAAACAATGCGATTCTTCAAAGTAAAATAATTTCCATAGGCTTAGGCTTTCCATTAAATCAATTTAGAGACTTCATTGGAAGGAATTAAATAAACCAAATATAGGATTCAAAAACGGATTCAAAAACACATGAAAGAGACATTAAAAGGGTAAGGTTAAAAGTGATGATCGAGTATAACTACATTCAACTCCTGTTGCTAAAAACACCAGATTTTTATTGGGGACCGCGACACACATACTATCGATAAAAAATAAATCTTCTCTACTTGTTTTTAACAGAGCAGAAAGTTTGCACAGCCGTCATACCCAAAATAAGTATGGCTGCCACAAGAGAGACCGCATACCATGGCTTTGAGCAATGTTCTTCCTTAAACTGGCTGATCCACACCTTCCATTGACTGTTATAATGTTGTCTTGCCTCTTTCATCACCACCTCAAATTGTTCAATTTTTGTATGAGTTATTCCGTTACAGACACGATTGAAAATATCAGCTACCTCTCCGTCACTCCCCAAATAGTTTTTAATGATTCCCTCTTTGCTGAGCACAGAAACATCTTTCTCTGAGTCAATTAAGATATCTATTAAAATTATATAACTGGAAATTGCCGCCTTTTCCGGAGACCACGAGCACCTTTGACACTCTTCATAAGCCATCAAGTTCCGCAAGAGTGTATCTGTGTCTCCATCAACAGATATATGAGGGAGGGAAAGCGTACTGCCTCCAAACCTTCTCTTTTGAAATCCGATTCCGCCTGATCTAAATTTTATACCAGCCTTTTGTAATAGGTCGGCCGTAGGGGTAGAGCCGCTAACAGAATTTGGTGAAATTTTAGCAGATTCACCAGCAGTAGCAGACTGGGAACTTGAATCTGTTAACAAATCTTTAATCGCCATTCTATGCAAATCCAATAGATGACACGCACCTTTATTAATATGATCCTCCAGTTTTGATACAACTTCATTACCAGATAATTGTGAAGAGAAGGGCAAACCTTGAAACAACTTGAACTGTCTCAGCATTTCAGCTAACTTGCGCACAGCACGTTCGCGGCTTCCATTAAACTCCAGTTGAAGTAAAGTTATTAGAATAACAAGGGGAATTTGATTTTCCAACTTCGAAATATCCTTTAGAATCGAACGTGACGTATTGTTTCCAGAACCAGCTTTGTGAAAAACAAGGCTAAAAAGATCTGTATCTCTCTCAAATCTAATGTATTCTAGAATAAAACATGCATCCATTCCTAACATCCACCATAGTGTCTCCCCATTCCATTCAATTTCTTCTTCATAACATTCTCTGATTTCATCCTCTAACTTTTGAATCTCTGAAATTATGTCATTTATGGTCACGCCATTGAGCCTTCTCAACATTCTATGAACTGCTTCCAGCTTATGTTGATCCATAGCAGATAGTTCTGTGTTCATCTTGTGATGGTAAGGACCCAAAGGTACAATCATAGGTTCATAGGCTTCTGGTTTACGAACCATCATGGCTCTAGGCACCCTGTAAATGCAGACGTTTTTAGACACTTGTCGCATTTTATGCCCGGGATCAAATGCCTGTTGTACTTTACTAAGCCATGACATTTCTGAAGCATTGCCTTGTGTCTGACCTCTGCCATTTTCGGCCATCTCTTCTCTCTATTCTGTCTTCCAAAATACAGTTCTGAGAAAAGAAGGTTCAAGCACGGACCAGCCACGCATTTGTTAGAGAAAGAAGCGAAAAGAAATACGATCATATCTGAAATGTAAGATTATAAAGAGTTAAACGAAAAATCAGTAACGTGGTTACCCAATCGTTTTTCAACATATGTATTTTAAGTACAACATAAAGTTTATCCTGTCGTGTCTTAAATTAAATTTTATAGAATTAAATTTTGTATGATGTTCAACCTGTTCTTCCAATAAATTTTATTTTATTTTTTAAATTAATTTTTTTTATCAAATTTATAGTAAATTTAAACTTTATTGGGAAACACGTTTAGAGAAATTTGCATTATATATATTTTGAAATGAATGTGTGGCTCGTTCATATATTATTTTGAACTTTATATAATTAGAGTCTAGATTTTCAAACCACAACGATGAATGGTAACAAAGTATACCTAAAAGTGTAAATTTTAAAAGTATTTTTTCTTAAATCATGAACATGTGGATCCATGAACAATATGATCAAAATTTTAGACGTAGGAACAATTTCATGATTATTTTTTTACCTTGTGGATCCACCTAAAACAATATGATCAAATATTTTAGACATTGGAACAATTTCACTATCATTTTGGTACAATTTTTTATATAAAAAGAAATTGGAAGTTTTTGAACTATAAAGTTTTTAATTGTAAATTCAGTTATAAGGGTTGGCCTTTAGAAACACAATAAATTTTATCATGTTTTTTTCAAAAAAAAATTATTAGAAATATAGTTTTTATATTTAATTAATTGGTTTCTCTAAAAATATAAATTTTTATATAGTTTGGATTGTTTAAGTTATTTTTTATTTCTTAAGAGTATTTTACACGAGGTTATTAATGAAAGCAAATCTTTGTAAATTAAACTCGAGACAATTTGATGGTTAATTCGTAGTAGCTAAGTCAAAGAAGTATATTATATGCTTAATCCGTATAATCATTCAAGATTTCAATCAAAAAATTGTTAATTTTGTATGATTAAATTTTAAATCTTTATCTATTTATAAACAGGTTTTGATATGATCATAATATACATATGTTATTATTATTATTATTATTATATATATATATATATATATATATATATACATCTACTTTTGAAAAAATAATATGACACTAAAATACATTTCATTAAATATGTAATTAAAAAATAATAATTTTCAATATATTTAAGCTATGTTTAATTTTAAATTAATTTAAAATATAATGTATTTATTGAAATTTTAAATGAAATATTGAAAAAGAATATATGCCATGTTTTCTACCTTTCCATTAAATAGATAAAAATAATACTTTGAAGTGCTTTTAAAAAGGTAACGGTGAAGGGTTCGTGGGAAGAGAGCTGAGGGGGAAATGTAAAAATATATGATTGCATGTCTATTATGTTTCACTCACAAAAAATATATAACTCTTTAAACTTCAAATTTTTTGGGGCCTATTTAATATAGAAATCAGATTTTAAATGTTACAATTTTTTATTATAAATAGTCTTTGAATTTAAATATAGCAATTTTAATTCATCCATCCCTATTTAATATAGAAATCAGACTTTAAATGTTACATTTTTTTATTATAAATAGTCTTTGAATTCAAATATAGCAATCTTAATTCATCCATCCAAATTCAAGTATCTCTAATTTCATGAAATAGTATCTACTTAATTGATGTGGGAACATTTAAGTGAGGTTGAAAATATTGTATAAATAAAAATAATACTAATCTTAAATAACAAATAATCAATAATTATTAAAAATTCAATAAATACTCATGAAAAATAATTTACATCTTCATCTCAATTCTATTCTTAAAAAGCTCTAAATATTCATTTAATTTTATTTAATATTGGAGAAAAGAATGTTTTTTCTTGAAAATGTGATATTGGTATTAACTTGAGATCATTTGTGTGTGTGTGTGTATAATTTATATATATATATATATATATATATATATATATATATATATATATATATATATATATATATATAAAGTTGTGCTTTAAAAAAAATAGAACATAAATAATAGTCTTAAATGTCTTTGAAGCATTTTGCAGAGCTCAAAAATTCACAAGTCCAAGATTGAGCCTTGTAAACTTATAGTTCATTAGTTGAGGTTTTCTTAAATCATACAATTTAACATAGAGATAAAATACTCATATAAATATATTCATAATAAATTTTAAAAACCACAAATTATATGAAATTTTAAAAAAAATGCTCAAAAATAATACTCAAAGATTATTAAAAAAATAAAATGAATAAAATAATGATTAATTTAAATTGATTATCCAAAATATTCTAAGAAACATGTTACTAGCTCTAGATAGAAAGGGTACCCTTCCATGTGTTCACACCCCTAAACATAAAAGTAAGGTGTGACATACAAGTAAAACAAAAAAAAATGGGCTCAATTAAGGACATGAAGTTTTAAATTACAAGGTAGACGTTCTTTTCCTTTGGTTGAAAAGACAAGTCTAAAGGGACCTAAAGGGATCGGTTTGTGTGAAAGATAATTTTACATCTATATATATGGAAAATTATTATTTTTATATTTTAAAATTAATTTATAAATATGTTTTAAAAATATTTAAGATTGGTTTCAATACATTACAATTTAAAATGAATAATATATTTGGGATATTTCATTAATTTCAAATTTAATTAAATTTTGAGATTTCACAATTTTAAGATTTTAATATTTCAATGTTTTAAAAAAAAGTGATAAAAAAAATTATGATCAATAATAATTAAAAAATAATAGTTATAATCAATAATGATAAATTGATACTCCAATTAAAATTTGATTTTTAAAAAAAACAATTTTGAAATATACACACAATCAGCCCATATTTTTCTTATTCAATGCTTATAACTTATTCCCAGATAAAAGTGCCAAATCGACTTGGGTCTCAGGCATGATAGCTAACAAGCTTGCAGGTTGATTTCCACTAATTGGGGAAAAAAATAAAAGAAAAAAAGTTTTAAAATGGGAGCCTAGCAACCAACAAGTTTTCCAATGAAAATTTTATTTAATATTTTTATTCTATTTAATTTAATATTTTCATTCTACTTAATGACAAAGAAGTTGACCTATTTATTTTGAGCTTTCCATTACATCATTTCTTTTTATAGAGCTAAATATTAATGGATAATTGATTTTGAGTGATGTCCAATATTTAAATTAGCAGTTACTTCTATGGTGGAAAAAAAGCTGGAGGTTAAGTAAAAGTAGTTGATATTCGACAATTGAAAGCCTACTTAATAGGAATGTAATATGTTGATTTGAAACATAATTGGTAATGTCAATGCATTTTTCTTTCATGTCCCACTCGAGAGAATTTCATTCACTTATGAAGGGTTGACTAACCGGTTTTGTTGGAACAATGAGGGGCTACGAGATGCTTGGGATCTACATCAAGGCCCATATAGAAATTTCTTTCCCCATGGAGCAACTTGGGCTCTTACATTTGTTTTGTGGATAAAATTTGCAAGAAAAAAGGTTGTATTTATAATGATTGACTTCTTCATCTACCACTTTTTTTCCAATAATAATTTTTTGTTCAACGTATATAAGAAATGATTATGATGCAATTTGATAATAACTTAGTAACAACCAAATCATGGATATTATAGGTAACTTCCAAAGTCATGAGCATCTAGTTTACTTTCAGTGCATCCAACAACTCACAAAAATCTAATATAATTCCAATATTCTTTGTTCCATGACCAAACACCATTATTCCTCATATTTGCTTGGTAAACCTGCTATGTTCTAAGCTCATAAATCACCTTCCAAATGTAATATATTAGCGTATCCATCTAGCACCAACAAATAGGCAGTTGTGAGAGACCCGCATAAAAATAAGCTAAACTTAAGTTTTGAAAATTTTGACTCACATAAGAATCATTTGTATTTTACATGACATTATGAAGTATTGGATTTCATGCCAAAGAATTACAATAATATATAGGGTCCACCGTATTAAACAATCAAATGCTTGTTCATGAATGATCAATGCTTAAGAAGATAACAACAATAAACTAAATTCTACCTTATTTTTAATTATCTTTTGAAGTACAGTTACAACATGAATAATTTTCTATAGTGAGTTGAGAAAAGAGAACCAATCATATGATTAAGGTGTTCAGATGAAGCGTAGTACTGATAGCTAAGGTTGGGAATCATTGAACTTGTTATCATTAAAATCACTTCTATATGAAAGAAAAGACATCCAACCAACTACATTCTAGAAAGAAGAAACCTCTACCTTGATTGCTGACCTAAAAACAAACAATGAGATTTTTTTCATTAATATCCAAGTTAAGCATAAGTGATTTTAAAAGTACCTACTTATTTCAATTCTACCTCTTGACTCACTTCTAGAATAACATATATATTTTCTTTCTGAAGTGTTTCTTTATAATGAAAATTGAAGTAAAACTACTTTAAAGTAAGACATTTAATAGAGTGGGATTTTTCCTAAAAATAGAAACATAAAAATGGTGTATATATTTATAATAAGGTCAATTATATAATATATCTAATTTTAAAAAACTATATATACAATTAAAAATTCAAAAAACATTTTGATTAAAAAATGAGAAGTGGTGTAATGCTTCTTATCCACGACCCATCGATGCCCACATATTTCGTTTCCATACCTCTCTTTTTTCATTGCACATGCTATCTATATTAAGTAAACAAAAGATACAATATAGCATGAGTACTCGCCTTTTTTATACATTAGTAAAATGCAAATTTTTAATGTATATTTAACATTATCAGTATTACTTGAGAATGCATAGTTGTAGCATATGATTGCAGTTGGAAAATATGAATTAAAGTTACATGTTTTTTTTACATTTCAAATTCACTGTCATTCATCAATATTTTGTGCAATGTTCTCTTACTCCTTTTGAACAGTAAGAATAGTTTGCAAGACTATTGTTATAGGAGTGCCATCTTTGTCCTTGTCATTATTGTTTTCTCTCTCTTTAGTCATTGTCTTGTTTTTATTGAATAAAGGTTGACTATAATTTTAATAGCCTATTACGATATGCAATAATCTCAAACTCTACCTTATCCGATACACCTCAAAAATACAAACTCAACAAAACATTAATTTTATATTTTATTAAAATTTAAAGAGAGAAAAAAAGTTACAAATTAATAAAAAATAATAACAAATATTTATTTGAAAATTGTTTTATGTTGATAAATTTATTAATTTAGTGGTAACAACAGTTAACATTATTTATGTATCATCATGAAAAGTCTTATATTTTTAATTCAAGTGCCTTTTCTAATTAATTCCAACTTTGCCCTCTTCTACGATTACAATTCAATTAGATTTTGAATGTATTTTATATACACTCATGTCGGGTAATAATACATAGATGACAAAAAGCCTAGCTATTTCTTAAAGCGTTCGCCGACATCATTATCACAACTACAAGATATTTAAAAATAGCCACATGTTCCCTTCACTATAACGTGGTATATCCTGGCAGTACTTACAGCTGTATAAAGCCTTCACATGGCTAAAAATTGGACAAGCAAGGAAAAGACTCTAAATTTAGAGGAAGAAGAATAAAGGGGATCCTGATTTTTTTTGGCGGTAGATTCCTGTCCACTAAGTTTAGAAATCTTGGCATGGTAGATTCGGTCGAGGGAATCGCAGGGAATAATGGTGGCGATGAGGTCTTACGGGAGGACAATTTGATCGTCATCATCGGCCAAATTTGGGGAGGAGACTGAGCAGAGATGGCCGAAGACGAGGCTATCAAAATCCATGCTTGAGGTGGTGAAGCGCTGTATGATCATTGCTAGTGTTGGCCCTGGAAAGGAAATTTTGTAGACCATGACAAGGGAAGTGATAAAGTGAGAAAACGGCATTAAAAAAAAGGCACATTATCTTTCTATTCTCTAGGAAATCTAGGGTGGCAAGATTTCTATTTGGTGATGATTGATTGTTTATTTTTTGTTTCGATCGAATCTGAATATAGGTTAGAGATTGGAACATCACGCAGAACACCACAATGGCATCTCCACAATATGTTACAGCTTCTGTGGTAATAGGCAATGCTTTGCAAGGATGGCAAACAACATTACAGACACCGATTGGAACTTACATAGTAGTAAGTAGTATTATGTTTTCAGGTAGATTTGAGACGGGTTTAAAAAATACTGTCAAACCATACTTATGTAGGTGTTTGATGATAACTATTGCCTACCTGTCATGCGCTTCACACTGTATCTTTATAACCCTACAGCAGTAAATCAATGGTTGTTCAATTCCTCACCCGAGATCTTTAATCTCAGTCACACAATATTCCTGTCATTGACGAGTTGAAGGGTAATGTCGATTGAACAACTGTCTTAAAAAATTTAAAATAAGTGAAACATCTAACATCAGAAAAAAGTCAAAACTCTTCTTCATTTGAATAAACAATTCGTAATGAAATGTTGTAGTAAATATCATCTGTTATTTACAAAAATTCATTTTCAATTCATTGTATCCTAAAAATGGTTTGAAGAAAAATTGAGTAAGCAAAATGGTCTTTCCTATCGAGTAACCCACCATTCCTTTAGTTTGTAAGATCATATGTTTATTTCAAAATACCAATTTTTGTACAATATCATTTGTGGTTTTTTCTTTAGAAGAACTCAATCTTCTATTCTTTGAACCTATACACCTGGTCATGCTCATTAAAATAGAAAATTACATCTCAAATTTAGTTACATAGCTTTATTTTCATCGCTTCGTTTATTTGCATTTACATTTTTGCATTATATTAAACTGGTTTCTATTATGGTTTATGGACGCTTAACTTAAAAAATTCTTCCTAAAATGTTTCATCCTGTACCCACTATGGCTTATGACTCTTTCATTTTGTCTTCCTTTTACTACATAGCTTAATATCGTCACGATACCAAGATTACTTTTAAATTATCGAGTAGTATTTTTTTTTTTTAAGTAGTAATTTTTTATTTTTTATTTTTAAATTTCATTCAAGGTAGATAAATCAATAGACATTCAAATGTAATTTGAGGCATTTCAGGGCCCTATCCCTATTTCACCTTAAAAAGAATGGTGGCGGTGTTGCTCTTGGGCTGAGCTAAAGAAAAGAAAAGAACATAGCTTGATATGACAACAACGTTAATGCTGTTAGACGAAAAGGCTGCTTCAGAAGGTTCAAACCCTAGACGTGGTGATAACAAGGATTGCGTGAAGGCGATGAAGAAGACGAAGATAAACGGCATGGCGCAGAAGAAGCAGCCGTAGAGAGGGCTTGGGCAGGGGCAGAAGAAGCGACTATAAGAAGATATGGTAATGATGACCCATAACATTGCAGAATTTCTATCCATTACATTGCAAAATGGTGAAACTTATATTAAACCATCTTGCCTACTTCAACCCATGGAAGGGGCAGTGCTGCAAATCAACACATTCTTGTCCAGCAACATAACCATCCACGCGTTTCATTTCTCCATGCCATGAACCTACTTCCTAAAGAACTACCTATCAATAGCTGTCAACTGTTGATTGGTTTGGAAAAGCATATTCGGATTCTTGTCTCTTGTGAGACGAATCTTGGGGCTTCGCCCCTCCCTAATAAGCCTCCGGCTTAATTATCGTAACAGAGATTATTCTAGTCCATTGATTGTATATAAAAACTTAAACACTAACCGTGGAATAGTTTTTACCGTCAATTACCATAAATTGATTTTACCGTCGATTTTTCCATAGACCAGTTAAGACGGACATCAAAACTTAACCAGGTTGCAGAATTCTGGTGAACATGTATTGAAGGCTAATCATATGACAACAGCGTGCATGATGAAATGTGTTGCATGAAAAGAATATTAATGGCAATTATTAATCGTTAGATTCGGGTGTGATTATGCCCTATTCTTATCATCGAAACAATTTTTTATGATCCTCAAAGTAGGCCTATGTTTTTAAGGCAACTCAGGTAGATTCAAACAACCACGGTTTGCCGAATTTAAACCTACATCCGTCGTCCTTTCTTCCATCCCACCATGAGTGAAACCTTCCGCTTCACTTCTTGGGGGAAGAAAGTCTGGATATGAAAAACGGTCTCTCAAGTAAATCATACTGAAATTAAAATGGAAATAATGGCTTTAGTATCTAAATGACTTGAATGTAGTTTAAAGATGCCAGGCCTGTCACGGCGAAGGGCATATTAACTTTCTTTACCTTCGAAGCAGACTACACAGCAAAAACAGTACATTTGCTTCGAGGAAGGCGTCTAAGAAAGGTGATATCCAGAGTCAAAAATCTGAAGATTCTCAATCAGCCTGGATATTGATCGCAAGTTTTGGGGAAACCATCTCTTAACGTCCGCATATGCAGCACAAAGCTTTATAAAGCACCTCAGTACCAACTTTAATACAAGCCTTTAAATTGCTTTAGCAGAAGTAAAATCTTTTACTAAAACTGTTAAATCATTTGAACTTTGTCGTAGCTAACATATCCAAAATTCTTCATTAGCATCACCAAAATAAAGCTTCAAAGCCTACAATTTATTTTATATCAAAATCAAATTTCAAAGCATACCTTTTACGTTGTATGTTGGTTATTAGTAGAGAAGTTAAATAACTAAATAAGCAATTCATCTCAAGCAAACATTATTTAAATAATACTGGACTTAAACTTTAAAGAGATTAGGGCGCTGCACCTGAGGCAAAACTGCTTGGAACTGTAATTCCAATTTCAAACCCGTATTCCTTCAGAAACTTGAAAACACAATAACACCGCTCATTCCCTTTGATTGAATAAATAGATAATGTATTATTTTTACAACCAAAGCATAACTAATGTCGTCTTTCTCTTATTTCTCTTCATCCATTTCGAGGAAAATAGCAGAAAGAGACAAACCATGATATAGTGTCAAAAATATAAAATATTACAAGAAAAGAAATAATAATATACTGTTAAAAACTATAAAATATTATAATAAATATATATATTTTGTTATATTAAGATTTCAGAGGCGATGTTGAATGGATAACCGTCATGCAAATGGAATAGATAGCCGTTCATTCCTAGCCACTCAAAGCAAAAGGTACGGTCAATCAAAGAAAATGGAAGACTTGAACAGTTATACAAAGGGTACAGCACTAAGGTTCAATTCATGCAAATGGAAGACTTGAAATCCAGATGACGGATCCTTAAAATCGGTTTTTATGCGGCAAATGTTGTTTACGATTCATATAAATACGTGGGGGCAAAAGAGCCAAAGAAGCAATATCACTATGCGGCAAATTTTTGTTTATGATTGATTCTTGGACGGGAATGAACGACAAATAATCTTGAGAACGCATAGAAAATATAGCCAAACGGTATTTATGTCTGGTATAAGTGCTATGAAATTTATTATTAGAACACATTTGGCCATATGAATAAAAAATAATCAGCTAAATTTCAGAGACGAGACACTTGGAAGACAATAAGGAGGTCGCCAGCCCAAGGCAACCGGCTTTAGGGGAGAAATTTCCAACGAAAAACAGCTGGCATACAATCATATGGCAGACGATGTAGAGAATGGTTTTGTACGTGCTTACACTAGCATTGCGTCCATGGTTTTGTACGTGATTATCAATTTATTTGATTGTTTTTATAGAAATATTATATAATATTTATTATAATTTTTACATATATTAGAAAGTTATCATTATCAAACAATTCACAAATAAATTAGATAATTTATAAAATGAATATTAACATACAACATTTTTAGGCATTGTAAATGTGATAAAAACTCAGCGTGCAAGTGTATGCTATACAATGTAATAAACATTATGAATCATAATAGTTCTATAGTTGTTGAGTTGCTCACGCAACACATATTGAACTACTCACACAACACTTATTGAGTTGTTTTACGCTAATGGTTACGATGTGTCCCCCCAATAATGATGCAACCCTTTAATCCAACGTAGGTTTTTGCTTTTATTTGCTTTACATGAAAAGCTATTAAATAGTTTTGTGTCATCTTTGCTCTTACAATTTATCCCTTCTTTACACTAAACTCATCTCCGAAATAGGTTAATGCCCAAATGGAAGACCATAAAGTGTTATTTTGTAAAGCGAGAGAGTGTAAATCAACAAGTGTACTTCACTCAAAACCATGATGGTTAATCCTGTCTCATCTTTTATGTTAGAATTGTTCCATGAGAACAAGAACCAAACCCAAGTGCTTCAAATCCTTCACTCAATAAATCATTCACACATCTCCAACAATGCATCCCTCTGTCAATGGTTATTTACATATAAGAAGATTAAAATTGTGTATCAATTGTGAAACAGGGATAGCAGTCATATATTTCACGTGATTTACTATTGCGGATTTACACTTTTTCACTTTACACAACCCTGCTTCACAAAATTTGAAAAATACCCTATATATCATTTTACATTGTTCAATAATGTAGTTATCCTCATGTTCCAATACACTATTTGAATTTGAATAGGTTAATTACCTTGTGAAATGCTAAAATAATAGGAAAATAAGGATACATAAATTTCCTTAATTAGCCATATGCCTAGTTACCTTATTTTTGTTTTACGATTATATTTTGTATATATTAATATATAATATATGAATCCAAAATTTTAATGTCTTAAAAATTATTATTCTGCATTTATCACATTTATTACAAAAATTTAAAAAGTATTTTATTTAATAGAATAAGAAAATTTAAATAAGAATAAATATTTTCAGTGGAAACAAAATCTCCCTGAAATTCTGATGTATCCTAATTAAAGGTTAATGGGAGATTGATTAGATCAATAAATAAAGACCAAATATGGTTGTGAAGATCTCACGAAAACAACCCACAAAAACCAATTAGAAGGATGAAAGAGATCGTCCATTTGTCAAAGTGATAGTAAATATTGTCTTCTGTGATGCTTTTAAGGATTTTAAGCCTACCATTTACTTCCCAAATAAAGGCCCCAAAACCAATCATAAATTATACTAACCAACTAAATGTGGGTCTCTCTCTACCCTTCTCATCGATTCACAATAACGTAAAATCCAATATGCACCGACAAATGTATCATGGAACTTGTGACAGAATCGAAGAAAATCTCTTTCACGATATAATTGTTAAACACATGAAAAAAATATGAAGCAATTCGTACCCCTAGAAAGAAACATGTGTGTGTGTGTGTGTGTCTTGTCCAAACATTGAGATAAGTGCATATTTGTAGTTTGTTGAAAGTATAGAAGGGTTTTCTGAAATCATTGATATGGCAACAATGTTAATGTTGTTGGAGGAAAATGCTGCTTAAAGACGTTCGAAACCTAGACATGGTGATAATAAAGATTACATGAAAACTAAGTCATCAAATTCGAGTTCGACAAAAATAAAGATCAATTCAAATTAGAGTTCATTAAAAAAAAAAAAAAAAAAATCAACATCAAATTGAACATAAAAAATATATAAAAACATATAAATATTAGTCAAAATAAAAATATCAAAGAAAAAAAATATAAAAATATGTATGTATAAATAAATAAATTAAAAGCATATAAAAACATTAAATATTTTTAATTATAAACCAAAAAATAATAAACAATATTTAAAATTAAAAAAACATTACAAAACTTAAAAGTTATAAACATAAAAATTAAATTATAATCATAAAACATAAAAAATAAATAAAATGAAAAGACATAAAAGATTTGAAAATAAAAAGTAAAAAATATTATATATATATATATATATATATAAAGAAAATAAAAGAAACGTTATTATTTTTTAAAATTATTAAAAATATATAAAAATGATTAAAATATAAATATAAATAGATAAAGAATATTTAAAATATAATAAAAAATAAAAAATCCAAATATATAATTAATCAAATAAAAAATTAAAAAATAAAAAATAAAATAAATAATAATAATTTTCTTAAAACAAATATATAAGATATAATCAAAACATATAATAAAATAAAAAATACAACCCCTTGGGGCCTATTCTTTTCTCAGGGATCGGCATCATCATCAATCTAAACAGTGGTCTGCATGTTCATCCAATAGAAATATGTGTGGTTTGCAGCAGGTCACTTGTTCGAATCACCGGAGAAGCATTTTAAGCGCCGACCCTGTGGCACAATTAGTATCTCTTTATGCTTCGCTACTTCAAAAATACCGATTTTGCAATATGGAGGATCATTCGTCTATTTATCTTTATGGTGGCCGTCCTTTGCAAAGTGTTCATAAAGAGACAAAATCTTTCATTTATGATAAGCAATTTACCGAAACAACAACAGCAGCGTGATTGATGAAACTCTCAACTGCTGGCCACCATTATTTTTATCTCAACCGTTTCAACTCAAGCGGAACCGCATTCCATTTCAGTCGAGGATTTCAACGGACTCAGAGAGCCCCTCTGCGCTTTCAACAAACTATAAATATGCGTTTATCTTTTTGTCTGGACAGGACATATATATAATTTATATGTACTGTGATCGTGTTTCTTTTTGGGAGTACGAACCGCCTCACATCTGTTTCCTGCAGCTTCATGCGCTACTACATAGCTTTGCACCATCACCTCCCCTAAACCGCCACCACTCAAAACCAGGTTATTTTTAACCGAATATACCGTTTTATCGTGACATACGACGAATCTTGGAGCTTCCCCCACTGTATAATCCTCCCGCTTAATTAATTAATTATTCTTCATTCGTCCTGCTCACCGTCTTAACTAAGATGACAAACGGATCAGCTGGGATTTATCTAATCCACGCAATCGGCCGTCGGTGGATACAATCTTAATGCCAGTTCATTCCCCCATGTTTGATTTACGAAGGGATCGAGGGACACTCAGAATTTTCTTCGACACTCAGAATTTTCTTCAATTAGCCGCCTTCGACCTTTCAATCATGTCTTCCCTATCAATTCTGTACAAAGCGAATCATTGATGTGTCGTTTAGCCTGTGACTTAGGAAGACTCAATTACTATAAGGGTGAGTCTATTAGATCCTCCAGCTGGCAGTCTGGTCGCGCCATATGCATTTCTGAACAAGTCAAGGTCGTGTTGACTTGGTGAGTGTCAGATTTGAAGTTTGTAAATGTCGGAATCTATCTTAATTACTTTATCGGATTGAGCCTTGCGTTCTGTCCCTGGTCAACAGTCCGGACGAGCTTAACCACACGCAGAAACTACTTGCGTGTTAGCGTCAGCTCACACACTTTTTACTTTTCAAACAGAAAATTGATTCAACCGCAACATTAAACTAACCGCCAATCGCAATCTTCTGCCGTCCACGTATCTCATCCAACGTGGCCCATACATGTGGAGCCGGTCAGGCCTTAATGTGACGATCCACGTCGGCAGTGGGTTTAGCGAGCGCAACAATGCCTCCCCTGTTTCCTCCCTATTTGAATATTTTATCTCCTTCTCTCCTTTGTCATGCGGTGTTTGAAGAATTGATCGGTAGAGGACTGCAGAGGTTGGCAAGCAGAGGGCTTCGGAACCAATTATCCTCGTAGGTAATCAATAACCTTATCTTCGCAGTATTAATGAGAATTCATAAAACCGTTTTGAAGGATTTGGGGAACATTTGCTAAAAACTTACGAAAGACTAGTAATTTTTAGGTTTCAATGAAAGCATGCATAACACAGTAAAGCCTTAATGAGAGCCATTAACAATTTTACAGAAGCAGAGAGAGTTAGTAGCATGTATGACCAAAAATCATCGCCCACTTACCAGATAATGGTCCATTAGGTTGAATATGTCAAAGATGTAGGCCCGTCGCATGACTTAATCAATGCCGTCAACATACTGTTGCACAGCAACACGTCCTGTGTTTTTTTCCCAAACCCATTTATTTTCTCACAATCATGACAGGCTCTAATTGTAATAATAGCATGGGCATAGGGTTTTTTCCTTCGATCCCTATTTTGTATTGTAGTCTTACGTTTTTGTCCAGAGTACTGTTGGAGGAAACTCATGAAGTTTGTAGGAATAAAGGAAATGGCGTCTGCTATTATATCTGCCATTACCATTTTTTTTTTGGGGTTTGTGTTTCGTCAAGCGTTTGGTAGGTAGCCACCAAAAAATAGAGATGTTGACTTTTCTTAACATCCTCCATACTACACAGACTGACATGGATGTTGTTTATGCTACACAGACTGACATGGATGTTTTTGTCCACCCAAGGCGAAATCATCTTAAGCCTATGATGAAAATGTCTGTAAATAGGTCAAGATACTCAAAACAATTCAATTTTTAACATGAAAGGTTCAAATGTCAATCGCATAAACCTTTTGATTGGATTTTATCATAGACAATTGTATATCTCTCTTTGCAATGCTGTTTGTGCAGAGATTTTGAAAACGATTCTACTAAATCGATCCCTGCCCTTCAGTTCAGGGTTGAAACATGTATGTTTTTATAAATCAATAATCTTCGACATCATGAGATATAATGGAAGAAAATATTAGGAATTTAAGGAAGCACCTTCGTGACATATTGCTCAGCTCCTTGACTACAACTTTCCTCCTATGAAATCCATAGAATCTTTTACCTTGTAGGTAGCACCACATTTCCACTTTCCTTCCATGTAGGCTTAAATAGTCACGAAGTTTTAGATAACACTAAAACGTGTAAAGTTGTGAATTCGACCTACTTGATTACTTTCACCAACAGTAATGAAATAGCGAGACATGCAAGGTTTAGGTTTTTTTTCATTCTTCAATGTGTTTGAAATAGATTGACACATATTTACCATGTATTACTTGATCACTCGAACAATGTCTTAATACCGCATCCTCTCACATTATCATGTTATCTTATGACTCACCACTTCAGTTCTACAGTTATATACTTATAGGAACCTTAATGTTTATTTCAAAATTGATATATATTTATAAATGCACAATAAGATACACATTTTTGCCGATGCCTAGCTTGTGATGTACATTCCCATTCAAATGTAGTGATTTTTCTATTCATATGTCTCGTGTATCAATCCCAATTATAGTTTTTATATTTAATTTTGGACCTCCACCATCCCTCTCATCTACCTTTTATTGTATACAAGCTTTTGTTTGGCCGATGTCCATCATAATCGTATCCTTATGTGCTCATTCATCAATCTCATGGAATTTCTTACAATGCACAGAAATGGTATACTTGGTATAATATCTTTGGAAATGGTCTTCTCCACATTTTCAATAAGTTATAGGACCATATACCATACCTTTATATCCTCTTCCTCTATCTCCTCAGGGTCCTCCATCTATATTGATTGGGATGCCTTCGTTATAATTATACATAACACTTTCAAATTGGTTATAACCTCCTTGGCCATGATAACCATGTTATTTTTATATTCACCTTGTAACTATGGTTGCTTAAAATGTATTGTCAATAAATAGGTTATGACTAATACATGGCTTAAATAGGCATGAAGTTCTGTGGTTATATACCTACATGAATCTTAATGTCCATTTCAAGAGTGATATATGTTTGTGAATGCACAATAGGTTACACATTCTTGCCAATGCCATGCTTGTGATGTACATTTTTATTCAAACATAGTGAGTTTTCCATTCATATGCCTCATGTATCAATCCTTATAATAGTTGTTGAATTTAATTTTAGACCTACACCATCCCTCTCATCTACCTTTTATTGTATCCAAGCTTTTGTTTGGCCGATGTCCTTCATACTCATAGCCTTATGTTCTTATTCCTTATAGATGATGTTTCATTGTAAATATACATAATCCTCAATCTTGTGGAATTTTCTACAATGCCCACAAGCGGGATACTTGGTATAATATATTTGGAAATGGTCTTCTCCACATTTTCACTAAGTTATAGGACCATATACCATACCCCTATATCCTCTTCCTCCATATCCTCAGGCTCCTTCATCTATATTGATTGGTCTGCCTTCATTTTAACTACACTTGAGACCTTAACATTGGTTATAACCTCCTTGGACATGATAACCATGTTGCTTTTATATTCACCTTGTAATTGTGGTTGCTTAAAATGTATTGTCGATAAATAGGTTATGACTAATACATGGATTAAATAGTCATGAAGTTCTACGGTTATACAACTACACGAACCTTAATGTCCATTCAAGATGATATATGTTTTTGAATGCACAATAGGGTACATGTTCTTGCTAGCATCCTACTTGTGATCTACATTCCCATTCAAACATAGTGAGTTTTCCATTCATATGCCTTGTGTATCAATACCAATCATAGTTGTTATATTTTATTTTTGACCTCCACCATCCCTCTCATCTACATTTTATTGTATCTAAGATTTGTTTTGGCCTATGTCCTTTATACTCACAACCTTATGTGCTTATTCATTCTAGATGATATTTCAATGTAAATATACATAATCCTCAATCTTGTGGAATTTATTACAATGCCCACAAACGGGATATTTGGTATAATATCTTTGGAAATGGTCTTCTCCATGTTTTCAATAAGTTATAGGACCATATACTAAACCTCTTAATCCTATTCCTCCACATCCTTCAGGCTCCTCCATCTATATTGATTGGGTTTCCTTAGTTATAATTACACTTGAGACCTTGATGTTGGTTATAACCTCCATGGCCACTATAACCATGTTATTTTTATATTCACCTTGTAATTATGGTTGCTTAAAATGTATTGTCAATAAATAGGTTATGACTAATACATGGCTTAAATAGTCATGAAGTTCTATGGATATACACCTACACAAACCATAATTTCCATTTCAAGAGTGATATATGTTTGTGAATGCATAATAGTGTACACATTCTTGCCAAAGCCCTATTTGTGATGTACAATCCTATTCAAATGTAGTGAGTTTTCCATTCATATGCCTCATGTATCAATCCAATCATATTTTTTATATTTAATTTTGGACCTCCACCATCCTTCTCATCAACCTTTTATTGTATCCAAGATTTTTTTTAATCGATATCCTTCATACTCTCAACCTTATGTGCTTATTCCTTCTAGATGATCTTTCAATGTAAATATACATAATCCCCACTCTTCTGGAATTTCCTACAATGCCCACAAGTGGGATACTTGGTATAATATCTATGGAAATGGTCTTCTCCACATTTTCAATAAGTTATAGGACCATATACAAATTAGTATGAAAGTATTTAGAAATATACTAAATATAGTTTTAAATTTATGATATGTCAGGTTTGTAGTATATATTTTGAATATTTGTTGACTGACAATACTCTACAAACCAATTTTTTCATGTTATGTCATTTTTAAAAATAGGGTTTGATTTTCAAGAGAAATTTAATATATAATATATTTAAAATTTCAATCCCTAACTTGCATTTTTTACTTTGACTAATCAAACATTACGCATAATGGTTCATTAATCTCATTTTTCATCATTTTTCTTGGATTTATACCCCTTATAATATTATATTTATTTTCAAACTCCAACTCTTGTTGTTCAAATGGCCATTCTATCATTAAAAAGATATCCTTTCCATAATTTAACCCTCACATATCCATCAAATAATTAAACAAGTCCCACAATCAAAATTAAAATGTTGGGATTTATTTTTATCATGCTCCTAAATTATCTTGAGACAATTACACTACCAAAAAAATCTACCTTGCCTACATTTGTCTATCACTTAAACCTTATGATAAAGTAGTCACCTTATGTGCACATACATTGCGAAGTCTTGTCAATTTAGTGATTGAGAAAAAATTATAGAGGCATCCACTAATAAAAACTTAAGAATTTAACATATATTAAATTCTTCTATACTAACACATAAAAAATCACTGCATGTATTATCACTACATAATAACAAATTAGATTTTAAATTTATCATACTCATTCAGAATAAGGTGCTTTATACACCAAAATGCATATGTTATAATAGTATATTACAACTCAAATGATGGTAGTCTTAAACACTATTTTAAAAATTAATGCTAAAAATTCTACCAATGATTTACACCCTTGCAAATGACAACGTTGGCTCTCAATGCAAGACCATAAAACCTAATATTTGTTTTTAAAATAACCACTGTAAAACAACCTAACCAAATATGTTTATTTAAATTATTATTCAAAAATATTTCATATGATTCAATAAAAAACCCATAAACAAACTTTATTTAAAAAAGTATATTTAAAATATTACACTAGTGTAATATTAATTCAAAAAAGTCATGATGATTGATCCCATGGTCCATAAAACTAGTTTTCAAGTAGTGTGAGTTAATGTTTAGATGATCGTGGCTTGGAAGTGGTAACCCAAAACTTTTTATTATGTGAAATGACAATCCCCCTTGATTCTATAGATTAGAGCCCCAATTTTACTCGTCAAATGATTGACATTCATTCAATTTAATGCTTTCATTACTTTTCTTGTAGAATAAAATTGGTCCCTTATGGTTTTTTGTTTCTTGCAGTTTGTAATAATGGTAATTCTAGATTTCATTCATCCTCTTAGTTCCCCATATTCCATCTAGTTATGGAACAATATACAATGCATAAAAAATGGTGAACAAGAAGCTCCTAGAGCACAACCATATTCAAATTTAGTTCATAATTAGCTTATGGACCTGTTTAATCATCCACCTCCACCATGGATGACATCATGAAATAACATAGTATAATGTTGGTTTAATTAGTATTCAATATTTTTAGTCTGAATGTTTCATCCTAACTAGAGCAAAAGACAAAGGGAGGGCATAAACATTCTATTAAACTATGGGTTGCTCATTACCTTTGAGTTTATTGATCAAAGTTTAAAACCTGGTCTGATAGTATAAGCATGGCTATAGACTTATTTCAAAAGGACTAATTATGAAGTCTTTCTTCCATCTAGATTCTGTAAAGAGTACTTAATGGTGATCAAAATTAATATGATAGAATGACCTGATCCTCTGATGATCTGTCAAGATATTTAGAACTATCTAAATAGCAATCCGTGACTAGACCCTGATCATTGGGCTACTTAGGTAAACTACATTGAGTAAAAGTATGAAATGAAATATATTCCAATGATGAGCTCTTATACCCACCATTTCCTAGACATTATAATTCTTGTTTTGATTAATAAAGTCACTTTATGTCATGTCATCAACTGATTTTGTAAAAAGGTCGACAATGATGAAAGAAAGTAGATGTGTACTGGACAACACTACTTTTCTTTAGTCATGTTATTCCACCTTCTGATCTAGTTGGTGCATAATTTTACACTTTATTTTTAATCATAGAGATATTATTATCCAATTGGCACCAAGAACCATGTCTATATATAACTTGGCCAATAGATGCTTAAGAAACATTTTTTGGGAGTCTGGAATGCAATCTATGAATATTAAAATAAAGGGGCAAGTTTGTCCTTAAAATATATTCTATTTTTCTTGGTTTTTATTTTTTTCTAGTAAATATTTTCATGCCCATTTGTAAACTTTAAATTCCAAAAATCATACTGACTACTAGGCTTTCCTACTAGTCACATTGTGATCTATTGCTAATATTTACTATATTGGTCAAGTAATTTCACTACATTAATTAAGTAACTGGATACATGGGGAACTAAATTAATTTATATTGAGTCTCAAATGACATGATATTGTTGTAATTATGTTTAGGGGGCTGATATGCCCTAATTGAGTGCTCATGTAGCTAGTCATGCTACTGAATGAATAAGGCACTCAATTAGGGTACATTGAATCTAAAACATTAGGTTGTCATACTTTTATTTAAAGGTATTGATATATAAAGTGTCTCATGCAAAAAATAAAGATATTGGTTGCATGAGTCACCCAATTATGGTATTTCAATTCTTAAGTGATGAGGGGTAAGGCATTACATATGAGGCATATTTATACAACCAAGGAAGGCTAGCATCCCTAACGAGTTCCATATCATCATCAATTATATGTAAATTATATAATTATAAAATTGACTCATCTCCTAGGTCTCCCTAAATTTAGGGGCCAAAAATTGTGGTTGAGTAGGTGGTAAGTATGATAGTGGTGGTCTATGGGGAAAACATTTAATTTTTTTTGGTACACTGCAACTCTCATACCTTTATATGGGTGACGCCTTTAACTTTTTCATTGGCCGACAAATGTTTAACCATTTTTGGAATTTATGGTATTTATAGAAATAATACATTTTTGTGCCACATTGACTTACATGCAACTAGTGTGTGCCAATGAAGATCATCTATGAATGTGACCCTCACAAGGTTGCATGTGCTATCCTGAGGTATGATTTGTAATGCACACATGTCATACAATTTTTTGTGTCACCTACCAAAATTTCCTTTCACACAGTATCCATAAAGGTCATCATGTCCTCACCTCATATTCAATACATTAAATGAGTTGTTTATGTACAAGATGATCAAATATTCAGATGTCTTTCATTGAGTATGACATACAAAGCTAAAATAAACTGGATTTAGATATTTATTCCAAAAAAAAGGCCATCATACATGGCCTTTAAATTTGAATGTGACAATATCCTTTTCTACATAATCTTGGTCAAGATTGAATATAAGAGATATTATAATGTGGGGTTTCATGTATTTGTTGGTGAAATTTGTTATTGAAAGTTGCATTGTTCGATACCCTACATTTTAAAAGAGGAATGGGATTCCCACATAAGTGTGAGTTAAAATGTAATGTAACACTAGATAAATGAGATAAATTTCATTCTATTGAAGTTCATACATGTAATCTTTTCCTTATGTCAGAACTATCTTGCATCTTTTTTTATTCGTATAAGGTTCACTAGACACCTTTTGGTACACTGCATCTCTCATACCTCAATATGGGTGATGCCTTGACCATATTCATTGGCCTAGGAATTTTTAACCCTTAAAAGAATCTATAAAATTCATATAAATTACACATTCTAGTTCCATGCCAAAATTCATGGAGTTAGTGCATGCCGGTGAAGCTCATCTATGAATATGACCCCCACCAGATTACAAATGCTACCCAGAAGCACATATTTTAATGCACACATGTTGTACAAGTTTTTTTTATCACCCAAAATAGTTTACTTTAATATAGTATCCATAAAGGCCAACCTTCCCTCGTCTCAAATTCAATACATCTAATGATTAGTTTATATACATGATAATCAAATATTCAGACATCTTTAATTAAATATGATGTACAATGCTAAAACATGGGTTTAGATATTTATTCCACATAAAAGTCCAACATACATGGTCATTAATGATTAATGTGATAGATACTTATCCACATAAGCTTGGTCTATATTTAGTATTGGATAGATTACAATGTGGGGTTTTGTGTATTTATTGGTTAAATTTATAATTGAAAGCTACATTGTTTGATACCTTACGTTTTGAAAAATGAATGGGATTCCTGCATAAGTGTGAGTTAAAATGTAATGTACCAGTAGATAAATGGGATAAATTACATATCCATGAGTTTAATACATGTAAGCATGCCCTTACATTAGATTTGTCATGCATCTTCTTTCATTCAAACAGGGTTCACTACACACCTTTTAGTACACTACAACTCTCATACCTTAATATGGGTGATGCCCTGACCTTATTCATTGGCCTATAGATGTTTAACCCTTTCTATAATTTATGGTATTCTTAGAAAAAAAATATTCTAAATCTATAATGATATGCATACAGTTAGTGCATTCTAGTGAAGCTCATCTATGAATGTGACTCCCACTAGGTTGTAGAGGCTACTCTAAGGCGTAATTTCTAATAAACACATGTACAAATATTTTGGTGTCTCCTACCATCATTTCCTTTCATGTAGTGTTCATAAAGGTCAACATGCCCTCACATTAAATTCAATACATCAAATGATTAGTTTATGCACAAGCTAATCAAATATTAATATGTATTTCACTACATATGACTTACAATCATAAAACATACAAGGATCTTGATAGTTATTCCACATTAAAGGCCATCATACATTATTGTTAAAGGTGAATGTGATAGGCCCCTTATCCACATAATCTTTGTCAAGATTTAGTACTAGAGATATTACAATTTGTGATTTTCTGCTATCATTGGTGAAATTTATAATTGAAAGTGGCATTGTTTGATTCCCTACATTTTGAAATAGGAATGGGATTCCTAAATAATTGTGAGTGATAAGGAAATGGACCATTACAAATGAATAGGATAAATTACATTCCCATGAGGTTCATAAAGGTTAGCATGCCCTTATGTTGGAGTTGTTCGATTATTATATTTGGTGATTAATTCACCATAGGCATATTATTGTTTATTGGTTAATTTGTTATACCCATGAACTCTATTTTGGGTTTCTTCTTTATAAACCTTCCTATATTATAGGTGGTTGTTCAGTATATTCTCATGGCTATATGTTATCCTATGTAGTAGTTTCTTTTTTAGCTAAATAAATTAATCATTGAAGCTCTCATTTGGTTTTAGAGTTTTTTTTTTAAACGTAGGAGAAATGAAACTAAGAGGTGGAGCCCTGAGACATCCTCTTCTCTCCTTTTCTTTATTCTACTATTGTAAAATAGATGGGAGAATCCCATTATCTTACATAACATGATGTTGAAGTAGCCTAGGGTCTGGTAAGAAGGCAATGAGATCTCTCTTGGAGTTGTCAAAAGATCCAATGGTGCTGAAACCAAATTAAGCATTGGTAGCATTGATGAATCCATCATAAGTATAAAATTACTTTTCAGCACAACCACTATCTATAGTGTCGTTAATGGAATAAAATAAATACTTAATTCTATGCAGCCCTAAAGATGACATACGTGATTGTCTATGTATCCATGTTACCACCATCCCAATGGGATCATCACTTTCATCTTCTTAGATGAAAATTAATCACGATAGTGTTTACAAGAGGAAAAGCAAATTGTTAAGAAGTAGGCAATTAGTTTCAAGGATTTGTGGTTCTTCCAAAATACATGTCCACATTAATGGATGGAGATGACATCATTTGATGTCCCTTGCAACCCACCAAATCTATATCAAGTTGGTGGTCATTCATTTAGATTTCTTTTTTGCCTCAAACACTTGACATTAGAAAACTTTAAATAAAATTTTATTCATCAATAATTTTGAATTGCTATGTATCAAACTTGGTTACATCATTTTTTGTAAAACCTTGAAACAATGCATAGGTCAAGAGTTCAAGCATCCTCATTTTAAAAAAAGAAGAGGCAGTCAAATTTTGCTTTCCATCATACAATCTTGGAAAGGCATTTTTTTAAAAAAAAAAGCTTTAAAAATCAAAGGAGGATTATTTTTCTCTCCGAACAAAATTTTATTTTCCATAATTTGTAATATTTTATTTAAAAAAATCATTGTAATATTTCATATTTGAAAGTAAATTAAAAATTCACAAAATAGTGTATTTTTTCACATTCACAATGTTTGGTCATAGTTATGCCTCTGACTCATGTTTACAGGTAATGTCATCATGCTTGAGTTACTACATATATAGACTAACATAGATACAATAATTATTTTTGGGCATCAACCCTACCAATCATCGAGGAGATATAAGGTTAAAACATTCCATGAAGCATCCCTCTATTTTACCCATTTGATTCTGTCTAAGGTCATAAATCATAACGGTGGAAATTCTAAGTATATAGTGAAGTTACATGTGTGTATGAGGAATTTCATCTAAACAAGTGCCAATGATTGGCTGAACCTATTTTAGTACAATCTAAGTACCATATCTCAATATCTTTCATGTAAATTTATGCTTCTTTCATGTACTGCTAGGTATATAGACTGCTAGGTATATAGAAAAGGGTGAGCTTATTCCACGTACCAATGAGTATAACAGAAGGGCACATATAAAGAAAGGATTGGTATCTCTGAATGATAGTATAATGAAAGAGAAACCTTGATACCTAAAGTGATAAGGAACCAATCCATCACTTTTGGTCAGATTCTACATAATGGCTAGAAATGGGCCAAAATTCTTTCTGCTAGACTCACAACTTCTCTACATTGACAACTATGTAGCTTGGAAAACTAAAATCAAGACACATTTGGAATTTTAAGACATTTGACCTATTTTAAATTGAACTCTTACCTTAAATGCTGCTTAATTTGATTAGAAAATAAACTTTGACAAAGCCAATCAGAAGGCAAAGTTGATAATCATGTTTGGAGTAATAGATGGGGTACAACCTCATACCCATGAGACCAAAATAGTAAAATACACTTGGGATAAGATCTAGATAGTCTATGAGTCCAAAAATGAAGGAACCATTCTTCATTTTAGATTCAACTTCATTCCCTCAAATTGAAGTCTAGTGAAAACATGGAAGATTTTCTATGTCATGTTACAACGTTGAGGGCTTCGCTCTAAGCATTGGAAAAAATAGTGTTAGATGAATCTCTTGTACCTATTATCCTAAGAGTACTAACACCCTATTATAGGATATTCATGACTAATTTAACAATTACAAAACACAAACCATCTTTTGACAAGTTGGCAAACATGTTGCAATAGGAAGAGTCTATGGATACAGAAGAAGAAAAATTAGAAGAGCATGCTCTTGACTCTAATCAATAGAAAGATAATAAGCATATCAAGTCTTCTAAATAAAATAAATGTCAATAGCATCATTCATAATGGGATAAACAATAAAATTTTTTCCATATATGTGGAAAAATAGGCCATGAGATAAAGAATTTTTGGTATAACTCATTTTCAAATGGCTCTTCAAGCAACAAGAAGCCCAGTCCCCGATACTCATCTCATCCACATAAAAGACAAGGATAAAAGAAAGGGCATTGGAAGAAGAAATCCAATAATCAAGGCAACATTGCTGAACAAGGAGACACCCACTCTGATGAGGACTTCTTATATGCTACATAGTCTCATTATAAATCAACATCACAAAGTTCTATCTAAGATGTCAACTCAAGTGCAACTCGATATATGACTCGAAGATAAGACTATTTCTAAAAAATGAATGAGAGTTCCCCAAAAAATCATGTCTTTTTAGGTGATGATTCATCTTACCAAACTCAAGGCATTGGTAATATCTCCTTACCACTTGGATGACATGATTGAAAAATCTTAGATGTCTTGTATGTTCTAGGAATCACAAAGAATCTTCTATTATTCAGCCAACTACTTGATCACAATCTCAAGTTTGATTTTGATTACAAAAGTGGTAAAAAGATGTGTTTGATCAAAGATAACTCAAAATGCTCAAGAATTATTGCACGAGCCTCAAGACTTGGCAAAATGTTCCAACTTGACTTTGCTCGGTCAAACAATAAAGCACTTGTAGCTTAGGATTTAGACACGACAAATCTATGACATGATAAATATGGTCATGTAAATTTTAGATATATCAAAGCACTCAATAATTGAAACATGGTTCATGGACTTCCTTAGTTGAAGAAAAATATAGGTATTTACATTAGTTGTCTAGTAGGGAAACAACATTGGACATCTTTTGGTCAAAGTTACTCAAGAGCATCTGATAAGCTTGATTTGGTGCATAAAGGACTATGCAACCCCATGAGATCCAATCACTATGGGTTTCAGTATTTCATAATCTTTATTGATGACTAATCATGCGAGATGTGGGTCTATTGTCTACATACCAAAGACCAAGCCTACAATACTTTTAAAAATTTTAAAGCAATAGTTGAAACTAAAAATGGTCATAAAATCAAGGCTCTCTCCTCTAATTGAGGGGTAGAATTCACCAGTAAAGTTTTTTCTACTTATTTAAAATGACATGGCATTCATTGACAAATAAATCCACCATAAACTCTATAGCAAAATGGTGTTATAGAATGACAAAACCACAATATCATAGAAATGGTGCATATTATGATTAAATATTTAGGTTTGTCATGCACACATTGGGTAGAAGTAGTGAAAATAATAGTTTATTTGTTGAATAGGTCACCCAATGAAAATCTTCATAATATGACACCACATGAAGCCTAGATAGGGCATAAACCTTTTATTGATCATATTTAAGTTTTTGGATGCAAGGCTTATATGCATGTTGCTAAAATGAAGAGAAAGAAATTAGATACCAGATCTATGCCTTATATCTTCTCAAGGTATATTTAAGAGTCATTAGCTTATAGACTGATGGACCCTAAAACAAAGAACATCTCCATTAGGAGGGATGTAGAGTTTGATGAGAAATTTAAAATGAGTCTGCCTTCCAAAAACTCACATGATTTAGTAATCAGACCTTTAGATAATTCATAAGGTCATAACCACACTGAAGGTGACCATGATGATGAGGATGATTAGTCAGTTTATATAGATCAACCCAAAAGAATAGTGTAACATATGCCTAAATGGTAAAAAAGTACACTAAGAGATAATAAACTGGATAGAACTCTAGACACATTGACTACTGGACCAAGGACTCGAAGCATGACTTAAGATGAGGTCAATTTGGCCCTAATAAACATAGTTACCAAATCAATAGAGCCCTCGACAGTTCAGGAAGCCCTAGAGTCTAACCTTGGAAGGATTCAATGGATTTAGAATATCAATCACTAATGAAACATAAAACATGGTAGCTTGAAGATCTTCCACCAAGGAAGAAGCCATTTTAACTGTAAATGGGTCTTCAAAATGAAATATAATGTAGATGGTTATATAGACAAGCACAAGGCTTGACTCATGGCTAAAATATATGCACATAAGGAAGGCATAGATTATGAGGATACATTTGCTCCTACGGCAAGATCAAAATAATCAAAATGAGATTTGCTTTGGCTACATAATTTGGATGGAAGATCCACAAAATGGATGTAAAAAGTGCCTTTCTTAATAGAGATCTATAATAAGTTTACATGACACACCCAAAAGGTTTTGTCTCACATGGTAATGAAGTAAAAGTATGTAAATTAATAAAATCTATGTATGGTCTCAAGAAGGCTCCTCAATTCTAGTACATAAAGATTGATTAACATCTCATCCAACATGGATTCTAGAGGTGTCCTTATGACCTAAATCTATACCTAAAATAGCAAGGGGAGATATTTTAATTATTGTTGTATATGTCGATGATCTAGTCATCACTACCAGTTTAGTGAAGATGATATATGCAACTAAGAAATATCTTAATCGATCATTCGACATGATAGATCTCAGGATTCTACATTATTGTCTTGGATTAGAAGTATGGTAATAGGAACATCACATCTTTGTGTCCTAAATGAAATATGCCAAGACAATGCTCAAGAAATTCATGATGATGAACAATAATCCAATTGGTACAATTATGGAGATAAGGCTTTAGTTATCTCATACAGATCCATCACCACAAGTAAATACAACTCTCTATTGGTAGTTGCTTGGGAGTCTTATTTACTTAATATATACTCGACCAGACATAAGCTATGCAGTTAGCTATCTTTCATGGTTCATGTAGGATCCAAATATGTCTCACTAGAAAGTAGCAAAGTGAATACTAATATATATCAAGGGTACAATGGAATTCAGCCTAGAATATGATAAGAATGATAATTTCTTCTTGACAATATATTTTGACTCAGATCATGCAAGAAATATCGATGACATAAAATCCACTTCTAGATATGAGTTATTTTTAGGATCTAGTCCTATATCCTAGGCGACCAAGAAACATAAGTTTATTTCAAGATCTTCCACTAAAGCAAATTATCATTCTATAGGAGGAGCTATCTATGAAGAGATATGGCTATGTCACATACTAGAAGGATTAGGAGTACCATAAAAGACACCTATCATCTTGTACTATGATAATGAGGGTGTTCTCAAACTTGTTCGCAATCCAGTCTTTCATGACTGCATAAAACACATTGAGGTTCAAGTTCATTTCATTCATGAACATGTACAACAACACAACATCCAACTCTAGTATTGCCTAACAAAAGAACAACATGTAGATGTCTTCACCAAGTCACTTACACATGAAAAATTTGAGGCATTTAGAGAATTTATCTCCTATTCACTTTAAGTTGTACTGAATTAAGGGGGAGAATGTTAGATTATTATATTTGGTGATTGATTAACCATAGGCATATTATTATTTTTTGGTTAATTTTTTATACCCATGAACTCTATTTTGAGTTTCTTGTTTGTAAACCTTCTTATATTGTAGGAGGTTGTTTAGGCTATTCCCATGGCTATATATTAGCCTATGTAATAGTTTATTTTTTGGCTGAATAAATTAGTCATTCAAGCTCTTAGGAGCCATCCTGATTCATCCATAATTTGAATTATGCTACTTTATAGATTGAATTGTTCATATGGGTGATGCCCCCACCTTTTTCATTGCCCTGAAATCACTTAACCATTTTTGGAATATATGGAATACGTAGCAACAAAACATTCCAATACCACACCAATATGCATGTAGGTAGTTCATGACACTTAAGCTCATCTACAAATGTGCCCCCCACCAACCCTACTTACACTAGTTTCTCCATTTCTATGATTTTATGCTTTGATTTTCATATGTTTTGTGATGGGTTTTATATCAATTTCAAGAAGGTATTGTACATTGTTCTAACCTTTTTGTTGAGATTTTTTGTAGTGGTTTCAATTCTCATATTTTAATTTTTATGTGTAGTTAATGACTTGTATTTGCAGTATGTTTGACCAACACATATGTTTATTAGTTACTTCTAAATGGAAAGGAAAACATATTAATATCAAAAGCATATTATTTAATGCTGAAAATGAAATCATATGGAAAAATAACACTTTATTATTCATTGAAGTTTATTTACATTGTGCCTCTTACATTGCTTTAATATATGGGTTGAGCTTATGTTTGTATTTGCATAAGTAAAGAGGTGTATATTTGGAGGTTGATTTTGAGGACATTTTTCATGAAATGATAGGGGATAGGGATGTTCCTAGAGGTATTCTCAGTGATATACATGACAACACAAATTTATTGTATGGGTTGATTCAATATATTCACATTCATTGTACAAATGGATGTCTTTAACAAGCATCATTGGGGCACGAAAAAAATGAAACATGGGAAATCACTATGGATACATTTGGCATGTGTGATTTAGAAGATGTTCATATAGATGAACTTTTTGATACTTTGTCCTATTTTACATTGGTCAAAATTATTTTGATATGCACCCATTCTCACTTACTGTATAATTTTAAAAATTTTGGTTGTCATACTATTCTGCATTGTCTTCCTTGACTCAATGTAATCTTGAATAGATGTCATGAAATGTTATTTTTGTATATATGTTGTACTTTTGTTTGGATGATCTTTTATATTTATTTTGAATGCTTATATGATGTATATATGTTTTTAGGATGATATTTTGTTTATCGTAATGTTATGTACTTATTATAGTTGTAATGTTACTTTTGCTCTATTGCCATTGCGAATCACCTAAAGTTTGGATCTTTATAACTAGTTAAGAGCTTGATGTGTTTACAATATTCAAATACAATCATGAAGTTCATAATGTTTTTACATATGAAAATTGTAAAATATATTTATATCTTGAATGAACTAATATGGATTAAATTAAATAATGCATTCAAAACAACATATTCGAATGAGTGGTATGAGAAATGTAGTCAAATAGGGATTGTCATGTTTGATGATTCAGATGTGTCTAAATGTCCATTGAGATGATGTGTAGATTTTTTTTTAATAATGTATTGACCACCAACTACTTATGTTGTATGCATTATTCAATCATTATCATTCATACATTACAATATTAAAAAAAAAATCCATTGCTAATTCGCTGAATGAAATGTTCTTCTTATAGGCTGGAATAGGTGGCAAATAAGTGGGAAGAAATCATGTATATTGCATTGTAGAAGCCAAGTGAGGGTGCATTTTATTGTAAAAATATCATGTGGGAGAATTTTCCTGACATCAATGACAAATCCTTATGGGTTGCCTTGGTTGATGCTAACAAGATTGACAACTTTGTCAAATGAGAATCAAGAAGGGAGTTGTTCACTACATTTTTTTATGTTTCACATCACAAGAAAAAATCACTTGTTCTTGGAAATAATAGCATGATCAAAGCCACCTATAAATACATCATTTAAGTGACCTCAAATTATATATTTCAAATGAGTGTATATTTAGATGTTCCTCTATTACATTAAATTAGAGTTATTTTCTAATTTACATGACTGTTCATCTGTTCACCATAATCATGCAGATACTAGAGTTCATATGGGACTGATGAATTTCAAGAAATTTGTGCCATGCCAAAAGATAAGTTTTTAATGCCCAAGTCAAGAACACACAAACAATGATTGAAACTATTACCATGGCCAAAAATATGAATAGTTCAAGGGAAAGAAATGGTTTTTTGCTCCTTACATCATCCGCTAACTTAATGAATGGGTTCATAAGATACTGTTGTTAGGAATTTTTGCATATGTTTTCCACCTTAAACACTGGGAGATGGTGTATGATAAACTTGTATTATTTAATGGTGAAACATAGTGGGCTGATTTCTTGAGCAAAGATGATATATGCAATAGAGAATGATTGATCAAGGAGGCAAACTATGTGTACAATCCCAACAATGCAAAACATTTTTGGAAGTAGGTGCTGACAAATCTTAACAAGTGCTTTTTCTATCAAGGATACAATGGGGGAGAGATTGATGGGGAGGGGCATATACCCTTTGTCTTGGGCATCTAACACCCACAATAGCCAGAGTGGTTGTTGATATCTGGGAAACATAGCTTATTAGCAATGGATTCAATGTTTTGGAGAATGAAATGAAGGTATGTTTCTAATGTTTATAATAGTAGTTGATAATACATGTATTTTGTAACATATAATCTCATATGAGTTATGTATTTTTTGTATACTTCCAATTGTATACATTGCTAGCATTTTATTCCAAACATGAAGATGTGCACATTACATGGGTAATTATGTCATGGTCCTCTACTACCGACATAAGCCAATGGATACAAATTATTCTTCAAAGAGTGCATTTGAAAGACATTGAATGGATAATCAGTGCCTTCATTGTGGATGATGTTGCTGAGGAGATAAAAGTTATTAGGTGCATCTTTGTTATTTCTACACACATCATGGATTTCATATTTGGATATCCATAGAAAAAATTCCCACCTTGTACCATTAAATCTTATAAAACTATCATGATATGCACAGAGACATTCAACTATAAGGTCTAATTATGTGGTTGGCATGTTCATCATGTGTGGTTGAAGAGTTTGATAGAAAAAGTGAAAGATGATGATGTAAGAAGGTAGTGTTTTATGAGGTAGGGTACATAATGCATAGCTTTGGTGATGAATACATGGTAAAAAGGGAGTCCAATTTTTTTTTAGAAAGGTATCACTCCTCGGAGGACACTTTTGTCAAATACTAGGAATATAACTAGGTAGACAAGGTTGGAATGTGGTTGTGATGTTTTGTCGTGCACTTCTATATGTTGGGCAAGAAATAAATATAGCCATAGAATCTTATCATTCCCATTTGAAACATTGTTATTTAAGAAAAATACAAACTTATACACATCACAAGGTGGATTGATTGGTTCACGAACTAACAACAATAGTTTACATATATTATTGGTGGTTACAAGTATGCAAGGACACCAGTGCTCCCTCACTCACCCGATCTAATGCTCCTGAGAGGGTACATTATCGATTTTAGCTAGAAAAGTTTGGAATAGGTCAAAGCTTTGGATTTATAGAAGGATGGAGTGCAAATGAGTCATTTTACCCCTCCACCCCCTATTTATCACTACCACATCCACCACAATTTTTTTTACCCCTTATTTTCACCATTTACAATGATTCTCACCATTTTAGCCCTCTTTTTCACTAATTTAACCTTTTTTCACCCTATTTCCACTTATCCTCATCATTTTTTGTTTTTAGTACTCTTCTCATTTTGAGAGCCCATCTATCTCCTTTCATCATCACTTGTTCTCTCGAGGGTGTATGACACATTCACCACATGTTACTAGGGGCATCCACATGTGCCTATTTTTATACCTTCTTCATTCTTTGAAAATCCATCACTCCATCCAATTAGTTGTATTTCCCTTTCAAAGAAGGGAAAACAAATAGAAACTCTATTTCTTCTACCTCAGTGTTATAACTGTTCATCATTCACACTATTAATATGAATCCCACTATCGTAATCAAATCATAATCAACACCCCTTGCATAACCTTCACTATTTTAACATCACCCCCCAATTAGTGAATCTTATTGCATATTGAACCTTGTCCAATTCCACAAAAAGAAAATTAGTATTAATCAATTAATTAACTATATTAATTGGTTAATTAATACTAATAAGAAAATCCATGAAAATCTGAAATCTCAAATATGAAAAATCAATTAAATCAAAATCATCAAATAAAATAAATCTCAAAACAATCTCACATCAAATCCTCAAAATTCAAGACAAGAGACAAGGTGAAAATCAAGCCACCCTTCATCAATGCAAGCCCATGCCTTGTCCCAATCCTCACGTTTATGAGCCAACTCCTCTCATTCAATGAGGATTTTGACTCAATCCTCACCCTTTATCTCAAATCAATACTGACCATCCATTTTCTCCTGGAAATTTTATAAATTGAGACATGTAGTAGTGCTTACACACATTACATTAAGCAACTACATCCATCTTGTATACGATAAAATCAACATCACAAGGGAGACATCTTCATGGTAAATTAAGGTATGTTAGTTTCTCTTACCTGCTCAATCAAAAGTATTTGTGTTTTGTTAGTTTAGAGATTTGGTTTTGTATTGAATTTCTATTTGGTACTAACTTTACATACATATAGATATGATACACATATCTAACACACATCAAATATATGCTTTTAATATTCATTTATTGTACACTACTACGTAATTATTGTAAAAAATTGAAAATCTAGTAGTTAAAGAGGATAGGCACCAACCATCACAAGTTAAATATTGTAAGATTCTTTTATTTCATAATGTGAAAAATTGAAGTATTCAATTTCAAGAAAAAAAGAGATGGATCATTAACATGTGAATATAAATTGAAATTCATTTCGTATAGTGTATGTTTTAACTAAAACCATTTGTATACTTTTAACACTAGATAGGATTGTTTATACATACTTAGAAATTGTTCCATTTTATATCAAACCATGCCCTGAACTTACTTTCCTTATTTCAAACTAAAAAAATATGCATTGATTGATTATTATTTTCAATTCAAAATTTTTCTCTTCGTTACTAATTGACCATCCATTTTGACACTATCAACCAAAAGCATATTGAATTTAAAAATTTCAAAATAACATGTAGTATTTAAAATTTAGTATTTTCTTCGATTATTGATACAATTTAATCTTTTCAAAATGGGGAACTAAGTGTCTTATTTCCCTTTTTTTACTGAGGTTTGGGCTGTAACTTCTAAATGCCTCATCACTAGAGATTTCGTGATAATATTCAGACTAGTTATTTTCTTTATCACTACTATTTTTCATTGAAGATTTTATATATATATATAATTTATGAAATAGATTTTATATTAATTAAATAGAAAAAATAATTAAAAAAAATGTTGGCACGAGAGCATGTGACATAACAGCCATATTACGCTTCAAGAAAATTTAGGAAACAACCGTCAAGAACATTATAAAAAATAAAAAATAAAAACTGATAAACAACTATGTAACCATGACGAAGAAACTGGTAGTAGAAGGAGCTTTGTCCTCCAGATTTCCGTAATCAACACCAGGAATGTCTTCCCCTTCAGACGTGGGTTCGTAGTTTGCACTTGTATTTTTCATTATCTCTACTATTTCCTTGATACCCTCTCGGAAGCCTTCTGGATCAGCTCTTGTCCTATAAATTACTAAGGACAAATATAAAAACATTATTGGGTGATGCGGAGGTGCCCAGATGTGTCGGTGTGCAGGCAAAGACCCCTACCTGTTTCATTGAGACAGCAGAGGATAAATTCTTCGTGGTGCAAGCTTTAATTTTTACTGAGTCGCTCCCACTTTTTTATTAATCAGCTACATCTTAACTCACAACACGATATCCGTAATAAATTTATTTCTCGAGAAAGTGAGAAAACATTTCACGACAAGCTATATGTAGGAATAGTTTTTTGACTCCATCTTGCATTTTTAGAGCCACGTCATAATTGAAAGTTCATTCTATCACCTTCCCGTGCAGAGAACACTGTTGTTTTAGCCAAACAAAGATCAAATCGAATGATTGGGTTGGAAATTTAAAAACCAACGCTTCGTATAGGAAATGGTATAGATAATTATCATACCATACATCCAAATCAACTACAATGGGTGCCTCATGTTTCAAAAATTCTAATGTCTTATGTTCGAACACCCATGTTTAGAAAATTCTGATGTCTTATGTTCGAACCATGCATCAATATCGTTTGGGATTAGTCTTTAGAACATATTGCAACCTCAAACTCAACAAAGGGGTCAAATAATGGAACAAAATTATTATCTCGTTCTATTTTTGTATTTTTAAAACCTAGAGTCGACAAGCATAAATCATTATTCATCAACACATCAACTCATATACAATAATTGACCAAAGGCATGCAAGATGATATTATAATACAACAATTGACATATTAATTTATATTAAAAAGAAAAAACAACAGTTAATTTTACAATAACGTTATAGTATGCATTTGTTAGTTTTTTTGTTTATATATATATATATATATATATATATATATATATATATATATATATATATATATATATATATATATTTTGTGTGTGTGTGTGTGCACACGAGCTTACTATAAGGGGTGGTTAGATAAACACACACACACACACACACACACACACACACACATATATTTGTTTGTGTGTGCGTGCACACGAGCTTACTATAAGGGGTGGTTAGATAAACATACATATTCAATTTCATCTAATACATCACTAAGCCCTAACATATATGGCACACTATTTGAGCAACATGTCCCAACTATCAACATGGATGCAGTGTCTTATATATCATCACAATACATAATGCCTTTACTTATATAACAATATAAAAAATGTAGTGCTAATGATAAGTGACAATATAATTTTATTTACTTTTTAATTTAATTTATTGACTAAAATTGATTTCAAAATAAGTTAAAAAAAAAAAATCAAATCTATTAATAGACTTAAATGTGTGTGTGTGTGTGTGTGTGTGTGTGTGTGTGTGTGTGTGTGTGTGTGTGTGTGTGTTAAACTGTATTATCTCAATATTAAAATTCTACATCGAGTCCATCGTAATCATTAAAAAATAATTTTTATATAAATATAAACTTGTAATAATATTATTTAAATTTAACTCCATCTAATTCTCACTAAAGAAACATAAGAAAGTAATTTTGAACTCCATCTAATTCTCACTAGAGAAACATAAGAAAGTAATTTTGAACTCCATCTAATTTTCAATAGAGAAATATAAGATATGTAATTACCAACATTAAAATTTTGAAAATCAAGCAACCATATGAAGTATATAATGCCAAAAATATGGTGGTTTATTTTGTTCTTCTCTTCCATAATATTGTCCCTATATGCATTTGTTCATGTCTTATAGAAATACAATTTCATATCTTTATTATATTTAGGTAATACAAACTTACTTGCATATAACCAATCAACATTTTTTATTTCAATAAAACGATAGTTTTAAATTTCAGTGAAAAAAAAGTAAACTTGATTGCATGGTGTTGAACATGTTTTGTCATGATATATCATTTCTTTTAAGTCATTATCATTTTCTTCCATTATATATATATATATATATATATATATATATATATATATATATATATATATATATATATATATATAATGAAAAATTTAATATGATTTGAATGGCTTAAATAAAAGGTCATTTAATCTACTCCTTAATTTAGTATTGGTTCTATATAGCTTTCAAATTTTCTGATTAATTTCATCTAAATACATTAAAATTTATACATATATTGAAAATGTATAATAAAAATTGTAACATCTTTAATTAACTATTTTTTTATAAATTATTTTAACATATGTAACACATAATTAAATTTAAAGAATCTTGAAATTAAAATTATTTATATATTTATATTTATTTTTATATATATATATATATATATATATATATATATATATATATATATATATATATATATATTATCAATGTCGTTAAATAAAGAAAGGTACATATTATTAAAAAATATTGATGCATTAAATTAAATTAGAATTTAAAATATTCTCACTATTTCATCTTCACTATATTATAATATTATTCTTATGGTTGATACCACCTCCATAATAAACACTTGTCCACATGACTAGAATCGTAGATTCTACATTTAAGTATTTGCTCAACGAAAAATAATGTGATTCTTCAAAGCAACGTATCACAAAACAAAGGGCACGAAGTGCTAAGTCCCTCCAGGGATTTTAACTAGTTTATAGACATATGATTAAGTGGTAAGGTTTGGAACCAGGAAATCGATCATGAGATATTTGGTAATTATCAATCTACCAGGCAGGTTATTTAAAGAATATAAAAATGAGCTATATAAATATAAACCATCTTATGTGAGACTGACAAAGAACCAGATCAATCCTAAATTTATGGTTTTAATTGCAAAATAAAAATACAATCAAAAGGTTAGTGAGGGAAGCAATGCAGGAACAAGTACAACATACATGAGCCTTCAAATCCCCCTATGATGGTTGCAAAATAAAAATACCGATGGTTTATTGGTAGCTCCCTTTATATGATACAATCAAAATGTTGGTGCAGGAAGCAATGTAGAAGCAAGTAGAATAGACACGAGCCTACAAATTTTCCTATTATGGCACCTCAAGCTCCCCACAAGCACAAGACACAAACTGGAATGTCCCTATCTACTGTCCCATCTCCCAATTTCAGTGTATTCCGATGGAGGAAGGAGAGTATCTGTTACAAGCCTAGCTAGCTTCAAGTTCTACAGCTTTGAGGTGCAGCATTCAGATACATACATTTTACTCCAATATTGTGTATACCTTATGATCATGGCTTTCCATAGTACTGCAATTTATTCTCAGCATGTACAGTTAGTTTATTTTAGTTTAGTTGTATCCTGTCCTTTTGATGATAGATGATGTATATGACCAGTGGTTCTCAGCTTGTGTGTCACAGCTAGTATCAATAAAATATCTTTTCTCCTGTGTTTGTTTTGGCTACTCATAAATTTGTTGTTTTATGAGCCAGGCTCTTCGAAAAGTTAAAGAAAAATGAAAGATGAAATTCATGATAAAATGATAGAAGAAGTATTCTCACCCCCTCAATTAACCCGAAGGATGCACACAATGGCATACATAGCCCTATTATTCTTATGGTAGACACCACTCCATAATAAACACTTGGTGCACGAATCGTAGATTCTACACTTAAGCATTTGCTCAACGAAAAATAATGTGATTCTTCAAAGTAACGTATCACAAAACGAAGGGCACGAAGTGCCAAGTCCCTGCAGGGATTTTAACTAGTTTATAGATATATGATTAAGTGGTAAGGTTTGGAACCAGGAAATCGATTATGAGATATAAGGTAATTATCAATTTAACAGGCAGGTTATGTAAAGAATATAAAAACGAGCTATATAAATATAAACCATCTTATGTGAGACTGACAAAGAACTAGATCAATCCTAAATTTATGGTTTTAATTGCAAAATAAAAATACTCAAAGTTAATTGGTAGCTCCCTTTGTATAATACAATCAAAAGGTTGGTGAGGGAGGCAATGCAGGAGCGAGTACAGCATACATGAGCCTTCAAATCCCCTTTTGATGGTTGCAAAATAAAAATACTGGTGGTTTATTGGTAGCTCCCTTTATATGATACAATCAAAAGGTTGGTGCAGGAAGCAATGCAGAAGCAAGTAGAATAGACACGACCCTTCAAATTTTCCTATTATGGCACCTCAAGCTCCCCACAAGCACAAGACACAAACTGGAATGTCCCTATCTACTGTCCCATGTCCCAATTTCAATGTGTTCCAATGGAGGAAGGAGAGTATCTGTTACAAGCCTAGTTAGCTTCATGTTCTACAGCTTCGAGGTGCAGCAATCAAATACATACATTTTACCCCAATATTGTGTATACCTTATGATCATGGCTTTCCATAGTATTGCAATTTATTCTCAGCATGTATAGTTGGTTTATTTAAGTTTAGTTCTATCCTGTCCTTTTGATGATAGATGATGTATATGACCAGTGGTTCTCAGCTTGTGTGTCACAGCTAGTATCAATAAAATATCTTTACTCCTGTGTTTGTTTTGGCTACTCATAAATTTGTTGTTTTATGAGCCAGGCTCTTCGAAAAGTTAAAGAAAAATGAAAGATGAAATTCATGATAAAATGATAGAAGAAGTATTCTCACTCCCTCAATTAACCCGAAGGATGCACACAATGGCATACATAGCCCTATTTTCCTCATCTCAACAAAAATACCTCATAATTCTCCAGATTTCAACAGAAAAATGGAAGATCGAGAAGCCCAAAGAAATGCGGCACAATTTAGGAAGCGCATAACACTATTCTGACAAGAACTACAGAGTTATGGAATGAAATGTTTGAATACAGATATATTTACTTTCTTAAAAAAAAAAAAAAAACAGAGGCCATCATTTAGACATTGTGTATGAAAATTTAGCCAAAAAAGTCAAAATCTCGAGCATCTGAAATGATGATGCCACCGTTATAAGCACTGAATCCTGGAAATAAAGTTGGTAGTTAGGTAATTAGGGTAAGCATAGCATTTAATCTAAGTAATAGAAAAATCTCTCTTTTTGTTAATTAAAATATACGTAAGATGCTCGATGGGGTAACAAGTCATTGTAAGTCCTACGCATCGAGATTTTTCCCACTGAGTACTGAACCAATGTATTTATATCCAGCGGGGCTTCTTTTTCTCCTTAGTTTTGATTAACTGAGAATATATCCACAGTATCACTGCCGCTTGTGTCACAGGTTTTCCTCGCACAGTAACACGTTTCTTAACGATCTCACTTGTCAACTCCTCCCCACTTTTAAGCAATCGATTGTCCACTGAAATTGATAATTTGAGGCGTTGGTAAATGTAATTGAGTTGAAACATCTCATGGGAATGAAGCTCAGTACTGCCTCTGCCACAGGGCATTATTACCAACGAATTTGGTATCCTTTCCTGTATAAATTTCAAGCCTCTAAAAATATCCAATTTCTTAATCTCAATTTCTGACGCAGCCTCTGCCAATTCGTCCATGCTTTTCATTTGGTTGAGTTGTTTTTCGGCACTGTGAATTCCTTAACGTAAAAAACATCCATCTCAGATATGTGAATTCTTTAATGCAAACAACATAGAGGTGCTAGGGACTGACTTGTAACGGTCTCTAAGGCGTTTTGAGCTTCTGCTGCCAATTCGCAAAAAGAAGATTTGGTGGCAAGAACGATGACAAATGGGGCAGCAAGTCATTGTAAGTCCTGCGCATCGAGATTTTGCCCACCGAATACTGAACCAATGTATTTATATCCAATGGGGCTTCTTTTTTCTCCTTAGTTTTGATTAACTTGGAACATATCCACAGTATCGCTGCCGCTTGTGTCATAGGTTTTCTGTTAGTAACTGATGCTGGATCATCCAGTCTCCTCTACGCATGCACGACTTAGACAATCAAATAGCCATCCGTTTGAATTTAAACACTCAGTTAATAATTAATAATAGTCTTTGTTTTTTCCTTCAGTGTTTCTTGGACAGCGAACAATACATGCATATTGAAACCTTTTTTTAAACTGCTGTGTATTTTTAAACCTTTGTTTAGACTGCTGTTCAAACACCCTGTTAAACTCCCCTAAATTAAGCTTTCCTTATTATTAATAAAAGGTTTTGTACAGAGCTGTATTATGAATGGAAAAACTGTTTTTTTTGTTAAAGCTGTAATCAGAATACAGTACTGTAATAAAAAACAGAGTACTCTGCCTGCTTCAAATTTAATATATAATTTGTGTCTATTAATATTTGGTAAATGATGCAAATGATTTGGCTATGTTCTTGTTGATATTTCTTTTCTCTGTCATGATTAGTTAATAGCTGTTTCAGAATTCACATTTGGTATCAGAGCCAGTTTTTTTTCTTTTGGGTTAAAGATTTAGTAGTTGGAATTTTGCCCAAAAAATTTATCATGTCAAATTCTAACTCCTTGCCCATTCCAGAATTTGATGGAAATGAGTATGATTATTGGTGTATCAAAATGATGACTTTTTTGATAGGAAAAGATTTGTGGGAGATTATTGAATCAGGTTATGCAGAGCCAGCTGATTGGAATGCCCTCACAGTAAATGATAATATAGCTAAGAAGGAGGCTAAGAAGAAGAATGCTCAAGCCTTATTTCATATTCAAATAGCGCTAGATAAGAGCTTATTTCCGTGAATTGCACGAGCAAAGACAACAGAGGATGCTTGGAAGACTCTAAAAGAAGCTTACCAAGGTAGTGATCAAGTCAAAGTTATCAAGTTACAGATATTGAAGAGAGAATTTGAGAATTTAAAGATGCAAGAAGCTGAAAGTGTGAGTACTTATTGTGTCAGAGTAAAAGATGTGGTCAATAAAATGGCTACACTTGGTGAAATTGTGAACAATGAGGTTGTGATCAAAAAGGTGTTGAGGTCTCTCACACCAAGGTGGAACCATGTTGCCATAATCATAGAAGAAAGCAAGAATCTGTCTACCCTTCAATTTGATCATCTAGTTGGATCTTTGATGTCTCATGAAGAAAGATTGAGAGATTCATTTGGAGAAAGTGAAGAGAAAGCTTTTTCCTCCAAATTACAAATCACAAAGAATGAAGATGCCAATAGTAGCATCAAAAGTAATCAAGGCCAAGGTAGAGGTCAAAATCAGAATTACTCAAGAGGAAATAGAGGCAGAGGTGGTTTTCGAGGAAGAGATGGTTTCAGAAGAAGAGGTAGAGGCAGATTTGATAAAAAAAATATTCAGTGTTATCATTGTAACAGGTATGGCCACTTTAATTATGAGTGTAGATTAAAAGAAGGTAATAATGGTAAAAGTGTTCATTATGCTCAAGAAGGTGATGAGAATCCTCCAGACAATTTATTTTTATCTTATGACAAAGCTAAAAATGTTTCTAAAGATGTTTGGTAATTAGATTCAGGATGTTCTAACCACATGTCAGGGAATGAAAAACATTTTTCTATAATGGATGAAATTTTTAAATCCAAGATCAAGCTTGGTGATGACAAATCACTGGAGGTTGCTGCAAAAGGAGCTATGGAAGTCCATACAAAAGAAGGTATGAAGAGTGTTAAAGACATGTATTACACTCCAAAGTTAAAACATAATTTTTTAAGTGTTGGACAATTATGTGAGAAGAATTATAAAGTTGTATTTGAAAATTAACAATATACAATTTATGATAAGAATCAAGGAAACAGAGTGGTAACAGTTGTGCCTACGACAAAGAATATGATGTTTCCATTGAAGCTTGGTGAACATAATAAGAACCTTGTCAATATGGCATATGAGGATACAAGTTGGTTGTGGCATCTCAGGTATGGGCATTTAAATTTTCATAGTTTGAAGATTCTAACATCAAAAGCATTAGTTTTTGGTTTGCCTAAGGTTGAAGAGCACAAGGAAGTTTGTGAAGGATGTGCTAAAGGAAAACATGCAAGAGAGAAATTTCCAAAAGGCAATGCATGGAGGGCCCATTATCCACTCCAGTTAGTTCATTCAGACATTTGTGGTCCTATGCAGACAAAGAGTTTGGATAAGTCATCATATTTCATTACTTTTATTGATGATTACTCACAATAGTGTTGGGTTTATTTTTTGAAGACCAAAGGTGAAGCTTTTGAGACATTCAAGAGGTTTAGAGCCCTTGTAGAAAATGACAAAGGGTGCAAAATCAAATGCTTAAGGACTGATCATGGAGGAGAATTTTGTTCAAAAGCCTTTCAAGGTTATTGTGATATGCATGGCATTAGAAGACAACTCACCACTGCATACACACCATAACAAAATGGTGTAGCTGAAAGGAAGAATCGTACAGAGGTGGAGATGGCACGAAGCATGCTACAAATGAAAGGATTAAGTAATTCTTTTTGGGGAGATGCAGTTGCTACAAAAGTATATATTCTCAATTGGAGTCCCACTAGTGCACTTGATAGGATGACTCTATATGAAGCCTAGTATGAGAAAAAACTAAATGTTAATTATTTCAAAGTTTTTGGTTGCTTAGCCTATTTTCATGTTCCTGATCAAAAGAGGCAAAAGTTAGATCCCAAAAGTGAGTCATGTATTTTTGTTGGATATAGTAAGGAAAGTAAGGCTTACAGGTTATATATTCCTCTCACTAATAAGCTTATTGTGTCAAGAGATGTGATTTTTGATGAAGGGGGAGTTTATGGTCATCAAAAAGGTGATATGGAAAAGTCAAAATCTGTTTTAAATGAAGTTATTATGGATGATATTGATCATGGGCAGCCCACTAATATTTTTGTTCCGAGTGTTACAAACCCACCAAGTAACCCCTCATCTAGTTGTTCAATTCCAAGTGTAAGTCCAGATTCAAGTCCTAGTTCTGCAAGGAAGGTAAGAAGATTGAGTGACATTTATCAAAGGAGATCAAATCAAGCACATGAAGAAAATCCAAGAGGTGAGACACTAAATTTTGCTTTACTTACCAAGGTTGATTTTGAACCATCATGTTTTGAAGATGCATATACTAATGAGGTTTGGATGCAAGCAATGCAAGAAGAGATGGATTCTATTCACAGGAATGACACTTGGGAGCTTACAAAGCTTCCACATGACAAGAAGAAGATTGGCACCAAATGGGTCTACAAGACTAAGTGTAACAGTGATGGAAGTGTTGAAAGGCATAAGGCAAGATTAGTTACTAAATGCTTCACACAAAAGTATGGCATTGATTATGAAGAGACATTTGCACCAGTAGCAAGACAAGAGACCATTAGAATGCTGATTTCATTAGCAGCTCAAAAGAATTGGAGCATCCATCATATGGATGTGAAAAGTGCCTTCTTGAATGGGTATTTAGAAGAAGAAGTATATGTGGAACAACGACAAAGTTTTGAAGTGCAAGGAAAAGAAAATCATGTCTACAAGTTAAAAAAGGCTCTGTATGGCCTCAAACAAGCACCAAGGGCATGGCATGCTAGGATTGATGGATATTTTCAAGAGAATGGCTTTCAAAGAAGTAAGAGTGAACCTACCTTTTAATACAAACAAGAAGGTAATGATATTCTAATTGTAAGTTTGTATGTTGATGACTTGTTGTATATGGGTAGCAGCTCTATGATGAAAGATGAATTCAAAGTTTTCATGATGAATGAATTTGAGATGAAAGATTTAGGCTTGATGAAATATTTTTTAGGGATGGAGGTTTATCAAAGGGAGAATAAAAATTTTATTTGTCAAACAAGGTATGCTAAAGATATGTTGAAGAAACTTGATATCGCTGATTGTAAAGTAGTCTCCACCCCAATTGCTCATGGAGTTGTGTTGTGTAGAGATGATGGTGCTGAAAGAGTTGATGAGACAACTTATATAAGTATTGTTGGAAGCTTAATGTTTCTAACTCATACAAGACCTGATATTGCTTATTCAGTTTCACTTATTTCAAGGTACATGACAGAGCCATCAGAAATACATATGAATGCAGCCAAGAGAATTTTGAGGTATGTGAAAGGCACTCTAGATTTTGGTATTCATTACTACACTTCTAAAAGGTTCAATCTTGTTGGTTTTAGTGATTCTGATTGGGGAGGTAGTTTGGATGACCGAAAGTCAACATCTGGGAATTGTTTTTCTTTTGGTTCTAGTTTGATTACTTGGAGCTCAAAGAAGCAAAGTATAGTTTCCCTTTCTTCTACAGAAGCAAAGTATGTTGTAGTCACTGCAGCAGGTACACAAGATTATGGCTTAGAAAACTTCTTGAAGAAATTGGAGAGATGCAAGTTCAGCCCATAGTTATTTTTTGTGATAATATTAGTGCTATTAAATTGGCTAAGAATCCAGTCCATCACAGCAGGACAAAACATTTTGATTTGAAACATCATTTTATTCGAGATTTAGTGCAGATGAAGGTAGTAGAATTGAAATACATTAGCACTAAAGAACAGTTGGTAGATATCTTCATGAAAGCAGTTGCAAAAAATCAATTTTTGACACTCAGAGATCAGATTGTAAGCCCTCTTAGCATCAAGGGGGAGTATGTTAGTAATTGATGCTGGATCATCCAGTCTCTTCTATGCATGCATGACTTAGACAATCAAATAGCCATCCGTTTGAATTTAAACACTCAGTTAATAATTAATAATAGTCTTTATTTTTTCCTTCAGTGTTTCTTGGACAGCGAACAATACATGCATATTGAAACCTTTTTTTAAATTGTTGTGTATTTTTAAACCTTTGTTTAGACTATTGTTCAAACAGCGTGTTAAACTCCCCTAAATTAAGCTTTCCTTATTATTAATAAGAGGGTTTGTACAGATCTCTATTATGAATGAAAAAACTATTTTTTTTGTTAACGCTGTAATCAGAATATAGTACTGTAATAAAAAACAGAGTACTCTGCCTTCTTCAAATTTAATATATGATTTGTGTCTATTAATATTTGGTAAATGATGAAAATGATTTGGCTATGTTCTTGTTGATATTTCTTTTCTCTGTCATGATTAGTTAAGAGCTGTTTCAAAATTCACATTTTCCTCCCACACTCAGTCATTTACATCTGCATCACAAGTGTCAGATGAAGCATTTGTGTGGCTAAAACTGTCGGTTTTATGCTTTCCACCCTGGCCACTGCTAATAGCAGTAATTACGAATTATCTGACTGCCTTAAAAAATGATTTCACAATTATGATTGCCTTGATATATGTGAGCTCAGTAATAATATAAAAAAAATTCAGCCAATTACCCTGCAGAAACAATACTATTATATTAAATTTTTTTTTAAAAAAGTACAGCTTTTCTTAAATAATAGTTGTCTATTATAAAATATATACAATCATATAATTTGATTGGCGGAGATTAAATAAATTAATAAACAGTTAAGTATAACTGAAGACTAAAAAAAGGCCCTCCGAAAGTGATAACTTCCATAGTCTTTCCATAAATCAATTTGGAGACTTGTTGGAAGGCATTAAATAAACCAAATATAGGATTCTAAAACACATATGAAAGAGACATTAAAAGGGTAAGGTTAAAAGTAATGATTGAGTTTAACTACATTCGATTCCTTTTCTAAAAACACCAGAATTTTTTGGTGGGCCACGCTAATAACACATACCATCGATAAAAAAAAATCTTCTCTACTTGCCGTTAATAGAGCAGAAAGTTTGCACAGCCGTCATACCCAAAATAAGTATGGCCGCCACAAGAGAAACAGCATGCCATGGCTTTGAGCAATGTTCGTCCTTAAACTGGCTGATCCACACCTTCCATTGACTGTTATAATGTTGTCTTGCCTCTTTCATCACCACCTCCAATTGTTCAATTTTTGTATGGGCTATTCCGTTGCAGACACGATTGAAAATATCAGCTACCTCTCCGTCACTCCGCAAATAGTTTTTAGTGATTCCCTCTTTGCTGAGCAGAGAAACATCTTTCTCTGAGTGAATTAAGATTATAAAGAGAGAACGAAAAATCAGTAATGTGGTTACCTAATTGTCCTTCAACATATGTATTTCAAGTATACCATATATTCCATTACAGAAAATAGTATTCTACAAATAAAAAGTTTATCGTGTCGTTTGTTTAGGTCTGTGTCCAGCGAGACTATTTATTTTATATAATGTTCAACCTGTTCTTCCTATAAATATATATATATTATTTAAAATTAATTCTTTTAAAAAATTTATAGTAATTTTAAACATTATCAGGGAAAACGTTTAGAGAAATTTAAATTAAATATATTTGAAATGGATGTGTGGCTCGTTCATATGTTATTTTGAACTTTATATAATTAAAATCTACAGTTTCAAACCACATCCATGAATGGTAACAAAATGTGCCTTAAAATTTAAATTTTAAACTCTTTCAATGATTTTTTGTCTTTCTCAAAGCTTTTTTTATTTAAATCTTGAACATGTGGATCCATCTAGAACAATATGATCAAATATTTAAGACATTCAAGCAATTTCACGATCATTTTCTTACAAATGTATGTCGGAGGGAATTGTTTGAGTAATAAAGTTTCGTTATAAGATTAGAAATTGATTGAACTTTTAATTATGTTAAGTGGTGTTTTATAATGAGAGAGGGAGGAAGGAGAGAGTCTGATATCGTGTCAGTCTAAAGAAAAATGACCAATATCTTCTTATTTTTTGGAACATAAAAAATTATTATAAGAAGAACCAACATAATATAATAATAAATTTAAAATATTAATATATATTCAAATAATACACTAAAATAAAAATAAAAATAAATAATTATAATAACGTAGCAATCAAAAGCATAGAAGTAGAATTTAAAAAACAAAAAATAAATTGAAACAAATAAAGTAGCGATCAAAAGATAAAAAAGCAGCGAAATAAATAAGATACATAAATTTTTATATTCTAAAATTAAATTATTGAATGATTTTTTAATTATGTATTTAATGCTATGCAAATATTCCTGTCATCTTATCAACTAGATTGTCTGGGATACAGAGTAAAAAGATTTCCTTTGCGATAGGCAGAAATATAATTTCCTTGTTCAAACAGGCTTCTGCAAAGCACTTCACTACATCTATTCTGATCAGACCAGGAAATTCATCCGGCAATCAGTACATAATGGATTTTGCTACCACCACAACACAAAATCTCCCTGGCATTAACACAATGGGAATAAGAATTGTTCGTCTAGATGTGGTTGTGGGAGGAGTGGCGCCCCGTCATATCCAACCCAGAGCCTATGAAATAATGTAACACCAATTAGATGTCTGGAAAACTAAAACAAATTGATTCAAAACCTGCTGACAATATGTGACTTTAAAAATAAATAATAGCCTTTACCGGATGAATTTCATAGTCCTCAAAATTTTGAGAATGCATACTAGAAATCGTTACCAATTAACGTAAACTCCAAACCTCTTGCACTACCTATTCAAAACCTTTCCCTGTCACCCAAATCTTATGTAGAGATTAATTTCAGAAAAATGATGGCTGCCCTGAAATTATCTAACGCGTTGCCTTTCTAACTTTGACACATCATTCATTCATATTCTCATTGTGGCATTTTTATAGCATTCTGGTTAACACACACATAAATTATATTGAAGAAAAAAATATTGAACACACACCTTTATGCCTTCTGCTCTTACCGTCCTTCAAGATTCTCCAACTGCGTGGATCAACGATGGTGAAGTGTTTGTAATATTTATATATAATTTTTTATTTCTTTAAATTCAATGCAAATTTATTTTTAAGAAGACTCTAAATTTAACTCTACTCTTGTCAAAACGTTCCAAAGTTATTCCTTCATAATATAAAAACTTAATCAATGCTTTTTCTGTCTTATATATAAAAATTCACTTTTCAATTTTATTTATTTTCATAAAATCAAATTTATTATTAAATTTTTAAATTAATTATTAAAGTTATAGTTTATCCAATATATTGTTTATATTTAATTTTAATATATATTTTTTGAATTAGTTATTATATTTTATTATTTATAATTTTATTTAATATATTTAAAATAGATTTTTTAATTTACTTAAAAATTGATTAGATATGGTTCGATCAAAAGTGAATTTTGTAAACAAAGAAGAATGAAGAGAATGGTAAAGAGAATATCAAAGACAATATTGTAGATGAAGACAACAATAAATGACAGATGTACAAGAAAGGAAGAAAGAAAAATTGAAATGACAATGACAGAGAAAGATTTCAAGAACATAAAGGTGAATTGATCGTTGAACAATTACAAGTAAAAAAGAGGCAACATGCAGATAAAATAAAAGACATTCAAGCACAAACATCTCAAGACAAACAATATTTATTAAGAACAAAATTACAAAGATAAATGCATTTAGATCAATTAACTAAGGCAGAAAGACAACATAAACAATAACTTCATCATGAAGCATCTCAAAGGCACTACCAATGATTGATTCATAATGTTGACATCAATTTTGAAGAACCAAACTCGATATCGATAGGTCATGTGCTCCAAACATCAAATAATGCATTTCAAGTTGCAATGGATGTTGTTGTTACAAATACTGCATAAAATAAAGATATACAAGAACAAACATCTCAACCTACAAGAAGAAGATAAATGGAAAATATTGATTTAGAAGAAGAGTCAACTTTGCAACCTAAAAGAAGAAGAAAAATGCAAGATACAAAAATTGAAAGAGAAAAGTATAACCGATCCCAATAAATTGGTTGGGAGAGATTTGAGAACATTTCAAATAATTTTTTGACATAGCATATATAATATTGTTTCACCAAGCATGTGCTATATTTGTCAAAAACATTATATCAGAATAAATGTTTCTCAAACCCCTAAAGGCCCTGTATTCAATATATGTTGATAAGATAAAGGTCATCATCTATTTTTTGCATCGAATAATATGGATCCTGGACAACAACCACCAAAACTTGTAAACATAACACAAGTTGAGGAAATGTTAATATCCTATGTCAACCCAATCATACAAGTGACACATGCAACAAGGGGCTAATATAAATATAAAGGACAAACAATCAGTTTTCTACAATAAGTAAAAGAAATTTATAAGGTTTTACCACATCAAATAAGAGATTTGCTAATGATTATAGTTCGATGAAGGGATCAACATGGAACAAATTACAACTTTATTGTTAATAGAGAGAAAGTATACAAAGCACTAAAATATAAAATATAACATAACATATTTTATTCAAATGTTCAAATTGATGAAAATGCACTCAATAATCTTACACCTAACTCTGATGAAAATATCTTTAACCAATTGAAATCTGTGCATATACAATTTGATTATGATGCAAATGAAGTTGTATTTGTGGGTCCATTGATGAATATGTATAAAATAAATATCATTGATCACATAAATTCAATGTTATCTAAACCCCCAAATACACCAAAGGAGATGGAATTAATCCATGCATGGGTAAATAATCCTTATGTGAATCCTGGATCACTAATTGATTGGATAGGGATTAGAGCATCTCCTATAAATGAGTATGTTGGATTAGGATTACACGGTATGGCATTTCTAACATTATTTCCTATTGGAAGATGTGATTGGATAGAACTACGGTTGAAATAAGTACACCCACATGAATTTATTAAACATCTATTTAGATATAGGAATCATCATTTTGGATGACATCCATGATTTAGATATTACATGATGAACATGATCATGAGACATTGTGCATAAAATGTTCATGAAAAAAATATTTCAAGAGATGCAAATCACTATTACTGAGTTATGTGAGAATATGGATAATATACCCCACTCCCATCTAGCAGATCATTTGATGTAGTTTAGAACTTCATTGAAGGGTACAAGGTCATATTGGGAAAAATGTCATGGTGAATTAATGGACATGTTATATCAATTTAGATCACCTACTATTTTATTCACATTGAGTGCAACTGACATGTATTGGCCTAATCTACATGCACTGATACTAGGAACCGCGTCAAAAGATACACAAAAAGCCCAAAATTTGTAAAGACATAATATTATTGATTATTATCATATAGTGGTACATTATATGCACTTGCGAAATTCAATTTTTCATAAAGAGATATTGCAAAAAGGAATGAAAGTAAAATATTACTAGTCTTGATATGAATGGGAACATAGAGGTTCACCACATGTGCATAGATTCATATGGTTAGATGGAGCAAAAAATATGGATAACCTTGATTGTGAAAATGAATGTGAATGAAAAAATGCTAAGAATTACTTCCATTCTATTTTTCATGCTTGACATTATCAAGAAGATCCACACCAATGAAATATATAGGTATGCTATCAATCATTAGTTAATCTATGTTTTATGCAATATCTATATTTGTCAGTTTAACTAAAAAATGGCTATATATCATTAATTTTTGTCCATGTCAAAATTTTATTCAACATCCATGTCTTTGAAATACAAGACAACTTGCATAGGTGGACATGGAGTGTGATTATGAAGAACTACTTAATTGTATAGAATGACATACAATGTGTATATAGGGTGTTTGACTACATAAAAAAAGAGAAAAAATGGTTTGTAGGTAATATTTACATTCATATAAATAGTTGTATAAAAAGTATACATAATATTTTTAAAAGAACTAATAATTGAGTTATTATTTCTTTTAGGTATGGCACACCATGGCCATTGAATTTTAATAGATCAAAATTATATGAAGACTTAGACACAGGAAATAAAAAGTTTGAGCATGCAAGAAATGATGATAGAATTAATACACACAATAGCTATATATTATAGCAATGGAGAGAAAATGTAGATTGGCAACCTATTTCGTCCAAACACATTGTGGTCAAATACATTGCTAAGTATGCAACAAAGGTAGAGACGAATTTTAAAACTTATCATTAAATATTGATGTGGCTTGTAAACATTGAAAACCCTGATGAATTAGTAGGAAAAGAATATAAAAGACTTTTAACTAAGATAATTACTAAAAGTGACATTGGGGCGTAAGAAACATGTCACATGTTGTTGGACCTTCCATTAGTAGAGAGAAATAGAGTATTTGTCAAATTGAATGTTGTGTGTCAGGTGTTCAAACTTGTAGACAAAAATGAAGAAGATGATTATGAAGAGCATACAATATCTTTTATTGATGGATACAAGTATAGGCCTTTTTCTATGGAAAGCACAACACTTATTGAAGCAACAAGATCTTGGACATATAATCCAAGGCAAAAAAAGATAAAAAATGGGAGGCAATGAGTATTGCAACTATAGTGAGAGTATTTTCAAGGTTTTATTTGATCCTTGTGTAGGAGTCAAATAAATGGATTGATTTTTGTTGGTCAGAGTTATTACTTTACAAACCATTTCATGATATACAAAGAGATATTGGAATTGATGATGAAGAAATAATATCAAATTAGGATTCATTCAATTATAACTATTGGCATGTGGAGAGAAGAACAATTCTAAAATATGTTGAAAGTCACAGTGATACTGAAGATGAGGATAATCAACCTGTTGAATAAAACACATTGGAACATGAGCAGAAAATAATATCTAGGCTACAATGTGACCAAGTTATGAAAGTAAGTGAGCTAGATATGTTGAGAAGAAGAGATATCGATTGATGAGAATTATGGAATAATGAATATAGAGGTGAATAATACATAAATAAAGTGATCAAATTTATAAGCACCATTAAAGATAATGGATTTATTATAAATGATGATATAACACCATAGATGAATTATGAAACCTTGGGTGCCAAAAAAAAGCACTCGATACGGTTATGACACATTTTCCTGGAGGTTAAAATACTTTACCCTTATGCATGATAGTCCAAGGAATAATAGGAATGGGAAAATCATATCTAATAGGTGCCATTCATTGAGCTCATCAAGATGCATCATTCCCAGAGTTATTTCCACTTCTATTACTTGCACCAACTAGAGTTGAAACATTTAATATTGGTGCCTTAACTATCTATGCACAAAATTGAATCTCAATTATAGATTTTGTTGAATCAGAAGGAACAAGAATTACAAGTTTCCAAGAGGATATTCACCCCATAAAATACATATTGATTGATGAAATGATCTTCATTGGTAAAATTTTTCTAGAGAACATAGACTCTAGACTTTGTCAAGCATTTATTGAAAATGAAAACATGAGTTTTGGTGGTATATATCTTATTTTGGTTGGAGATTTGTGTCAGCTTCATCCTATTAGTGATAGAACACCATATGCTAAAAATAGACAAGCTAAACTATTGTGGGAAGAATTCAAAATAGTTATTACTTTGGATAAGATATTTAGACAGGGAGGAGAAAGTGATGGCCAATAAAGGTTTCATTGGCTACTCAAAAATCTGAGAGATGCAAATCCAACAATAGATGACTAGAAGATATTGATGATTGGAACAAATGTTAGAATAAATAGAGCCACCAATGATGAGTTTGACAACTTTATGTATTTGTTTTCCACAAATGATAATGTGTGTAGCCATAATAAAATAAAATTATATTCATTGAAATTATCGGTTGCACGTAGCATTGCAACCAAGGTAGGAAGTGATAATGCACCAATGGGAGGTCCAAATGATGAACTTGATGTGGATTTATTGATTTCTATTGATGTAAGGGCCATGTTAACTTTCAATATTTGGATCAAAGAAAGTGTTATAAATGGTACTCTAGGGTATATCAGAAGTATAATCTATAAACCTGGGAGTGCCCCACAAGAACCACCAACATATGTTATGGTTGATTTTGATAATTGCTTAGGAATATCATTTGAAGATGAAACTCCATATGTAGTTCCAATTACACCAATACAAAGGGGACACACAACCCAATTACCCTTAAGGTTCGCTTGGGCATTAACAATACAAAAATCATAAGGTTGGACCCTTTCAAAATCCATAATTAATATATGTCAAAGATAAAGAACAAGATTAGCATTTGTGACTATATCCCATGTAAATTCCTTGGAAGTACTAAGAATATTACCTCCATTTACATATGACCATTATGAAAAGCTAAAAATGGAAAGTATCTTTCCAAATGGAAAGCTAAGGAAGAGAGATTGAAACTCTTAGAGGAAAAATAATTTCATGTAATTATGAAAAAATTTGGGTACTTATTCATTGTTTGGCATTTTATGTGATCTGTAATTATTAATTATTTGACATTTTATGTGACATGTATGGTATATTTTGAAGAGTATTAAATAACTATTTAGATTGAGAATATTAAATTATGTAAATTAAATTAATGTGTATTATAGTTTTGTATTATTTAATGTAATGTATAATATACATTTCAAATTCTGTCAAATAAATATACAAAATGCATAGTTGCCACTAGAATATCTATATTAGATAAATCTATATAAAAGACACCAAGAGATATGATTCACAAGGCACCTATTCCACTTATGTCACAAACTCAATATAAGACAGGTGCCTCAAGAATGATATCTCTCGGTATCTTTTACATAGATTTATCTAAGATAGGTATGCTAGTTGTAAATTCAATTATAAGGTTTTGCCTTTAGAAAGAAAACAAATTTTACCATGCATTTTTCATAACAATTTCTTGAAAATGTAATTCTTATATCCAAATAATTGTTTTGTCTTAAAAAAAATAAAAAAAATCATAGAGTTTGGAATAGTTAAGTTATTTTTATCTTAAAAGTATTTTACACAAATTTACTAGTGAAAGTAAATCTTTGTGACTTAAACTCGAGACAACTTGATAGTGGGATCAAAGTTGTTAATGTTGTGTGATTAAGTTTTAAACATTTATTTATTTATAAACATGTTTTGATATGAACAAAATATACATGTGTTACTTTTATAACACACACACACACACACACACACACACACACACACACACACACACACACACACACACACACACACACACACACACACACACACACACACAGATATACGTTTGAATAAAAATAAGGTGATAACAAAATACAATTCATTACATATTTAATTAAAAAAATAAATCTTTAATATATTTTAAAGTAGTGGAAAAGAGACTAGATGATGAGTTTTAATTTAGGCTCTGTTTACTTGTAAATTAATTTAAAATATAATATATTTATTAAAATTTTAAATAAAATATTTTAAAAAAATTACACCATGTTTTCTAACATTCCACTAAAGATTTGAAAATAATAATTTCAAATGTTTAAAAAAAAGGAGCAAATGAAGAGTTCAAGTGGAGAGGAATGAGAGAAAAGTGGAATGAAATATAATTACATGTTTATTATGTTTCACTTATATATATATATATATATATATATATATATATATATATATATATATATATATATATATATATATATATATATATATATATATATATATATATATATATATATATATATATATTTTTCAACTTTAAATTTTAGACCCATTTAACATAGAAACTAAACTCAAAAATACTACAATTTTCTACTATAAATAGTCTTTAAATTCATGTGTAGGAATCATAATTCATCCATCCAAGTTCAAATTAATCTAATTTAAAGAAACATTATCTACTTAGTTGATGTAACATCTAAGTGAATTTGAAACTACTTTATCAACAAAAATAATACTAATCTTAAATAACAAATTATCCATAATTTAGTAATGATCTCGATTTTCCAATCCTAGCATAATATTTGGTTGCTTTCAGGTTAATCACAACACAACGCAGCCAATTGGTAATTGTTGGTCACATTTATTCCTTTCTATTGTAAAATTTGTTGATATAGGTATCACAACCTTCATATGATCTGGTTGCTCATTATTAGTGACAGTTATTTATTGCTAGTGCAAGATTTAGTCGATTTTGGGAGAATTATACTCAATCAGTACTAATTATTCATTATTGATCTCAATTAATTCTCAATATTGAAACCATTTAGTGCTTAGGGGTAATCAAACCCTTCATTAATCTTAGTTGGTTTTTATTGGTCCTAATATTCCCCTTTTAATGTGAGAGTTAGTCTATTTGGATCCCATTTACCCAATCATCCCTAATTGGTCATTATTGATCTTAATGATATTTTATTAACTTACAAATATTTTTGATTCAAGGATTATCACACCATTAAAAATAATTAACTAGTCTTTATTGGCTATTGATTAGTACACTTAAACACTTTACATGTGATAATAATTATTTTTTATAAAAAATCAAACTTTTAATAATTAGTCAATATTGGTTTCAATTGATCCTTATTATTGTAAATAATTGAAAATGTGGAGCTATTTTCACCCAATTTTCCATAGTTGATCATTATTTTTTTCAGTTAATAAATATTAATCCAAACATTGGTCTATAGACATGGAGCTAATTTCACCCTTCATTAACCATATATGGTCATGTTTTGTCCCAAATTTTGTATCTTAGTGAAATTATTTATGAGAGTTTACAAAATTATACAACCCAATGGTAAACAACCAAATTTCAGCCCACATGCACATCCATAAACTATAAATATCACAACCCTCATAGACAAAAAAAAAATTATATCCCCTATAGGAGTATAAAACATAATAATGACCACCTATAGCACACAATCAACAAAAGACATAATAAACGAGGGCATATTAGCTAGAATCGAGATAGAATAAGAAACATATTTACTAACACTAGGGATGCCTTTGTTTAACCCAACTTTTTTTTCACAAGGTCACACTAGACAAGTTGCTAAAAACTCAACATGTCCCTATCTACCACATTAAGGAACATCATCCTCCTTTCCAGGTTCCATCTCATTGTCCACAAACACTATTTTCTTTTTCACCTATTGAAGTATCTCATTAAAATGCCTTTTTAAGATTTCATTGATCTAGACTTTTGAGATCTCTCTAACAACAAGATCAAATCTATCAACTAATTGATCATAATTGGATAGTATTGGTAATAATCCTTGAAACTTTGAAACTTTGAGGCCATGAAATCAAATTTGGTTATGTATAAAATTTGAAGGGAAACTTTAAAAAATACAATCTTCATTATAACAAGTAGAGGTTTGAAAACACTCTCAAACATCATGAAATTATATTTATCATATAAAATTGATGTATAAGAATAATACCTATTTGTCTATAAATGTAAACTTATAAATAACTATTTAATTTATATGCTTAATATTCTTATACTTTAATGTTTATTTATAAAATATGCTTTTAGCCAAAGGGATTTTTTTAGAACTATTCCCTTAGAACCAAATGGAAATAAAGGTTACATGTTAAGGTTGTATAGTTTTAACCCATCATGACTATAATTACCAAATGTCACCAACATGTCTCACCTATAAGAACACAAATTTCCATACGTATATTTTCTCCACTAGATTTTGTGTTGGTGAAACTTTAGCTCTTTGAAAAAGGGTAATTTTTATCTTTTTAGTAAAAAATGTCTAATTTTTTTTTTTGAATCTCCTCTTGTAGCATGTATATGTATGTATCTATGTATGTACTTTTGTATATTTTATTACAATATTACTATATATTTTCAATCTAACTTTGTCTTATTGTATAAAATTCCTTCTTATTGACATACAATCAAAAATATAAATATAAAACACTAAAATTTGAAAAAAAATAGTTTGTGGTAGATCAAAGTGAACTTCACACAAACACATAATTATTTTCAAACATAATAATTTAATCATAAAATATAAGGGAGTGGATTTAGTCATTATGCACTCTAATTCAAGGAGTGCATATATCCATGTAATCAACCACCACACACACACACACACACACACACACACACACACACACACACACACACACACGATAAACTATTAGAAATATTAAATTTATATAAATTTAAATTATATAATTATTAAATATTTATATATTTATCCAAAAATTATGAAATTTTTAATTGGTGCTTCTAATTTGTTTATATATTATGTTTCCAAAAGTCATTTTTTTAATAATTAGTATTTACTACACTTCACGTGCATGCCAAATTGTCAGTAAATGTGTTTGTTTGCATTATTGATATAATGAATTAAAAATATATACATATTTAAAATTTATGAAATAAATAAATTATTTATAAACTCAAAATATTGCATTGGATTTATTTACATCATTAAGAAATTCTAAATAGATGTATAACTTATCATCACTCGAAGTTATGTAGACTCTCATTTTTAGGAAAAGAGGCATTATTTTAGTATATAAAAGGGATCCATATTACCATGATTTCATCCATATAAATTTCTTAAGAATTAATATAGGTGGGAAAATTAAAAGTAGGATCAAAAAATTAAATTTGTATAATTTTGTAAGCAATTTCTCAAGTTTAGATAAATTAGTGTTTTCTCTACTAAATTTTGAACCCAATGTCCAATAATGGTTGGAGACTCACTTTGAGAAATAAAAGGAATATTTAGAAGATGAATGTATGTTCATCACATATCCCTCTTAAATTGACAATGTTTATGTTGTTATAAATGAGCATTATCTATAAGATTCATATGAGGGAACATATATGTAGTGGAAATCGCTTTGATAAAAAGAAGTACCAATTTGTGCAAGACTAAAATAATACCTTCCATACCCTATCAACAAGCTCAACATCAAGGATTATAAAAGGCATATATCGGTAAAATAAAAGAACACTCTACATCAATATATCCAAATAAATATGAGATTCCTAATCATTGAAATAATGTGAGAAACTAATTTGTATACAACAAGGATCACGGATAATTTCAAATAGAAATGTAAATTCCTCAGAGAAAAGTAGGAAAAATCAAATAATAGAGGAAATTCCGAGTATGAAATAAATAAATAATCCCCATTACAAATTCAAAACCCAAGGTTCCCTAATTAAGGTTTTTATATGAAAATTTACATAGATAAAATCTCACAGAAGGAGACTTGAAAATGGAGTGAGTACCATAGGGAAAATCTCACAAAATATAAGAATGTAAGGTAAAAATGGCATAATTTTACTAAGGCACGTGAATTTGATTTGACACAAGCATCTAATGAAGATCATAAATTATTGCATCTTATATACCTATGCAATAAACTTATGGATTCTAACTCACATTTTATTATTTTTACATATTAGGTTTCAACGCCATCATCTAAGGAAGAAGAACATATTATTCATTAACCAGTGTGGATGAAATAAAAATATCTGCATTTCATTATGAATATTTAGAGTGATAACAATTGATCTCCTTAAAAAATATTTAGAGGTTGAATATAAAAACATCTCACCCAAACACATCCTTCATTAGATGGTTGAATCAATGATAAGATATTCATGAAAAAAAATGTATTATTCCATATATAATAAATCCATTCAACTATGATGTGTTGTGTGATTGGCTGCCTTATAGGTTTGTATAAAAAATAGTGTGCATTCATACATGTGGAAATGAGATGTAATATATCATTTTAACATCCACAATGTCATCATCACTTTAGGAAATAAATTTTATAAGATCGATAAGGTCCCTCCTAAGAAGATAATGAGATCAATAGGAATGTGATTAGTCACAATATAAATTTTATGGTAATCTGTATTAGGATAAAGAGATCTTGAGAACTCATTAAAAACACCTAGGACACTAAACATAATCATACTATATATTAAACAAATTTGGATGGAGTTTAAAAAATATTAAAGATGTGGATGTTTTCAAAAAAACTACATATGCCCTTACAATTTGAACCAGTGCTTCACCTAATAAAATTATAATTTTTCTAGATATAAAAAAAATATGTGATGTGGAGACTTTGTATTATATATAGTTCCCTAAATAATTTAATTATTAATAATAATTATCCACTTTGATTCATTGATGGCTTCCTATACTAGCTCAATGGCTACAAGTTCTTAAAAAATATCAATATGAAGGCAAGATACCATGAGCTACCTATTGATACATTTTACATTTGGAAGATAAAATCTAAGCCCAATAACATAATATTTTAATGGTTATTCATGCCCTCAAGCTTGGCTAATGCACATACACCATTTATTTTTATGATTAATGATGTCTTACAACCATTCATTGATGCTTTTTTATCTTTTACATGGATTTCATTCTTATTTTCATTAAAATACTGGATAATCACATACAACAGGTTTTATAAGTTTTTGACACCCCACACAATCATAATTTGTATTCCAAGATCATAAGTGTTATTTTTTCTTGTAAATATACAATATCTAAGATAAATATTAGACAAGGATGTTGTACAAATTGACCTAGAGATGTTCTGAATCAAAAGGATATTTTTAGCTCTAACAACATGTAAAAAACATAAAATCTTCTTAAGATGAGAATGATTTTATAATCAACTCATGTTTATAATCTCTCATCTTTCATGTCCATTTAAAAAAGTAACCAAATGGGGTATAAAGGACAATGTTTTAAGGAAAACATCAAAACAACAAAATTTTGAGGAGTTAAAATTGTATGTTTTCTTAGCACGAGTCCTTGTTTTACTAGATTGGAAAAATTCATTTGAAATTGAAGTTGATACTTTATAAAATGAAATAAATGTATTCCTCACCCCACATAATTAAAAAATTTCCTACCACAATGAAAAATCAAGATATATGGGGTATAGGTATCCTATATATGATAATGAACTTTATGCCATTAGCTTGGTGTACAATAAATGACATAATTACACTATGGGAATGGACACCATCAATAATATAGATCAAAAGTGTCTATAGATAATGTAGAAGAAAAAACATTATATAATGATCATCATTATAAGATTTGTGTTTAGCTTATACATGGGTTTTCACACTCACAAATTTTTCTTTAGATATCCTGCACACATGACATCTTTTGGATTATGTTAAAAATTTTGATATATGTCTAAGGCATTTCATTGCCTTGCTTAATAACATACAAAAGTCTAGTTTCTTGTGACCTATTATAAAATCCACATGCAACACTTTAAATTAAAATACCCATACATCAATTTATTTTTCTTATGGTTCTTATGTGCACTATCATAATATTGCATAAATTTCCACACAAGTTTCTAACATGCACAAACACATGCAAACTCAACATCCATGTCTAAGTATTCTCCTATCACATGAAATTTAAAATAATCTTATTTGTCTGTACATCGCATAAAGTAATATATTAGTGGAACTTAATAGGTATAATTCTAACCCCATACCTACATTAATCTCAATCATCAATCAGCTGGAAGATGAGTCACCTGTGATGTAATTGTCATCAGTTGTAGCAATTTTTCATGATGATGTATATATTGTAATTATTTATCCCATAAGAGGAAAAAGATAAAATAACATTCTCATCAAACCAAATAGAAGTTTTTAATCCTTACTTTTGTATCTATAATTATAACATGTATAAATTGGATATTTAACATAGAATCGATACTCAACCAACATCACCTCTTCAACATAAACCATTACTTCATACTCATCATAATAATGAAATAAAAATTAGAATGTTGGTTTCTTGGATTGTCATAATTATCTAGTTCCTCATTATCCTTATTAAAAAAATATGGAGAGGGTATTTATAGATAAAATAAAATATATTTCCCTTTATCTCATTGGTTATAATATAGTCAGTTATAGTTATCGTATGAAAATATGATACCTTATTGGCTAGCATAAAGGCTAGTCATTATCCCTATTCTAATCCTAGGAAATTGTGTACTATCTAACCTTAGTATAGGAAACATATTCTAATTAATCTTAAATTGTGTGCATATATTATACTATACCAACAAAAAAAATGTATCTCTACAATCATTTCTTTTCCTCTAGAAAATAGAAAATGAAGCATTTGCTTTCTGATCACCAAAACTAGCATTTTTATTCTTACTAAACTTTGTATAAATTTGTACTTTTCTCATATTTTGTATATTAAATATAATTTTAATTTATTCAAATAAAAATTACTTATACTTATTTATAATACTTTTCATGCAGTCTAAAACCTACGTCTTTCCACCAAGTGAACCATTGTCCACCATACTAACATCCTTGACCCTAAGGTGTGGATCCTTGGTTCTAGAGAAATATATCTCATGTGGTTATAAAAATGTGAGAAAAAAATAAAATATAAGGATAACCTAAGGGTTCTATTTTATACTATCTAAAACATAGTAAGAGTAAGATAGATTATGCCTAAATAAATAGTGAGGTATCCCCAAAAATTGCTAAACTCATTCAAGATGCCCTCTAGGAAAACACATTGAAATATATAGATAGTTATGAAATCACATGTGATGAATCATGGTAAATGATCCAATCCTTCTTATTTATATCCTACACATCCAATATTTTATCATCTTAAAGTGCAAATAAATATTGACATCTTATATGTTTGAAGGAAAAATAAATTCTAAAACATTAGATGCCTAGATTTGACAACTTAAGGAATAATATCAAGTTAATTGATTCATTGTGACTGATAATATTACCTTGATTGTGGTGAAAATGTCCATTTTAATTTTTTAGTGGTGGGAAACCCATGACATGTAGTGTGAGTAAGATAACAATCCCATTGAGACTTCAGATTTTATTATTAGATGCCTTAAATGATGGGTATTACATCCTCAAGAACTATGTGGGTGAATTTATCAAGTTTGAGTAGTTGTGCTAGGATAAGGAACAATAAATTTAGGATTAAACTAATGTTTTTGATAACTACTCTACGAGTTTTTTTGAGAAATTTCTAGAGAAACATAAGGTTTTGAAGTACATCAAAAGACTCTCACCCTATTTTCCTGAAAAGATGGAGATAAGAACCTATGACACATTTTTGTAAATAATAAAACTAAATATTTATAACATATCAGTCTTGTACATTTGACAAGTATCAATCAGGGATCTACCCTTCAATTATATACATCCCTATTGTCGAAAGGCTTAGATGTTTATCTCTTAATTTGATTCATATCATTCTAATGACCCACTTCTCCTACACTGCACATTAAATTTAAGATATGATAAACAACCTTCAATGTGAGTTTCAAGATCATTCATATTTTATAATCCTCTAGACATTACCAATAACAGAGTGACACTATTATCGAAGGTAGTGTCCACATCCTTATCTAGTCCCTAGTTGCCAAAAGTCATCCAAATTGTAAATGCTTTGAATCCATGGGTCAACTTATTTGTGTTATTTAATTCTAGCATGAGATATTTTAAAACGGTGTGGTATAAATAAAATTTTAAGCATTATCATTCCTCATATAAAAAATACAAATAAATTACCTACCAAGGCTCATTCAATTAATTTCACAACTAAATTATTTGGCACTATTTGTTCATATTTCCTTATTAGACATAAGAGAAGTCATACAAAAGTCATGAAACATTCAAATAACAATCCATAAGCATTATTTTTTAAGTTAAAATATAGATCATTGCATGCATATTTATATAATATATTCCCCTTGTGAAAATACACTCCAACACATAGGATATTATAGAGATGGATTAAAAAGTTGGTTAGTTCAAACATTAGTCAAGAAATCCAAGAAAAATGCATAAAGAACTATAAAACTAAGCCAACCTATTCAACAGGGTGTAAAAATGATAATAAGTATAAATTAAAATAAAGCAAACATAATTACCTTACCAATATCATTCCACCATCCATAAGCAACTCTAAGCATGTTTTTCCCCTTGATATAGTGTTCTTGTATTTGTCAACAATGGATGCCAATCTCCTCCTTTATCTCAAGATCACTATGCATAACCTAGGTTCATGATATGAGTTCACTAATATGTCTATCAGTTGAATCTATCCTATTGTAAAAAACACAATAATCAACACAAAGATGAGCTATGGAGAGAATCTTGCATTTTAAGTTTACACAAATTAATCTTTGAAATGATATTATATGCCCTTCTATTTATAGGATTTTGGATTTGATCAGGATCAATCATGATCATCAATCTCAAGATGAATATGTGTGTCCATGAATTAATTCAATTATCTAAATGAAATCCATAAATACCCTCATCAATATTTGGGAGGAAGAGGCATGATAGCCCATAAATTTGATATTTATTGTACTTATGGCTTGTGGATGCCACCCCATTGATCATGTCATTAGGTGATGCAAATATTTAGAATCAATTTCTAATAAACAAATATTCAATCATTTCTAATGAGTTATTACTTAAGCTCATATTTTGGTTTAATTTGCCTATGTAAGATTAATCAAGTTTTAGTGCAATTCTTTGGAAATTGGTACATATTTAATCAATCTAGTCAAAATGTCATATGACTAGGTCATAATTTGACTGGAGATAAATTATAAGGTGATGTTAGTTGTGTATGGTCCATGATTCCATTTAGGATGTTAATGACATAAAATAACAAAGGCACGTGTTGTGTGCTTACAAGTAAGAAGAAAAGAGCAATCTAGAGCACCAAAATGTTAAATTATCATTTTAACTTGAAATGATTTTATCAAAGTTAGGAATAACATAAAATAGATTCCCCTATTTAGGGATACATTGGCCTAAATCATCCCTTTTATACAATGAACTTGAACTATTTATCATGTTTAAGTGATTTTGGCATAAATTGTGCATTTGAGTGAAAATCAAGTAAGATTGACGATTTCAACATAAATGGTGTTAAGAATTGGATGTCTACATTTTCCCCCTATTTGAGAAGATGTAGCAAGACATTAAAGTGAAGAAACATCTTTTCAAATAAAAGAGTTGTCACTAATAAATTATAAACTAACCATGATGGCCACTCTAGAAGACCTACTAAGATGAAATAAAATGATGGACTCTCGAAAAGAGAGAGAAAGTGAGATTAACCTATAGAATAGATTAAATATAGATGAGCTAATGCTTGTAAATGTTGATTATATAAATGATAAAAATATAATTTTATCTATAATGGGCCCTTAAAATGAGGGAATGGGAAGGATACAATGCAAAAATATAAGTGACACACTTTGAATACACCCAATTTGAGTGTGCAAGATACACACTTACAGAATGATCAATCCTGAGATAAGTTACACACTAAAATATTACCATCATGCATAAATTTTTGGAGAACTTGGAATTATAAGAATAGGAGAACATGGTCTCCAAAGAGAGGATAATAAGAGGCACCCCAATAGAGTAGATATGATCGTGATAAGGCAATTTTTCCCCATTAGGGTTGATTTTGATCATTGATAAATAATAAATAATAGTTTACCCTTGTAGGAATGATTTGATTCTTATTGTAGGATTAGATGTTTTGCCATCACATGGGTAAATTGTAAATTAATAGCTCAATAATATAGCCTAATTCATATATTAAAATGAACAAGAACAAATATAGATGCGATGGTGGAATGGCTTAGAAAGCCACAAAAAAATAGGCATACAAGAATGCACAAAGATGATGAAAGAAATGAAAATAAGAATGAGAGATGGCCGAGCTAACTTTAATATAAATTGAGCACTACCTACATAGTCAAGATGGACCTCAAGCCAATGTATTTCATGTAGAAATGGGAGAGAATGGAGTGAGACGCGAATAAAACTGACCAAAGATTGATTAGACTCATGATATATGTCAAGATACATACCATGACCAATAACATGATGGAAGTTGTACCATTAAATTTGGAAGTTGTATCATAGGAAGGTAATTGTGTTACTTTATTTTAATTGATTCTTATTTCCATTTTCACACTTCATTGAATAGGTTAGCTTAGTTTACTAGTACTTTATGCATTTTTCTTGGATTTCTTGAATAATGTTTGAACTAACCAACTTTTTAATCTATCTATACATTTTGGCATGCCTGATGGAAAAAATTACTTGAAAATGATAAGAGCATGAGAAAAGTGAGAATGTCCTTTCATAATAGCAAGCCAATAGGATAAATTATTTTTAAAACATCAAGAGCATGAGACATGGTGGGATGAAAATATACAAAAGTGTAAGACAATGTTATTATTATTTTTGATCAGTTTTCTAATGTTTTTTGTGTTTTTAAAATAATAAGTTGAAATGAAACTATGTAAAAAATAATATGGTTCTTGAAATAACAATCTAGGGAACTACCTAATCAAGGAGATGCACGTCCATATGTAAAATCCCAAATAATAGCTAAATTGGTTGCAACTGCCCATGCTAGAAACTCAGTGAGAGTGAGGACCCTGTTAAGGGAACAATGCCTACTAAATGGAAATAAATAATGATAGAACAATATGCAGCATGAAATAAATATGAAGAACCATCTAGTAGGCAAAAATATTGAAATGAAAGGGTGTCCATGTTCACTTGTCGGTAAGATAAACTACACAATATCGTCCTAGATAAACTACTTTGTAGAAATGGCAATAAAGGTGTTCATAATGCTTGAGTCATAATAAAGATCATAATTGGTCAAGGGATAAAATTGTTCAAGTTACAACAAGCCCAAGACATATAAAGAATATGGATCTCAAAGAGAATGATCCATAAAGAATATGGTCCAATAGATGGATGATCCTGGGTGGTATAAAAAATGTGGTTCTCAAGGAGAATGGTCTAGAGTGATAGTGATCTAAAGGTTCAATTATTCAGTAGAATAAAAGAATATGGATCTCATAAGAGTAGTCCAGGGTAGTATAAACTATGATTAGAGTAGAATAAAATTACTTCAACATAATTTACCCCCAAGTAAGGAGTCTTGTAGACAATGAATCAAAAATATGCATGCATATAACCTCTTAAGGTGCATAATGTCCATGGGCTTTGGAAGTTATTCACTATTTGAAGTAGCTAGTCGATATGTCCCTAATCCATAGTTCACTGTGATAACATATGGTCCCAACTAATTAGATTGAAACTTAATTTTTTTTTTACATTTAGAATTTGTGTTCTTTTGGTTCTCTTTCAAGACTAAATCACCAATCTCAAACTCCCATGGAAGAATTCACTTATTATATCTTCTCCACAATCTATGATGATAGGATTATAGTTTTTCTAGGGCAGTCAAATACTTACCATCAAGAAGTTCTATTTTTTACAAAATTGAGACTCTATATTCTTCATCATCCTCAATATCCTTAAAAGATACTCACAATGAGGGTAACTCAATCTTGATTAGGATAATAGCTTATATGCCATAAATAAGAGAGTATGGAGTGGCTCATGTTGGGGTTCAATGACTAGTTATATAATCCCAAAGGGCAAGAAAGATTTGTAAGTGCCAAATTATGGCTAACATCATTGACAATCTTCTTTAAAATGGCTATAATGGTATTTTTTGATGCCTCATCTTGTTTGTTGCTTTACGGGGTATATGGAGTTCATTTCTTGTGTTTTATTTTGAAGTTTTCATAAAGGTCTTTAACATCTCTTTTTACAAGGGATCCACCATTATTAGATATAATACAAGTTGGGATGCCATATCAATAGATGATATGGTAATGGATGAACTTGAGTATCTACGTCCCAATAACATAAGTGAGAGGAGTAGACTCAATCCACTTAGTAAAGAACTCAGTTGTATTCAAAATGTGTTTATGGCCATCTTAAGATGTGGGGTTTATTTTCCCAATGAGATCAAGGCCCTAAGTAGATAACGACCATGGTTTCTGATTGACTGTAGAGGTAAAGATAGTGCGTGTATCAAGTTTCTATGTTGTTGATATGTGATGCACTTATATAATTTTAAGCATTTGTCTCCATTTTTGGCCAATAATATCCTATTTTGAGGAGCTTCTTTACTAAGACTACATTGTTCGTATAGGCCCCTCACATTCCTTCATGAACCTCCCTTAGCAAAAGCTTAGATTCTACCAAATATAAATAATGAAGAAGCATTTCATCATAGCCTTTATGATAAAAACATGTTTCCAAGGAGGGTATAATGTGATAAATTGTGAAGGAAGAGTTTCTATCTGTTACTAGATATGTCAATTGGGAAAACATGATCATGGATGTAATTATAAAAATCTTGGAACCATGGCAATTCAAGTGAGGGATTAGGACCAACAATGGTGCATATCCTTTCTAAATATAGGAATTCTCAATCAAAAATTGACACTCTTTAACACTACCTTTAATTTGTAGCATGGATCCAATCATCACAATAACATCGATGGATCTGCTGTTTGATCTTGGAACTTGTTCAAATTGTAGATATTTAAAATGTTTCTTGAGATTATAAAAAATTATCTTGTAAGGAATAATATTATCATCTCTAGTTTGATACTAATCAGTGGCTTGATTGATGATTAAATATGAATCACCATAAACCATTAAGTTCTAAATATCCCACTACATGACAAAGTGAATCCCTGTAATCAATGCCTCATACTCAGCGATATTATTTATACAATGAAATTGTATATGAAATGCCTTGGGAATTAGATCCCCTTATAGTGTAATCAATAATATATCACCCCTAGATCTGTGGGATATAAAGGATTCATCAAAATATAGCTTTGATTATTTAGTTTCCCTCAGTCCTTGTTCTATTTCCATAATAGAATCATCTGGAAAGTCAAACTTGAGAGGTTGAGTGTCTATAATAGGGGCTTCTACAAGTTGATTAGAAATAACCTATCCCTTGATAGCCTTTTAATTCTAGTATTCAATTCCAAATTTATTTAGGGTTATGATCCATTTGTCCATACATCCTTGATGAGTCGCTTTAGATAATAAAATTTTGAGAGGATCGACTTTGGTGATTACAATAGTTTTATTGTTCAACATATAATGTCATTTTTTGGTTGTAGACACCATAGCTAACCATGACTTCTCAATAGGTGTATAATTATGTTCATAATTCACTAGTGTGTGGATTAAATAATAGACATGTTCTTTACTTTGATCATCATGTTGGGCCAAAAGTTCCCCTAGTGCATGCTCTATTGCTAATATGTAAAGAAGTAGTGGCTTTCTAGGTGTTGGTGGTCTCAAGACTGGTGGATTAGCAAAATATGTCTCGAGATTAGAAAATTCTATTTAAAAATATTCATCCTATTGGATTATAACCCCTTTCCTTAAGATATAGGTAAATGGGTCTCACTTATCTTCTAATTGAGAAATGAATGTATGTATAGATTAGATCTTTCTTTACAGGCTTCATAGTTATTTAAGATTTGAAGGTAGAGACATTTCCACAATAGCATTGACTTTTTTAGGGTTGACTTTGATCCCTCTTTGTTATACAATAAATCTTATCAATTTCCCTAAAGTGACTACAAAGGCACACTTCTTAGGATTCAGGTGGAATTTATATTCACAAAACCTCTCAAATATTCTTCATAGAATGTTAGGATGTACAGATCTTGTTCTCGATTTTTCTAGTATATCATCAACATAGTCCTCAACAATATCATGTATCATGTCATATAATATTATAGTCATGGAACAATGATATTTGGCACCAATTTTCTTCAAGCCAAATGGCATGACTGTGTAACATAATCTTCCCCACAGAGCAGTGAATGCAATCTTATGTTGATCTTCCTACGCTATCTTAATTTGGTTATATCCAAAAAATCCATCCATGAGGGACAACATCTAGTACCCATAGTTGAGTCGATGATCATGTAAATTTTAGGCAAAGGAAAATCATCTTTAGGGGAAACTTTGTTGATATCACTAAAATTAGTACAAATACGTATGCCCTATGGCTTTTTACTCACTAGAACTATGTTTGAAATCCATACAGAATAGTCCAATGGTCTACTGAATCATACTCTTATGAAATTTTATAGTTCTTCTTTAACCAATAGGGCAATGAGTGGATGCATCTTCAATAGTTTTTATTTGACCGGATTGGCATCAAGATGGATAATAAGGTGATACATAGCCAATCAGGGTTTAAGCCTGGCATGTCAAAGTTTGCCCATGTAAATATGTCAATATAATCCTTTAGAATGAATATAATATGTTCATGTCCCTCTTCAATAATAGAACCTCCAAGATAAACAATTTTGGGATCCTCATAGGTTCCTAGGTTCACTTATATTATGTTTTTCACAAGGATTATGGATCCATCTTATATAATTGTAGGCAATGTATGATCATGATCATATTTTTTTACTCTATATTATTGATGTTCCTCCCAAAGATATGGATAATTTGATGAATCAAAATCTAGCATCTCAGGTAATGACCAAGTAGCAAATACTTTTAGAAACTTAAGAGCAAGACCCTCAAAAAGTTGTTATTCTGAATATATACTTATATTAGCTATAAAGCTTTGGATTGTTGGAACTTCGACATCCTGATGGGATGAGAAAACTTTCCCACTTGAGAGTGCCTAAAATAGGTTTTCACTCAAAGGCTTGTTTTTTTCTTTAGTTTTTCCCTAATCAATGAGTGCCTCAAAGAGGTTTTCACCTGAAGATATCAATGTTTTATCTTTACTATGACCAAGAAAGTTTTCTTGATCTTCAAATTAGGTAGAAGGCTCTAATGAAAAATCAAATCCTTATTTGTGATCCCCAATGGGAAATCTATCTCTTAATCCCATGTATTCTGTAAGTGATTCTTCATTATAAAACTCATCAAGGCATATAACTAGATTTTGTTGGTCCCAATCAATGAATTTAGGATGGAAAAGTCATAGGGAAAAATGAGGTTTTGCTTCAAGATGGGAATATCCAATGGTAAAAATATGGTGTTCTGCTTCAAGATGGGAAGATCCTACGGTGCAGTATGTTCTTGCTTTAGTAGGGGAAGCTTCAATAGATGTTATGATCAAAATGGAATTGTTTTCAAATAGGTCTATGTTAGTAAGATCTTTGAAAAGGATATAATGGGATGATGTGTCATTGTCAAGAGTCTCATTGCTAGTTGATTCAGAGGAATCACTATCAAAAGTCATGAGGTCACCCCCAAGTGGTATAAATCTGAGATCATGATTTCAATTAATTACTCTAGTTGATAAGGGTTCTAGGATTTTTTGTGCTCATGGGCCAAGGCCTTTTCCTATATAATCAAGATGATCCATATTCTGATTAGGAATAAGATACTTTAGATTCTGAAAGCAATCAACAAGGCCTTTAGAATATAACTAATTTCCTTTGGTAAAAGCTTCTCGATCCTATTTTGACAAAGTAGTAGGTAAAAATACTAGTGGTGGTTTCTATTGATTCTTCTATTTCCAAATCATAGTAGGTCCATTAGGGTGCTTGGAAGGCTTGGGTTTACCAAATGTTTTAGGATACTAAGGCACCTTTGCAATATGGAAGGCATCTTTAAGACTATAAATGGAAATGCCCATGTATTCAATAACAACCTACTTCGCAAGAGCTATGGGAAATGGATCAACCAAATTAGAAGTGAGATCACTAGGATTGATATAATTAGATGGAGGTGGATGGGAAACTATTGCTTTATTCTTATTTATAATGAATTAAAAACCTAGGTAAGAGTTATAATTTCAAAACTTAGCCTCAATATGTTTATAGTATTGATATGGTTGTTGATTGATGGGGACAATAACCTCAATCCCATCATGGGGGAAATTAAGGCACTGGTGCAAGGTAGATGAAACAAAATGTACTTCATGGATCCAAGAACAACCATGAAGTATGTTGTAAAGCATCTCTATATCCATAATATGTAATAATGTGTGTTGGAAAATAGACCCAACAATGATTGGTAACCAAATTATACTAGTAGAATCCCTTTTAGCATTATTGTAATCCTTAATGGTAACTATTTCTAGCTGAATCTACTTCACATTATAGCCCAATCTTTATACTATATTAGAGGAAGGCCTTGGAGGGTGACTCATAGGAATCTAGATGCATTGCTTCAATTTTGAGTTAGCAAGGAGCCATTATAATTAGAGGAAGGGTGTTGTCCATAAATAGTAACCCATGTAAATGGACTCATAATTAAATTGTGTAAACTTGACATAGTAATACTAGAGGGAGAGGGTGTTGACCCGATAATAATGGGTCTCATACTTTGAGGAGTATGAGATGGTTCACGAGGTTTGATAGGTTTAGTGGAAATATGGCTCACATAAATGCATATAGTGGTGTTGTTATAGTTGTTAGGCATGTTTTTATAACCCACATTTTTAGTATGGGCATTATGATCATGATTATATTTATGTTGATTATGATTTTAACCTTGATTTTGGTTTTGATTATGCCTTTATCTTTGGTTATATCCTTGGGTTTGGTTGTTCCTTGGTGGATGTTATTAATTATATCAAGGAAAGGGGTCTTTGTATATTCTAATATCCTAATTAGTTTCCTGATTATGGGCCAATTTAATCTCAACTTTGCCACTCTCAATGAGATAATCAATAATGTGTCACGATTGGATGCAATGATAAACATCATGACCAACAACATGATGGAATTTACACCATTCATTCTCTTTGTACCAATATGGTTTTGGTTGATCTACAAGAAATGGCATTGGTACTTACCATATAATCAGGTTAGTTGCTATCATATTTTGAAGCAATATCTCAACTGGTTCTTCCAACTTGCTAAAGACACTAAAAATACTATAATTTGTCCTTCATAGAGGTTGTCTCTATAAATTAGGTGGTGGATGAGGGGGAACTAATTATACATTTGGGGTTGGCAGACCCTGCACTGTTTGTACATGTCTTGTTTTAGTCACCCCATTTCCAACCATGTTTTTGTTTTTGTTAAAGTGATTAGATTTATCTTACACAACCATTTGGACCAGTGATTATGTCTAATTTTAAACTTGACCCTATATGAAAATATTTAGAAGGCCCTTAGTAATGAGTGCCTTCTCAATCTACACCCCTTTGTCGATAATCTCCTTAAATGAGTTAGCAAAAACTAGTCATAGATTATGTACAGCTTTGGGATGTAAGATATGTGCAAATATGTCCTCCAACTATATGTCTGGTAAGTTATGCTAAGTGATCTGTTAATGATCTTGTTAAACTTTGGAAAAAATGTCAAAGTAAGTACATGCTACTATATGCTACCTCTTGGCATAAGATGAAAAATGCCTGAATGTGTTCATGTAGGTCCCCCACTCCTTTGTATTTATCAAACTTTGGTTCCTCAAAATGAGATAGAAATGGGACTTGGAGAATGCTTAAATCAAATAGATATGGATATATCTCATAATATTTACACTTTTTAATTCTATTATTCATCTCCAATCATGTCATAATCTCTTTCATGGATTTCCACTCTTGCATGTTTGGTGCATTCATGGGTGGAACATAATGCTATTAGGGTGGTATGTCCCCATGTTATTGTTCTTGGGGTGGAATGTGCCCATGTTATTGATGTTGTTGTAGAATGTGCCTCTATTGTTATGTTTGGGGTGGAATGTGCCCCTATTATAGTTGTTGGGGTGGAATGTGACCCTGTTTTTGCATAGATCTATAATGGATGTATACCCTAAAATTTGTAAAAAAAATTAATTTTATCATAGATTTGAGTATGTAGGTCTTTGATTCCTCAAAATTTGATGCCTTGAACTATATGTGATTTGTTCATTTTAGGGAGTTCTTTGTCTATTCACTAATGTACGAATTGGTTGAGATGAACTAGCCTAATTATTTTGAGGGATCTCCTCAATTTGAACTGAATGTTTTGGTCCCTAATTTAAAGAGACAAGAGGTTATTGATGATTAAAAAAGGTATGCTACGTGTCTAGTGCAACATTTTCATTAACCTCTTGTGTCAAGTTTGTTTATTTAGGACACCTTGATCCATCATTTTTGTGTTCTCTACCATAGTTCGTTATGTTGGTTTAGTCACATTTCTTTATTCCTTGGAATTATCATTGTGAATTGAATTAGCAACTAGAGAGTCCATTAAGTTTGTGATTAGTTGGTTTACATACCGTTGACTTATTTTTTTAATCTTTGTGACAAGATTTTTATTAGATAGTTTTAACTCTATAAATATGTCCTTGCCCTTGTTAAAAGAATAAAGTATGTTTGATTGTGTAATGTTTGTGAAATATTGCTCTCGTTGTTGTTCTCCTTATTTAATTAAGGTGTGTAATTTCTCCATGGGAAAGTCCAAAGGTAGTCTAGCATCTGATTTGATCAACCTTATGAGGGCCTCATCTTGGTTCTCTTGGGGTTGGTAATCAAGGTATTCTTCTCTGGATCTTATAGTTGTAGGAATGTCCTAAAATACAACAAAATTATCTTGGCCTTCATAATAATTCTCCTCTTCATAGTTATGGCCATAAGATACCCCAATATGAGTGTACCTTTGAGTCATGTCTAAAAAAGGGTGATCTCTACATTTGACTAGATTTGGATCAATGTTTTGCAAATGTGTTAAACAAGGTATGGTTTTTATATTTTTCTAAACAAGTGACTAATGTACCAAAGAGACTATAAAGGGGAGGGTGGCATAGTACCACACATAATTAAAAGAATGTGTTTAAAAAATTACACAACCTTGGGTAGGGTTGAAATTGTATAAATTAGAAGAGGGTATGATAATACAAAAACTTAGAGTGTGACTTTCACACTAAAATGTAGATTTTTTTGATACATCAATACCATAAAATCTATTTTAAATTCGATGAGTTTCTACTAGGAAGCTATAATAAATCCCTTAAAATTAAGAAGGTGATAATATGAACCAAGAAACTCAAGATGTGAAAACATGCAAGAATTCCTAAGTATAAAGCTAGAATCAAATGGACATCACAATGCTACCAAATGGTAATAGGAATGGTAGTATAAAATATGTTCTAGAACTTAGAGTGTAAGCAATGCATAGATAACCTAAGTTCACCAATGATGAAAATTTGATAATGATTCTATAAATGACCCTCAATTGAAATGGGAAATTAAAACCAAGCTATCTCAAGTCAAGTGAAAATGGTAAACCCAATTTAACACATCAACCTTAATAGCTTATAAAGGTGTAATTTCAAATTTTAAATATTAGTGAAGGACTTAAATATTTTGTGTAAATGATTTAGACTAAAATGGGTAGCATAACTATGCCAATTTAGACAAAGATAACATAATGTTTAATATGATAATTTTAAACAAGGAAAAGATTATTTTCACTTGGAAATCATAACACCTGCTTGTTCAAGAAATGGTGGACAATGTGTTTTGGTTATGACATTTGTTAATAATCAAACTTTTGACTCAAATCAATGATCAAGTAAGAAAATACAAAGCTAAATATAACTAGGTAATCATCCTAAGCCCTAAATAGACAAGGTTGCATGATATTGTTAAAGTCCATCTTTATGCACACACTTGAAAGTAAATCAAGTTTTCATCCATAAATAAAAGTGCATTATATGGTAGGTTATTTTACACCCCCTTCTCTCAAGTGATAGTAAGATGACATAAACCTTAGAGTGCACCTCTCATCAACAATATTTCCATAACAAGTGGGGTCTATCTAAAACTTAAAAATTTATGACCATCTAGATGGTTCCAAGTGTGGTTAACACAAGGAATGCAACATGCCCATAAGATCTTCACCAATCAAGGTATTGTGAAAAGGTCTTGTCCTTTTCATAATGTCCACTACATCCATCAATTAATTAGTGTAGTATAATATCCTGAATGATCATACGTTGCGATCCATCTTGCCACTAATAGAGATGGTTTAATCGCTCAAATCATGATCCTAGTAGGGCAATCCCAATTTATATACCCCCCACCCATGGAGAGGGGTGAAGTCAATGATGGGAGATGAAGCCCCTGATCAAATCTTCCCTAGAAACCCTGTGGGAGGTAATGAATTCCCCCTCACAAACCAAATTGGATGAAATATAATCTAAGTAAAAAGGCTTTATATGTTATTTTTAGATCACCCAAACCTTGTGGTTTTTGGGGAGATCCTATTCAACTTCATTTTTATGCCTTGGAAAAAGTTATAATTGTCAATTAAAAAGGTGCTTTTGATCACCCAAGTTCCCTAAAGGGGATGGGGGGAGAGCATACATGCACAATTCCCTTTTGCTCAAATAATTTAATAATCAAATGATAGATGACTTACATAAAACAAAAACACACTTTTGAAAAATATTACAACTTTGAAGTGAGTTTGGTTTTAATCACCAATAAATGAAGTGTTTGGTGATGTTCTTTGGCCCCTTGGCCTTAGTTTATAATTTTTTTTGAAAACCAATCATAAAACGTTCAAATAAACCATCTAATTTTCCTTTTAAACACCAAATGGAAATTTAAAGACTTAATTAAGCTTAAATTGATCACTTTCCACATGGGTCCTGCATAAAACATTAGATAGTCTTATTTATCTTTGAATCACTTTTGACTTTGAGACAAACAACCTTAGAAAACATGCTCTCAAGACTGTGGTTTTTCAAAAACATAGTGATACATGATGGTCACTTTTGACCGATGCTAATCATATTTTAACCAACCATGGCCGATTGAAATTGACTGATAATGGTCACCTATGAACTTGAAGGCATGAAAAGGTTTTGGAAAAAATACTTGTTAAGATGGTTAGCATAAAATCTATAAAAGATGAACTTCTCAATCAAAATTATATTCAGACTAGAGACTTATAAAATCCAAATTGTTGGCTACAACTTTTAATAAGGCTCAAGATGCAAATTTTCAAACATTATTTTCCTTGCAACCCAACCAATTGCGGTTATCCTTAACTGATGTTGATCACTAATAATTTATGATGGTCAATGTGTGACCTATGTGTGCACAAAAACATGATAAAATGAGATTTGAAATTATTACTAAAGGATTTTTTAATGACTTATAAGGAAATTTAAAATTTCCAAAGTGTCTTCCTTACTTTAATGGACTCAGTGATCCCATTGGGTGTGCTAAAATGTAGGGATGGATTACAAAGTTAGTTAGTTCAAACATTAGTTAAGAAATCCAAGAAAAATGCATTAAAATTTAGAAAACTACGCCAACCTATTCAATGGGGTGTGTACATGATAATAATAATCAATTGGAATATATCAAACACAATTATCTTCCCAAGAGCATTTCATAATCCATACGTGGCTCCAAGCATGTTTTTCCCCTTGATCTAGTGTTCTTGTCTTTGTCAATAATGGATGCCAAGCTCCTCCATTATTTTAAGATCACTATGCATAATCTAGGCTTATGATATGAAATAACTAATATGTCTATTAATTTAATCTATCCTATTCAAAATACAAACACAATAATCAACACAAAGAAGAGTTGTGGAGAGAGTCCTACATTACGAGTTTTCATAAATTAAGATTAAAAATGTTCTATGCCCTTCTATTTATAGGATTTTTGATTTGATCAGGTTCAACCATGACCATCCATCTCGAGATGAACATTTGTGGATGTGAATTAATCCAATTATGTAAATAAAATCCATAAATACCCTCATCAATATTTGGGAGGAAAAGGTATTAAAGAGGCATGGTAGCCCATAAATCTGATATTTATTTCACTTATGGCTTGTGGAGGCCAACCCATTGATAATGTCATTAGGTGATGTAGATACTCAAAATCAATATCTAATAAATAAATATACAATTATTTTCATGTAATTTTTACTTAAGCTCATAATTTGGTTTAATTTGCCTAAATAAGATTAATCGAGTTTTAGAGTAATTCTTTGGAAATTGGTGCACAATTAATCAATCTATTCAGAATGTCATATTATTAGTTCATAATTTAATTAGAGAGGAAATATAAGGTGATGTTAATTGCGTATGGACCATGATCTCATTTATAGTGTTATCGACATAAAATAACAAAGGCGCGTGACGTGTGCTTACAAATTAGAAGAAAAGAGCAATCCAGAGCACCAAAATGCAAAATCATCATTTTAACTCAAAATGATTTGATCAAAGTTAGGAATCACATAAAATTCATTTCCCCATTTATGGATACATTAGCCTAAATGGGTACTTGTATACAACAAAATTGAACCATTTAGTGCATTTAAGTGATTTTGGCCTAAATTATACATTTGAGTGCAAATCAAGTAAGATTGATAATTTAAACACAAATGATGTTAGGAATTATATGTCTACATAGATAACTAAATAAGTTTTAGTCCCTCCTTAGAGAATTAGATATGTAGGAAACACTCAGTGATAGGTGGTCATTGAGGTCAACTCAACACCATGATCCCACTAACCCATTTTTTGGAAAACACATTCAAAGGGGGAAGAGGGGTGAGCAACTAGGGTTTGATCAACTATAAAATATTTATAGTATATATTCTATATCTAAATATATCAGTATAAAGGTGGTAGAATAATTAGAATAATAAAGTTAGTGATACTAAATCTAGTCATTATTTTTTACTACACACCTACATCATAGTCAGACAAGAGCGCCAATGGTAGTGTGTTAATCCAATATTAGTGTCTATGGATATAGAATTAAAAATTACTAAATCTAATGATTGATCCATAATATTTAACTTGCATACTCTCCACTTATTTCCATTCTTGATCTACTAGTGCACAACAAACCTAGCTAAGTATCATTTCTCTTTTGTATTTAAATCAATTGAACATTTTTCAAATCTATTAGTTTGTATATAAAATATCTTAGTATTATAATTTATAATATTTGTTTGTTTGATTTTGAAATTAATTGACATGTCATATATTAGTTTATCACCTTTATGTTTAAGCTATTCTATATTCTTAACCCTATCCCCACTAGTTTAAAATTTAGGGTTAAACATTTAGTAAACCCTAAATTTTGTCTCCAAACCCTATATTTAACTAGGTTTCCTTGATTTACTATTTTCCTAATTTCTAATTCAAAAAATATTCTAAATTAAAATATATATATTTTTTCCTAGAATCATGTTCAATATGTATTCAGTGGGGGCATATCAGAGAAGCATGATCTCCACATTATACATAGTTTATAGATTTTGGTGAGGGTATGCCACAAATACATGACCTCCAAACATATTTAATTCTTAGTATATCCATATTTAAATAGGGGAATATCCTAAAATGCATGACCAGTACACTTGTACCAATCTCTAGTTCAGTTTCATGATTTAGATATACACCTGGATCAAAATCCTATACAATGTACTAATTTTTACACATATTTTAAATAGATTTTATCATATTTTTGACACATAAATTCTACCTGAGACATATCAAAGGTACATATTCCATGGTATTAAACCAAAAATTTCAAATCTACCAATTATAGTATTTAGTATAACCCATCGATTACACTAAGTTGTACGACTATCGATCATTTTCTATTATAGAAGTCAGTTCAATTTCCATAGGTTGAAGCTATTAAATCATTCAAACTCAATATATTTATATTTTGGAGTGATTAAATCAACCAATATCACCATATTTATAGGATGAGTTGACTAAATCACTCACCCTCAATAGACTACATATTCACACTTGAGTTGTATGATTGAGATGTAACAATATCAATGACCATGTCACAAGTCATCCTTGCACCAGATTAGAGTCACAATACCTTCATATCTCCCTCTTCAAATATCCAAGGTCTAGGTATGAACCTCTTCTAGATCCAATGCTTCATAAAGAAGCATCTTTACCAAGTCAAAGCATCAAGAGGAAACCTGATTGCATTGACAAACATGTGTACTTCTTCCTTGCTCTCTTTCTTTTCAATCATTTCAATTATTTAAAATTTCAAATTACATCCATTGATTTACACTATAACATGCTCTTGGTTATAGGTCTTACACCAAAAAATCACTCAAAGTGGGCTCAAGTAAAGGAAAAGGTGTATTTTACACACCTAGCTATGGATTTGTTTCCTTTAAACTAGTAATTTCATCTTTATGCATTACTAGATTAAGGGGAGATTATAGATACTAAAACTGAATATTTATAAAAATCTCAATATTTATGTTTGAAAAATATCAATCAGGGGTTACCCTTTAGTTCTAGACCTTGATGATGTTGAAGGGCTCGTATTCATCATTTCATTGTGCCAAATTTCTTTTCTTTTATTCTAATCCATATAGTTATGATGTCCTATGTCTAATTCACTACATAGAAAGCTTAAAAGATGATAAACATCCTTCATTGTCAGTTTTAAACTCTTTCATTTTTTCTATCCCTCTAGACACTACTAGTCACAGAGGGACACTATCACCAACGATAGTGTCTAGATCTTTATCTAGTGTCTAGTTTCCAAAATTCATCCAAATTTTAAATGTTTTGAAATCCATGGGTCAGTCTATTTATCTTATTGAACCCTATCATGAGATATTTTCATAGGGTGTGGTATAAATACAACTTTAATCCTTCTCATTCTTCATCTAGATAATACAAATAAATAACCTAACAAGACTCATTGAATAAATCACACAACTAAGTTATTCTAACCTATGCATCCATATTTCTTTATCAGTTATAGGATCAATCACAAAAAGGGTCATAAGCATTCAAATAATATCACATAAGTGATATTTGTCAAATTACAAGATAGATCAATGCATGCATATTCATATAGTATATTGCACCTTTGTGCACACACACTCCCACACATAGGGGTGAACTACACAAGTCTGAGGCCCTCCTTAGAGTATTGACTATGTAGGCAGTGCTCAATGACATGGGGTTGTTAAGGTTAGCTCAAAACCATGAGCTAACTAACCCATTTTTTGGCAAACTCAGTCTAAGGGCGAAGAGTGGTGAAGATATATGGTTTTAAAAATTAGCAACTAACGGCAACTTGTATTCCTAAATTAAACATATCAATAGAAAGACAACACACAAACTAGAACAATGAAGTTGGTCACATTGATATCTGGTCATTATTATGTATTGGACACTTGAGTCATAGTAAGAAACCAACATGATGGTAGTGTCCAAATCCAATGTTAGTATTCATGGGTATGGAATTACAATTTCAAGAATATGATGATTGATCCAGAATATTGATCCTACATAATTTCAACCTATATCTAGTATATATCTACTAACACATAGTAAACCCAACTAGGTATCATTTCTCTTTGATATTATAATCAATTTAACATATTTTGAATTTGGTACTTTCAATATTTATAATATCTTAGTATTCTAACTTAGGACATTTGTTTATATGAGTTTGCAATTAATTAGACTGTTATAGATCAGTTTATCGACCTTGTTTTTGAGATATTTATATATTCTTAACCCTATCTCCACCTATCTAAATTCATGGGGTTTTCAATACTATTTTATATCTATAGACATGATAGGAACATGGTTTTTCTCCATTCTCTCTTGATCATCCATTCAGGGAAAATTTTATAATTGAATTTACAAGCCATATTCTGTGGTTGATTCAATTAAAGTTCATAATGCAAAACTTAGATGTTTGGTTCCCTCTATCATTATTTCATGTGAATATATTATAGATTTAAACCTGTTTCACATCTTGGGATTATAAAGACCAACAACTCAAATTTAAGTTTTTATGTCCCTCAAAAGGTTTTATTTTTTATGCAAGTTAAATTTAATAAGGGCATGATAACCATCAAATTATCCATTAGTTCAGCTAAGGAACCAAATTATCCAAGTGATTCATGGGAAGCACCAATTATCCAATGCTTCAAGGAAGAACCATCTCCAAGAAAAATCATAAAAGAAACATTGGTTCTAGACATATAGGTGTACTCCTCCTTTGTTCTTTTCAACATTTTCAAAAATCATTAGCACTAAAACACCTAATTATACATGCATTTAAAACATCATGATAAAGGCAGAGTTTATTATGAACCCGTAATATTTTTTTTGGAAGATAGGAGTGTTTATTTCACACATAATGATGTTTGAAAGTCAAGTATAATCAGAGAAAAGTGGAGTTTTGTAAATTGAAAGTGTGTGAATGGGAAAGTGTATCACATTTGAAACCCATGATCACTAGACCCATCTAACCTTTTATGCACAAAGTGTTAACCAACAATAATATTATATTTCTAGTGAAGGTAATGGTGGAAAATGAGTTTGTATGTTCCTTCATATGATGTGGAAATTATTTGATCATTGAGGAAACATGTTATTTCATGGTGAGCTTGATAGATTATGAAGAGGTGGAGAAGGCCAATGTCATACTAAACATACAAGTTGTGAAAGATTTCAAGGTGAGATGATTAGACTACATGTTTAAAAAAAATATGGACATCAATGGTTCAAATTAACTTCTTTTTAGGGAAAGGAATTTTGTGCCATGAGGTGGAATATTTTTTGAGGTGCCCCTTACGTAAAGTGAGGATTACTTCAAGGATGTTTTTCTATGTGGTTTATTACCATCAAAATTGAAAAGATAACAAACAACCCAAACATTGATTATTTAATTAAAATTATGGTTAACTTATCATCCTAATCAAATATTGTGTACATGAAAGAGGATAAGCTTATTAAATAACATATAAAAAAATTAGTACACTAATTAAAATCCCCTCTAAAAAAGGATTCATCTATTGTCATATAGAATGTTCTTTTGGTGGTCCTTGCTTAAAGCAATATTTGTTGTGTAATGTCTTAAAACATAATATTGGTTTACATCTATGAGATTTGGAATAGGACATATGATGGTAAAATGAAGATCCAACATGTTTTCCTAGGTTTTGATTATCAAAATATAAAGTTAGAGTGGATATCTAAGGGGACCAAGCTGCGAGATGGTTAAGAACATGGTCATCTATACAAGTTGCCTCTTATAGGTTGTCACTATTCTATAAAATTTAATGTTTTCTATAATATAATGGTTTTATATACTTATATCCTTCATAACCATTCACCTTTCTATGGATTTGACCCTCCTGACTTTATTTTATCCTCCTAAAAATTAGACCATCACCTGATCACTAGATCATTGTTTCGTGTCCATCAAACGCCTTTGGTTATAGTCAAACTAGTATGGATAAAAACTTCATCCACCTATAGTAGACCCATTCAAACACCTTAAAACAATGATTTTCATAAATTCAAATATTTCATGTGGTTCAACCTTTATGTTTCACATGTCGGTGGTGGAACAAGTAATCCAAATAGTCAAATATTTATACATATTAGGCCTAGTCATATTCTTATTTGGAAAGTATCTAACTATCACTTACCAAGATTAATTATATCATCATCACATGATATTTAAAATCATAAATATTCCAAATCACAAAGGGATTAGGCCCTATCCAAGTCTAAAGCACTAAATCTAAGTCATGTTTGCATATTAATTTTTACAAAGTAGAGACTAGTATTTCAAAATCAAGGAGATAGACCGATGGACTTGCATAGAGAAATGGGATATTGATATTTCATAGAATAATAGTTTACAAGTAGGCACAATGACTTATGTTATAATATTCTGACACATCTCACATAGACATTTATGGTGCAAATCAAACACCTTCATATTTTCACAAGTGTCCAAAATTTATCGAACTCATCCAAGTATGTCGAGCTAGTTATTTTTTTAGATCTAAGTGACTCCTAATCCAATTTAAGCTATTAATGTCACACAAACATAGTTTTTAACTCAACCGTAATCATAACAATCTATGTAACATTATCTTCTTGGTCATTTCTATAAATAGAAAAGTTCAATTTAACACATACTAGTACATTTAGATCTACTTAATGTAGACATATATTAGACAATATTAATATTCATAGTTTATTTTTTGTTTAGATAATTAATCTAAAATAAGGTAAAATAAATTGGCAAACATTATCCTTATATTAAGCATGTCAAACACTAGTTTTCCTTAGGGTTTCATATTTTTTCATTTTCCTTAGGTTTTTTAGTTATGTATGAGGATTTTAGATTTGGTTTCTGATAATCATTTTTTTTATAGAATCATAATGGAAGAAACAATTAATCTAAATGTTAATGTTGATTTTCATAAAAATTTTGATGAAATTGATCGAATGGAATCAATTTAATAGCCTAAAATGAATGCATGTATTTTTACATGTAATTTGAGATGAAATGAAAAATAATTCTCAGGTTATCATATTTGAGGAAGAATATACACCCTTCAATGATATTAATCAACCTTTTAAATGAATTTAATTTATAATAATATTCAAACCAATAGTACCACTTTTATTGTTCATATGTCTAAAACTATGGTTACACATGATGCCCACCCATGGTGCAAGGGAAAAATAATGTTCTTTTAATATTTTAATGTTTATCTCTACACAAGAAACTCTTGTACCTCCCATTATTGTTCCTAATATGACATAATCATCCATGACTTTTTCATAATCCCTCATGAATTAAATTAAATACCTACAAGTTAAGTTGTTGAAATTAAAGCAAGGTTATCTCAGAGTGATTCATTTGATCAATTATCAAGTAGTTATTCATAATCCATTTTCCATAGATATTTCTACATAAGCTTTACTTATAGGTGTTGTATATTACATGATACAATTTAAAAAGTGGTTTAAAGAAATACCTAAGATCATTTCATGAAGCATTGTTTTTATTATGCTTCCAATGACAAGTTGTTGACTAAGTTGTTTCCATAAAGTCTTAAGGACTATACTTTATGAAGTTTCTATGACCTAATATTATAATAAATTCATGGATTTAATCCTTTGGCCAACAATTTTTTAGCACACTATTCAGTAAATATCAGTGAAAAATTATCCTATTCTCATACTGTGAAACTTAAACAAAAACCCAAAGAACCAATCGGTGACGATGTGCTTTGGTATAAAAACATGGTTTGTAAGATGAAAATTCCCATAGCTGAAAATTACTTATAATGGATAATCAAGAAATGTTTTCTTGCATGTTTTCTTGCTCTTATCATTGAGTCCTTTATGTTCAAGTGATTCCAATTATTTGATGAATTATGCCACCATTGTAAAGGATCTCAAATTTAAGTTCATATTTATGAATAAGCTAAAATGTGTAAAATGTGTGGTTAATCCTCCAAAATTTTCAACTTAAAAGTTTCAAATTTAACAAAATTATAAGTTCAAAGCAATTGATGTGATGCAATGGAAGTAGTTAATGCAATGTCACAGTGTAATAATCGCCTTTTTTTTTCAACCCCACTAACATAAAATTTTTCACAATTATTAAAACCTACTCATAAAATATTACAATAGTTACTATAGTACAACCTCATCTCTATACCTCCCAAAAAAAAATTGATATGAATAAATTTCTGACTAATAAATATAATTATACATATTGTGATTTTCATATATACATATAACACTCTAATTTTTTTTCCTAAAACGAAAGATTCAAGATATCATTGATGATAACACCATTGACCTTATGATGTCAATACACCTATGAATTATTCAATGACACAACCTAATTAGAATGCAAAATTCAAAATACTATTTGATCCCCTTCTAAATCATGCAATAGTAAAAAATAAGACTAAACCTGAAGTACATTATGTCAATGATTCAAATTAACTTCATGTCTATGAGAGGAATCATGTGCCCCGAGATCAAATAATTTTTCAGGTGGCCCTTTATGTAAAGTGAGGATTCTTTCATCGATGTTGCACCACACGGTTAACCACCATGAAAATTGAAAATATAATTAAAAGTATGTTTAACTTATCGGCCTAATCAAATATCATGTACATGCAAGAGGAGAAACTTCATTAAAAAAAATTAAAAAAAAAAAAAACATTATGGCAATTAACTTCCCCCCTCATAAAGGATTCATCTCTCATCAAGCATAATGTTTTTTGTTTTGGTTTTACATCTATGATATTTGATATGGGACAATGAAGGGCCAACATGTTTAACTAAGTTTAAAGTAAAAGTGGACATCCCATAGGACCAAGTTGAGAGGTAGTTATGAACCTAGTCATATATATGGGTTGCCTTTTATTCCTTGCAAACAATATTTATAGTCTTATGTAAGGGGATTTTTATTATTCTATTTAATTATTTTATAGATTTTTTAATTATTTTAAAAATTTAGAAGTTTTTTTTATTTTAATAGTTTTTTATATTTTTAATTATTTTATATTAAAAATTTGAAAATAAATAATTATAAAAATTATATACAAATAAATAATTTAATCTGAATATTTATGTTAATAATCTGAATATTTTATTTTAATTTCATGAGACCAATCTCACATTAAAAATAGAAGCTTAAATTTTTAATATGGAACTCAGATTTACATTATAATATTGGGGAGAGGTGAAATTATATATTATTTTGAATATTGGTTCCAAGGCCTTTAAAAATTATAAGTGGGATAACTCATTCCATGAATTTTTATTTTTATTTTTAAAAATTTTATTATTAAAAAATTAAAATTAAAGGAAGTATTAGAAATTGGAAAGTAATTAAATAATGAAAATAGGATTAAAGTTTATAATTATTAAGTTGAGATACATCATACAATGGTAGTAGGGAGGAGAAGCATATGATGGCATCCCTATGAAATAAAAACTATAGTTAACATTACCATGCTAAGAGGCATCCAATAATGGCATCTATGAGGTAGTGGTCTGTGTAATGTAGTGAATATGTTCAATTTTAATTTCAACCTTAAATTTGTCATCCATTTTACCTTTAGGAATAAAATTATTAAAAAAACCCTTATCAAAATTATTATACTATATTAATTTTGTTAAAAATATAATTGTATGAGCAAACACTATTACAAGTTAAGAACTTAAAACAAATACTTTTTGATTTCAACCCACCCTCTAATGTCACACATTGAATTTATAGTATTTGTTATGTAAAGGTTATAAAATTATAAGGTTATACCATTATGATTATCCATAATACTAAATTTCATTCAGATTTACTCCATGTAGTGACAAGTCCTACCAAAACTTTTTAATTTTGATCTATGTAGTAATATTGATTGTTTTTATTTTAGTTTCAATATTGGTGTGTGTTTTCAAGGAATCATTTATGTTTTCATATAAGACTCCAAAGTTTAACTTGAGTGACGTTGCAGAGAGACTCTCCAAATATATCAAATGGTACTGATAAAACTAGGTTCATTTTTATGCCCAAAAAACTATTGTTATAATGAATTAATAACCACACTTTTATGTTTTTTTCCTTAGGTGAACCTACAATTGGAGTTTGAGAGAAGAAACAATATTTTTGAGAGATGTCAATTACATTGTAGCAACTCCAGGTGACAATATTTTATGTAAATTTAATTATCTATATTTGAAATAAATATAGATCTATGTACATATTTGACACTAAATTTGATCTCCGTATGAATCATAGATTTATGTACAATTATTTGTATTGAATTACAAATCAATATGTTTTGTATATGTAATGTGAAATTTTGAGGACACCAAAATATTAAAATGTATATATATTTCCTTTAGTGTTTCCATATTTTACTATAGTTTATATGGAAAATGTTGAATAACTAAACATTTTAAACCCATTCAAATTAGATGTATCATATATTAAATTCTAAAAATTTAATGTTCGATCAGTGAAGCTTATTATTGATGATTTTGGAATGAACAAATCCTTCTAAAGTGACTCCTAGTCTTCATGACTATTGTTATAAATGATAAATAACGGTCCTATACATGCTTGTCAAGTGCAATAGTATGCACCAAACAAAATGTGTGTAATACATAAAATATGAACCAAAATAGCTAATTTAATAAAATAATAGTAATTTAAATATTATTATTATTATTATTCTATATATTTATTTCTTATTTTAAATTAATAATTAACTACCATTAATATCTTAAATAAATTTATATAAATCACATCACGAAATATCATTCTAAAAATGTCCAATTCTATTTATTTTACAAAACTAAATTTATATAGGCATCTCACAAATACTATCTCTTGATGTCTTTACATAAATTTATTTAAGATATATTATAAATATTAAATAATTTTTAAAAATAATAGATGAATAATTTGGACTAACATTATTATAAATATAAATTAATTTAAAAAAAAAAAAATACCTAATACGATGTTTGAAAAAATAATAGAGAATTTAAAATAATATAGAATTTAATGAATGTGACGTTTGAAAATCAACCAAACTAAAATCAACCAAAAATTTAAGAGAATAAAGTGCATAGAAAAGTTGTAGAGAAGAATTAATCATCTAATAATGAACATCAAACAAGGAGAGAAATGCAAAGCTTTGAACTGGTATTAGATATTATTTGTTGTGTGTGGTTTGTTAGATATTTGTATTTTTCTTCGCTATTGTTAATTTAGAATATTATGTTTGAATTCTTGATTAAAAAAATAAAATACATATTTTGATTTTCTAAACCAGTAAAAGGTCATCACTTGGAAGCAAATAAAATGTTTCAATGACATTAATAAAATATTCTAATGTTTCAACTCTAGCCTTTTTAACATTTGTGAAATATAGGTCAACATTATTAAAATTAAACTTATGGTTGCTATATTGTTGTTGTAGTAGTATGAAATGAATCTCCATGATTTTTTAAAAATCATTTGTTCGTCAATATGGCCAACCATTCCGAAACCTAGGGTGGAGATTATTTTTTGGTTGATTACACGTAATTCACTGTAGTTATCTATTTTTTTTTTAAATTAAGAGGGAAGATTAGAGGGAGAGAGGGACGAAGAGAGATGTATAAAATTTATTTGTTTCACATATTTTTTATTTGGTAGATTACAGGGTCTTTGTTATTATTATATATTTTTATTTTAGAAATACTTTAAACCATTCTAGATATATATTTGTATGTAGATTGAAAGAGAATGGAAGAGAGACGTACAAAAAATATTTATTTTATATATTTTTATGTGATTTACATAATGGGGTTTGTGGCTATTGTATATATATTGGGAATTGAGATGTCTCAACATTGATAAGTCAAGATATTGTTCATGAGTTACTATTCATAAATCACTATTCATGAGTCATTATTCACAATCATTATTCATATGATGAGGTGGTAGTGGTGAGTTGGTAATGACTATGCAGGGGATGATGCAAGTGATGATATGGATTGTGGATGAGTTGGCATGACCCATGTAGAAATCTACATGAGGTAAAGCTAATGTGAATGGACTGGTGCGTCCCACTCAAATAAGGGACAAGTTGGGTGTCTTTAGTGATTCACATGTTTTTACTTTAGGTGAAAAATGAGAAAGGAGATATGGGATGCACTTCTTAGTTGGCTTCATGATCTTGAGTGGGGGACAAGTCAGAAAGGTGAGTGAAGCACTAGGTTTGGAAGCATATGAGAATGGAGGATGATTTGTCATAAGTGGAAGATCCACTATTGACCTATGCATGAGACAACAAAGCATGTCACTAGTGATCCCACAAGGGTAGTGCATTTTTGGCTTACTCATGAAGTTTTTCCCCCATTTCTTTCTCCTTTTCATTTGTAAATTCTATAAGAAAGACCTATCTCCTTCGTAGTGTGTAGTAGAAAAAGCTTTGTAAGCTTTGTTTGCAACTAAGATTGCAAGAGAGTTGTGCAAGGCACTAAATCTCTAAACCAATTTTCTCTTGGTTGGATACTAGTGATGTTCATGTGAAGGATTGATCTAAAAGTATGTTGTAATTTTTGTTTGATTATTAGTAATAAATTGAGTTTCTTTAGAGTGTGGTTTTTTTTCTCCCAATAGAGTTTTCTCCACATAATCATTTGTTATGGTATGTTGTTAATTTTATTTGTATGATTTTTCTTATAATTCTATAACAAGTTCAAATTTACTTGATTATTTTCCTCTTAAGATTTAATGTAAGGAATTGTTTTCACTATCTTATATTCCTTTTAGTGCTATTAAAGCTTGGCCAATTTTGGTTCTCATTGTGGGTTTGTTGAATTTGTTGAGTTAATCTAGTTTTGAGTGGGAGCTTGTGCAAGAGATATTTAGAGTTCTTTGTTTCAAGAATTTTAAGATGACAAGCACACCAGGGAGAATGGAGGTTGAAAATTTTATAAGGAGTAATTTTTAGATGTGGAAGCTAAATATGGAAGACCTATTGATTAATCGAGATCTATGGGATACCATTGATGAAAATGTTCAAAATCCTCTAGATCCATTTGAAGAATCTAAGTATGATGTGATGGATTGGAAAACCAAAGGTCTCATCAAATTGTGTGTGGCTGACTCTGTTCTGATTAATGTCCATGAAGAGACCACAACAAAAAAGTTATGGAATAAACTAAGTGAGATTTGCCAAGCCAAATCTTTATGTAAAAAACATTTATTGAGAAATAAGTTATTTTATTTTAGAATGGAAGAAGGTGAGAAAATTGTAGACCACCTAGAAGCATTTAATATGTTTGTGGTTCAATTAGTATTAGTTGGTGTGAAAATGGACAAGGAAGAGAGATGCCAAATTTTTCTTTGTTCTTTGCTTGACTCATGGGATTCTCTTGTTATGACTATATGAAGTATTGCTATAACCTTGAAAGTTGAGGATGTTGTAGGTTCTTTGCTTTATGAAGAAATGAAAAGGAAAGTTTCCATCAATACCAAAGAGGCCCTGAATTTTTGAAAAAGATCCAAAGAAAGAGGCAAGAAGAATGAGATGCATGAGAAGTCTAGATTCAAGTCCAAGGGGAGATCCAAATATGATAGAAAGTCCAAGGTGAAATGCTATAATTGTGGTAAACTTGGTCACTTTTGAATGGATTGTAAATAATAAAAATATAGAAAGAAGAAGCATGATTTTGATTTTGAATATGAGAAGGAAGATAGTGATACATTCATTGTAGCCTTGGTAACTCGTGTAGGTAATGATGCATGGTTAATTGATTTAGGTGCATCTTACCATATGACCTCTAATATAAATTGGTTTTATAAGTATAAAAAATTTAATGGAGGTAAGGTGTACTTGGGAGATGATTCTTTTCTAACCATTATTTGTCATGGAAGAGTTAAAATCAAATTTCCATATGGAGGGATTAAATGGTTTAATGGTGTGTTTCATATCCCTGGGCTAGCTCATAACTTATTATCTTTGAGCAATCAAATATATACGAGTTTGTAGGTTATCTTTTCTAAGCAGGTTGTTAAATGGTTAGAGGCACTATGGTGATAGGTAAAGGTGTTAGGATTGGTACTTTATACAAACTTGATGCATACATAGTTGAGTGCAATAATAATTTTGTGAAGACTAAATTTTAGACTACTCTATTAGATAAAGAGGTAATTATTATTTTTGGGGATGGTCATGGTTTTTGGGTACCTAAAGGTGCTCATTCTATGAAGTTAAAATTGCAAGTAGAGAATACTATGTTATGGCACCAGAGACTTGGCCACATTAGAGAAAAAGGCCTTAGGGCCTTGAAGAATAAAAAAATACTAAAGGTTTTATATATTAAAATAGTGAATTTGATTTTTATGAGCATTGTGTTTATGGTAAACAAAATTATGTTTAGATTTACTCAAGTTCTCATAAATCTTGTGGTGTATTAGATCTTAGTCATTCTGATGTTTTTGGTCCTATTAATGTTCTTTCGATTTCAAAATGCACATTGTATGTTTAATTTATTGATGATTATAGTAGGACATGGTTTTATTTTTTAAGGAATAAATTTAAAGTTTTCAATAATTTTAAAGAGTTTAAAGGAATGGTCCAGTTGTAGATTAGAAAGAAAATTAAGTGTATAAATACTGACAATGGTAGTGAATTTTGATCTACTGATTTTGATAGATTCTATAAAGATTTTGGTATAAAGAAATAGAAGATAACTCCATATTCACCTCATCAAAATGGAGTTATAGAAAGAATGAGCAAGACACTAATGGAGAGGGACAGGAGTATGCTTAATGGTGCTAGACTAGAAGAAAGATTTTAGGATGAATCTATAGACACTACTTGATACTTAATCAATAGGTCTCCTACATCAACACTTGTTGATAAAATACCTTCAGAGGCGTGGTCTACACATAATCCTTCCCTAAGACATCTTACATTTTTTGGTTGCGAGGCATATGCACATGTGCCAAAAGATAAGTGAATAAAATTGGATAACAAAGTTTTCAAATGTATCTTCATTAGTTATAGCTATGGCGTGAAAGGATACAAGCTTTGGGATCTTGTAGCACATAATGTATTATATTATAAAAGTGTTATTTTTAAATAAACTAATCCTTATTGTGCCATATAGTAGCCAAAATAAATAGAAAATAAAAAGGTGATTCAAATTCCTCCTAATCTTGAGAATGTTATGTCAAGGCCATGATAGATACAAGAAGTTTAGGAGAGCTCAACAAGATTTGAATCTTTAAAAGAGGAGGTATATGAAGAAGAACCTCCATCTCAGTTTATTCGAAGGTATACAAGGAATAGACAACCTCCAAAAAGGCATTATATTGATGATTGGACATGTATATTTGCTTTAAATACTAACATTAATAAACTGAGATCTACAGAAGAAGCTTTGGGTAAGAATGATGCAGAGTCCTGAAAGATTGTTATGGAAGAAGAAATGACAACTTTGAAGAAGAATGATACTTAGGACCTTGCACCATTACCTAAAGGAGATAAGCCTATTAGATGTAAATTGTTCAATAAAAATATTGATTCAAATGGTAGTATTAAAAATTATAAAGCACATTTGGTTAAAAAAAGTTACTCTCAAGTTGAGGGTGTTGATTATGGTGAGATATTTACTCTTGTTGCTAAAATGTTATCCATTAGATTCTTACTTTCTTTTGCAACAAATTATGATTTAGAGATTGATCAAATGGATGTAAATACGTATTTCCTTCATGGTGATTTGGAGGATGATATTTATATGACATAGTTAGAGCACTACGTGGTGAAAGATAAAAGAAATTTTGCTTGTGAGTTAAATAAATCTATGTATGGTCTCAAATAGAGTCCTAAGATGTGGTACCAAAAAATTGATCCATATGTGTTGATTTTGGGGTTTGAACAATCTAAATATGATTATTGTGCTTATTATAAAATTGATGCTCATCATTTCCTAGTTATTACTTCATACATTGATGATATGTTATTTATTGTCAATGGAAAAGTTTTGATTTTAGAGATTAAATCTCAACTTTCAAAAAAATTGGAGATGAAATATTTTGGTGCTATAATACACATTCTTGAAATATATATTAGAAGAGATAAATAGGAAATAAATCTATGGTGTGGCTAGATTTAATATGTGAATTTAATATTATAGAGGTTTAACATGTAGGATAACTGACCATTGTGTGTTTCTTTTTTAGTTGGAATAAAGTTATCTATTACACAATGTTCTAAATCCCCATCAGAGATGGAAGACATGAGCAAAGTGTCTTGCTAGAGTGCAATTGGAATTTTAGTGTATGTTATGGTCTATACTAGACCAAACATTGTCCAAGCAGGAGGATTTCTTTCCTTTTACATGTCTAATCCTCATAGAGTTCATTGGGATGCATTTAATAGAGTATTCAAATATTTGTGGGGTACCTCAAAGTACTCCTTATCTTATTATGGTAACTTGATTGGAGACAGACATCCTCTTATCATTCATGGGTATGTGGATTTAGATTGGGCAAGTGATGTTGATAGTAAAATATCCACCAGTGCTTATGTGTTTACTTTATTTTGTGGTGCAATAAGTTTGATGAGTAAGCAATAGGATGTGGTCACTTTGTCCACTATAGAGGTAGAGTACATGTAAGCTACTCATGCCTATAAAGAATATATTTGGATTAAGAGAATATGTTCAAATATTGGATTGAAATAGGGTGCAATGACAGTTCATTATGATAGCCAGAGTGTTATTTGACTAGTAAAGAACACAAAATTTCATCTTGGGACCAAACATATTGATGTACAATATCATTTTGTGAGATACATGGTCAGGGATGGTAGGGTAAAGATGATTAAGGTAGAGATTTTAGCAAATGTTTTAGATTCGATAAATAAACCCATGATGACATAGAAGTTTAAATGGTGTTCAAAGTCTATGGGCCTCTTGGCCCCTATAAGTTAAGTTCATGATGGTACAATTTCTCTAGGTCTTCCAAGGTATTTGACAAGTGGGAAATTGTTGAGAATTGAAATGTCCCAACCTTGAAAAGTCAAGACACTATTCATGAGTTACTATTCACAAGTAATTATTCATGAGATACTATTCACAGTCATTATTCATGAGATAAGGTGGTAGTGGTGTGTTGGTAATGATTATGCATGTGATATGGCAGGTGATGTAGGTAATGATGTAGGTGATGATGTGAATTTTGGATGAGTTAGCATGGATAATGGAGAAATCTACATGAGATAAAGATGATATGAATATAATGGGTCATCCCACTCTACTAAGGGACAAGTTGGGTGTTTCTAGTGATTCACATGTTTTTATTTTAGGTGAAAAATGACAAAGAATATATGGGGTGAAATTATTATTTGTCCTCATGATCTTGAGTGAGGTAAAAGTTAGAAAGGTGATTAGAGCACTAGGTTTGGAATGATATAAAAGTGGAATATGATTTGTCACAAGTGGAGGATCCACTTTTGACCTATGCACAAGACAACGAAGCATACCATTATTCATCAATAGTGATCCCACTAAGGGTGGCACATTTTTCCATGATCATGAAGTTTCTCCCTTTCCTTTCTACTTTGAATTTGTGACCTCTCTCCTTTGTAGAGTGTATTAGAAGAATCTTTGTAAGTTTTGTATGCAAATAAGTTTGCAAGAGAGTTGTGAAAGGCATTGAAGCTTTGAACCAGTTTTTTCCTAGTTGTATACTAGTGATGCTCCTGTGAAGGCTTGATATGAAAGTATGTTGTAACTAATGTTTGATTATCAATAATATATTGAACTAATTTAGAATGTGGGGTTTTTCTCTTGAAACGGTTTTCCCCACATAATCACTTATAATGGTATGTTGTTATTTTTAGTTGTATGTGTTTTATTAAAATTTGGTAACAAGTTCAAATTTGTTTCAATATTATCCTCTTAAGTTTTAGTGTAAGTAATCATTTTTGTTATATCATATTCCTTTTAATCAATAGACCTTCCATCTTCAACTTCCATATCTCAAAATATCTCCTAAAAAAAAATTCAACCTCTATTCTCCTTGATGTGCTTGCCATCTTAAAATTCCAGCAACAAAGAACTCCAAATATCTCTTTCACAAGCTCTGACTCAAAACCAGATTACCTCAAAAAATCTAATAAACCCATAACTAGAACAAAATTTGACCAGGCTTTAATACCACGAAGTGACCACAATGAAGAAGTTATGAAAGAAACCAGGTGACATTTACCAAGCTAAATATTTAGTTAATAATTTTTTTTTTTGAGAAATAAGTTATATTATTTGAAATGAAAGACATGAGCATAATACCTTACCAAAGTGTAGTTATAAGTTTAATGTATGATATGGTTTTTATTATACTAGACATTACCCAAGTAGTGGGAGCTCTTTCCCATTATATTTATAATCTTGGTAGAGTTCATTGGGATGTAGTTAAAAGAGTCTTTAGATATTTTTGGCATACCTAAGAGTACTCCTTATGTTATTATAGTAATTTGATTGGAGACAAACATCCTTTTGACAGTCATTGTTATGTAGATTCAGATTGGGCAAGGGATGTTGATAGCAAAAGATCCATTAGTTCTTATGTGTTTACTTTATTTGATGGTGCAATAAATTGGATGAGTAAGAAATGGGTTGTGTTTTATTTTTTCACTATAGAGAAAGAGTATATGGCAGCTACTCACACCTATAAAGATTCCATTTAGCTTAAGATTTTGTATTTAGATATTATATTGAAACAAGGTGGAATGACAATTCATTGTGATAGTTAGAGTGTTATTTTCCTAGTAAAAAACATGACATTTCATGCCAAGACCAAACATATTGATGCACAATATCATTTTATGAGAGACATGGTCAAGGATGGTAGGATAAAGTTGATTAAGTTAGAGACTTAGATGAATCTTTTAGATTCATTAACTAAGCCTATGAGCACAAATAAGTTTAGATGGTGTTCAGAGTCTATGGGCCTCTTATCCCCTAGAAATTAAGTTCATGATGGTATGGTTCCTCTGGGGCTTGCAAGGTATTCAAAAAGCTGGAAAATAGTGGGAATTAAGGTGTCTCAACATTGATAAATCAGGGCACTATTCATGAGTTACTATTCACAAATCACTATTCATGAGTCATTATTCACAAGCTATTATTCGCAGTCACTATTCATGTGATGAGGTCGCAATAGTGAGTTGACAATGACTGTGATGGTGATATGATAGGTGATGTAGGTGATGATGTAGATTTTGGATGAGTTAGCATGGCCCATGGAGGAATCTATATGAGACAATGCTGATGTGAATGAAGTGGGGCATCACACTCCACTAAGGGACAATTTAGGTATCTTTAGTGATTGGCATGTTCTTAATTTACATGAAAAATGACAAAAGAAATATAGGGCACAATTATTATTTATCTTCATGATCTTGAGTTGGGGAAAAGTTAGAAAGGTGAGTGGATCATCAGGTTTGGAAGCATATGAAAGTGGAGGATGATTTGTCACATGTGGAGACTCCACTTTTGACCTATGCACAAGACAACAAAGCATGTCACTATTCATCAATAGTGATCCAATTAAAGGTGGAATACTTTTGCCTTGTTTATGTAGTTTCTCCCCCATTCCTTTCTCCTTTTGATTTGTAAATTCTATAAGTAAGACTTCTCTCCTTTGTAGAGTGTAGAAGAAAAAGCCTTGTATGTATCGAATGCAAGTAAGTTTGCAAGAGAGTTATGGAGGCACTAAAGCTCTAAACCATTTTTCTCCATGTTGAATACTAGTGATCCTCCTATTAAGGATTGATTTGTAAATATGTTGTAATTTTTTATTGTCATTAATATATTGATATGCTTTATAGTGTGAGATTTTTCTCCTGAAAGGGTTTTACACACGTAATAACTCGTTATGATATATTATTTTTTGAGTTGTATGTGTTTTCTTATAATTTTACAACAAGTTCAAAAAAAATTCCATATTCTCCTCTTAAATTTTAGTGTAAAGAATTGTTTTTTCTATCTTATATTCCTTTCAATCAATAGATCTTCCATCTTCAACTTCTAAATCTCAAAAAATTTCCCTAAAAAATTTTCAACCTCCCTACTCCATTTTGTGCTTGCCATTTTAAAATTCCAACAAAAAAGAACTCCAAATATCTCTTACACAAGCTCCCACTCAAAATTGGATTAGCTCAAAAAATCCATCAAACCCAAAACTATAAAAAAAATTAGCTAGGCTCTAATACCAATCAATGTCCACCAAGAGACCACAACAAAGAAGTTATGTTAAAAACTAGGTGAGATTTACCAAACTAAATCTTTAGTTAATAAAAATTTCTTGAGAAATAAATTATATTATTTGAGATGGAAGACATGAGCAGAGTGCTTTACGAGAGTGCAGTTCAAAGTTTGATGTATGCTATGGTCTATGTTAAACCATACATTGACCAAGTAGTGGGAGTTATTTCATATGGTAGAGTTCATTGGGATGTAATTAAAAGAGTCTTTAGATATTTGTGGCATACCTAAGAGTATTTTTTATGTTATTATGGTAACTTGATTGGAGAAAGACATCCTATTCACATTCCTGGTTATGTGGATTTAGATTTGGTAGGTGATGTTGATAGTAGAAGATTCACCAGTGCTTATTTGTTTACTTTATTTGGTGGTGCAATAAATTGGATGAGTAATAAATGGGTTGTGTACACTTTGTCCATTATAAAGGCAGAGTATATGGTAGATACTCACACCTATAAAGAATCTATTTGGATTAAGAGATTGTGTTAAGATATTATATTAAAATAAGGTGCAGTGATAGTTCGTTATGATAGTCAGACTACTATTTGCCTAGCCAAGAACCCAACATTTCATTCCAAGATAAAACATATTGATGTACAATATCATTTTGTGAGAGACATGGTCGAGGATGGAAGGGTAAATCTAAATAAGGTAGAGACTCTAATGAATGTTTTAAATTCACTAAGGATGTGATCACAGAGAAATTCAGATGGTGTTCAGAGTCTATGGGCCTCTTGGCCCCTAGTAGTTAAGTTCATGATGGTACAGTTCCTATGGGTCTTGCAAGGTATTCAAAAAGTGGTAAAATGTTGGGAATTGAGGTGTCTCAACCTTGAAAAGTTAGGATACTATTCATGATTCACTATTCATGAGCTATTATTCATGCTCATTATTCATAGTCAATATTCATGTGATGATGTGGTAATGGTGAGTTGGCAATGACTATGCATGTAATATGCAAGGTGATGTAGGTGATGATATAGGTGATAATGTGGATTTTAGGTGAGTTGGCATGGCTCATGAAGGAATCTACATGAAATAAAGTTGTTTTGAATGGAGTTGGGTGTCCCACCCTACTAAGGGATAAGTTGAGTGTCTTTAGTGATTCATGTGGTTTTACTTTAGGTGAAAAATGAAATAGGAGATAAAGGATGCAATTCTTAGCTAGCCTCATGATCTTGAGTAGGGGACAAGTCATAGAGGTGAGTGAAGAACTAGTTTTGGAAGCATATGAAAGTGGAGGATGATTTGTCACAAGTGGAAGATCCACTTTTGACTTGTGCACAAGATGACAAAGCATGCCACTATTCATCAATAGTGATCCCACTAAGTGTGGCATATTTTTCCTTGCTGATGAAGTTTTTCCTTCATTCCTTTATTTTTTGCATTTGTAAATTCAATAAGACCTCTCTCCTTTGCAGTGTGTATTATAAAAACCTTTGTAAGCTTTGTATGTAAGTAAATTTTCAAGAGAGTTGTACAAGGAACTGAAGATCTAAACCAATTTTCTCCTTGTTGTATACTAGTGATGCTCTTGTGAAGGCTTGTTTTACTTTAGAGTGCGGGGTTTTTCTCCCGAAAGGGTTTTCCCTACATAATCACTTGTCATGGTATGCTATTATTTTCATTATATGTGTTTTCTTATAATTATGTAACAAGTTCAAATTGGTTTTCATATTATCCTCTTAAGTTTTAGTGTAAAGAATTGTTTCCACTATCTTATATTCTTTTAAAGTGGTATGAGAGCTTGGCCAATTTTGGTTCTAGTTATGGGTTTGTTTGATTTTTTGAGCTAATCCATTTTTGAGTGAGAGCTTGTACAAGAAATATTTGTGGTTATTTGTGCCTGTAATTTTAAGATGGAAAACACATTAGCGAGAATGGAGGTTGAAAAAAAATTTGGAGTAATTTTAAGATGTGGAAGCTAAAGATGGAAGATCTATTAATTGATCAAGATCTATGGGATGTCATTGATAAATATTTTCAGAAGCCTATAGATCTAGTTGAAGCATATAAGTATGTTCTGATGGAATATAAAGCCAAATGTCTCATCATATTATTCTTGGATGAATCTATTCTGATTAATGTCCTTAAAGAGATAACAATGAATAAGTTATGGAAGAAACTAGGTGAGATTTACCAAGTTAAATATTTAGTTAATAAAATTTTATTGAGAAAGAAGTTATATTCATTGAGATGGAAGACATGAGGAGAGTGCCTTACTAGAGTGAAGTTGGAAGTTTAATGTATGCTATGGCCTGTAATAGACCAGACATTGCCCAAACAGTAGGGTACCATAGTGAATAGTGACCATGAATCATGTCTTATGAATAGTGATCTCACTCCCAACAGTAAGTAATGTGTGAGCTCATGACAATCAACAAGATATTTAATATGGTTGTAGGATGCCTAAAGAGGAATGTAAGAAAATGAAAAATGCATCCACCATCTTATTTTCACCTAAAAAATATTGTATGACAAATGGTGACTGGAAATAGTTAACATTCTTGGCAACCTCTACAAACCGCTTGCATTCTAATCAAATACTATTAGTCTTATGTAGTCCATTGGGCATGAAGTCATGAAAATAATCATCAAATCTAATTTGAACATGATAAACTTGATAGAAAATATTTTCAAGATGAATTTGCACCCTTTGGATAAGTAATTTCAAGGCTTCTCCCTTCAATTGAAATAATGGGAACACTTCAAGGTTTTGGGTGACCTATGGTTGAAGTGAACCTCCAAAGTGGTTTGGTTCCTTTGATGTTTGATCTAAACTACACTAATTGTTGTAAGGAAAATGGATGGAAGGATACATAGCATATAAACTAAGTGAAACTGATAATGGAGGTGATGCACTAGGAAATGTTTGACTATTCTACTTTCTTAACCATGCACAATGAAGCTAAGGAAACTAATAACATACACAACTCACAATTTTACAAATTTGTATAATCCTTTTTTTTATGGCATGGAGCTTGTGAAAGCAGTTAGAAGGGATGTCAAATGCAAAATCCACAAATAAATATCACATAAAGATGAGAGAATTGGACAACAAATCAAGGAAAACCCAACTTCATCACATGACAAGATCAACAATCCCATGAATTCATCCAACCTAGACCTACAACTTAAAAATGAGTAAATTCCTTCATAAACATGAGAGAATCAGACAACAAATCAAGGAGAAACTAACTTCATCACATGAAAATATCAACAATCTCATGAATTCATATAACCTACAACCTACAAATGAGTAATTTCCTTCATAAATATGAGAGAATTTGACAACAAATCAAGGAGAAACCAACTTCATCACATGAAAAGATCAACAATCCCATGAATTCACCCAAGATTCAATTTTATGAGAAGGCAAAATTAGTTTTCTATTATTTCAAAGTCATTCCAAACATGCCAAGAGATGATTTACAAAGGAAAGAGCCATGCATATATAACATTTAGAAGAGAGAGGAGAGGGGAGAGGGGAGAGAAAAGATAAGGGAGGAAGAAAATTTACCACACTTCACATGGGTTGCATATTACTCAATAATTAATGTTTTTCCCCACATGTGTAAGGGGTTAACAAAGTAGAGAATTTACTTTATATAAGAGCCACCACCCTTTGTCTTTGTCTCCCGCCTTTCTTCTAAAGTCCAGAATAACTTTTGAATTTAGTAAAAACACATGAATCAATGGGCCTTCATATAAATGTGACCCCTATCTTACCCATGTGACTCACACCACATGTGAATCATTAAGGATAAAAGAACATGTCTTTTCATGGAGTGTTACACCCCATTCCATTATAATCAGCTTTACCCCATGGATATTCTTTATTGGCTCATCAAAATTTCATCTCACCAATATGCCACATCAACATGCATAGTCTCTACCAAATCACCATAATGAATAATGGACATTAATAGTGTCTTATGAATAGTGATCTCACTCCCAAAAATAAGTAGTGTGTGTGATCATAAATATCAGTAAGAGATTGAAGATGGTTGTAGAATGTCTGAAGAGGCATGTAAAAAGATGAAAAACCCATCCACCATCTTCCTTTCACTTGAAAAATAATGTATGACAAATGGTGATTGGAAATAATTAACATTCTTGGAGGCCTCCACAAATTGCTTACCTCTACAAATAGCTTTATGCATTCCTTTGGGATTTATGTCATGAAAATCATCATCAAATATAATTTGAACATGATAAACATTGTTGTACCTCCTTTATGCAAAACTAAAACTAAACAATGCATTCTCAAATCAATAACAATACATGTGCAAGATCACTTAGGGATTGATAACTACTATGACTACCAACCAAACATATGCATAACAAAACTTGGAGGAAAGAAGAATAAAAATAACTAGAAATGTGCACAAAGAACTTAGAGGAAATAAAAACCACTAATACACTATGGAAACTCGAGGAGATGCCTGAGCTCTCCTCGTCCAAGTGGCACAATGAAAACACCTCTAGGCTTGTGGGTAGCCTAAGGATGCGGTGAATCTCTAGATAAGGTTAGCTCCCTTGATGTAACTTTGGATCAAAACTACACTTAAATTTTGTGGGTGAAAAGGGAAAGAGATAATTGAAATAAAACTAACCTAATAGAGGTGATACACCAAATAGATTGATGACTTCCAACCAGGTACATGTTACACTTGAAACCATGAAATAAATTGAACATACACATCTCCAATCTACATCTTCTCACATCAATGTTACGTTATGAAGTTATGGATGAATGTGAAAAGTTATGATGAATATACAAGAGGCCTTGAATGGAACTAATGAAAATACTAACTCACTCAATCTTTGACATCTCCTAAAACACTTCACATGCCCTAAAAGAAGAAGCTTTCCAACTACAAATAGGATGAAAGAATGAAATAACATGCTAAGGAATCCATAGTCTTCACTTACAAAAAATAAAGCATTCCAAATGAACACACTAAAAATATTCAAATAAGAGGTAAAAATTAGTAGTATTATTGATCAAAAGGTATATAAATGAGCAGGGCTTTGCCATACTGAGGTGGAGCATAAGTTGCAACGGTCAAAATATCTAGTTCTTATAGAACTTGAGAGAGAGAGGAGAAGAGAGAAGTTAAACGGTCATAGGGAAACTTCTCATGATAAGATAATCAATTAATTTTGCATAAGAGAAGGATTTGGGATGAACCATGAAAGGTCAAGAAGTCCAAGTGTCTATACAAGTCATCAAACACTTGCAAAGTGGAATAAAACTCCTCATTCTAGCTCAAAAAATTACCTTCATGATTTGAGCTTCTTGAACACCTCATACTTAAATAGGAATAGTTACAATGATTGTAATTAAGTTTAATGGTTTCAGGCATGCATCTCCATGCATTGGTTGCAGGCTTGCTCCTTTGGAATCATTTATAAGTGATCCATCATCATCTATTGTCAAGAAAACTTCTCTTCCATTAACTCTGCACACTTGGATTCCAAAAAATCATCATTTTCTCATGAAAATCCATGGGAAAGAGTGTATGACACCTATCAAGACCCTTCATGGAATTATAATCATTAGTGACACCTTAAAATCACCTCACTTGAAGATCTCCACCCTTTTCACTAGCTTGTCTACTATGCTAGTTTTGATTAACTGAGATGAAGAAAATGGTTGATGCAACTAGATGTTATTTCAATGAATTAAATTAATATGGGGAGTTATTTTATGTCTTAATATTTCCCTCCATGTTATCGTTACTTATTAAAAAACAATTGGAACCTAAAAAACAACAAAAATTGTCAAGAAAACCTTGTTTTAAGCATGTTCATATAGATTTCATACAACTAATTTTGATGGTAGGGATCCTAACTGAGTCATAGTTAACATCAAATCATAATCCATGTCATTTTGGTTCATTATCTCTCTCATTTCCTCAAACTAGTCTTTCTAAGGGTTTAATAAGGGTTTTAAGCAGTTTTCACTCTTAAGGTTCATTCATAAAATCTTGACATTGAAGTTCCAACCAATTCCACTAGGATTATCCTTAGCACCCCAGATAACTCCTATAAACCTCTTTGGATCCCATGAAAATACTCCAAGAATAAATGAACATTTGAAACTCTCCTATCGAACTCTTTCCCCATTCCAACAGGCCTAATGTTGTCTAAGATCAAAAAAGTTGATTATTTATGTTTTATCTGCTATCAAAAATATTGGTCACCTCTAAATTAACCCCAAAAACATTCTCTAATGGATTTAAATTCTCACCTCATGTGGAAAGTGAAGTTGACCATCCATTTCGGGTCTATGCCAAAACCTTGCCTTTAAGTCTAACTGTAAACTAGAGCTCAAAATGACCTTTGATGGTTTTCCCTACCTCCTGATAACTCAAACACACATTTATTAATCCCATACAAATTTTTCATTAGTGTATAAATCTTTCTAATAGTTATAAATGATAATGACCTATTGTTTGGGATCTAGGCCAAAATCTTGATCAAGAGCGATGACTACAACTTTAAGGGTGTAGAGTACTCTGTTTAGTTTCTCCTTTGACATATTGGTTTATCATGGTTTAATATATGTTTTCTAACTTCAAAAAATTCTTTAAAGGTTAAAAAGCTTCGTGTTCACCTCATCATCTTCTTTCCTCAAGGTTGTAGGTTTTATGTACAAAGGGAGTGCCCTCTATCTGAGATAAAATAGAGGGCACTCCCCTATCTCCTCATAAAAATGAATATTTTATGAGCTTACCCAAGTCTCAAATTATCTTTTTATAATATTTTATCTCTTGATCATATCAATATACCTCTCAACTCACTCAAAATCCAATATAGGCTTATACAAGAGGGCTATGTGCAGGAATTTTCAAAGTGGAACATGTTTTAGCTTGTCTGAGCCAATTATTTTATCTATCTCCATTGTAAAATGCCTATATACATTGTAATGATCATGCCAGAGTTTCTCCAATATCCATTCAACACCCTGCCCTCTGATGCACCCTACATACTCTTGCATTCACAAGACTGTGTCATCTTGCTTGACTATGTTTGCCTTAGAAAAGGACTTATAGGTGTTATTTTCTTGTTGGACCCTAACATGACATTTCAAACCTTCCTTAAATTTATAAATACCTTCTTTCAATTATATATATATATATATATATATATATATATATATATATATATATATATATATATATTTGTTTCATGTTCATGTCCTTTTCACAAGAATAACACCTCATCTTTCCACATTGTTGACTCAGTCAATAGTAGACTGTGCTTTTGCTTGAGAAGGACCCCTATTTATTCAATTTGCATGGATTAGTTATGGTAAATTTTTAAGAATTATTTATATCTTATAGGATCATTAAAAAAAAATTAGACCTTTGTTCATCTTTCATAGGCATAGACCTAATCAAAACACTCTCTTTGTTATGTCTGGTCTAGACTGTATACACAAGTTTTTGATTGTATTAGTCCATTTTGGAAGGTACTTGTAGATGGATTAGGGTTGATTAAACTTTTAAAACAATTCATAGCCTTATTTAAACCTTAATATTTATTCTATCATCTTTTTGGACCTAGCATTTACTTATTTGAGCTACAAACACTTTAAGAAACCCAAATAACTTGCTCTCTGCCAACACAATCCTACACAGTTGGCAATAGATGTTAATTTTACATGAAACACTTTGATCATGATGTGTCAAGAATTTCCTTGAGGCACTAATTTCATTTTTAAATTGTTTTATACTTGTGCATCATATTTAAATAGTGCCAACACTAAGAACTGTCACACTTTTGTGCTAATTGCCTTTCTCAATCAACACAGTCAACTATGTTGACTAAGATGAAACCTTGTAGGTGATTATTATCTCTTTAAATATGACACAACATATTCAACCTCATGAAAAACTTGAAAAAAAAATCATTTTCTAATTCTGGTGGTTCCATCTCAAACGTACCTATTGGACTGTGTGCTCCTATAGTTGGTTGTAGGTGGATGTTTCAGGGCCCAAGTACACACTAAAAGTGTCTTTGAGGAACATGACACCACCTATCATCTTCTATGGATGGTACTTTAGTTAATTTGGATATATTTCACACCATAATGTCTTATAAACATGGAATTTTTCCATTTTTTTTCCTTGAAGTGCACAAGGTCACTTAGCAATCTAAACTTGTAGAATTCATTGTTTGGTTTTGGTGGGTTTAGGGCATCTTTAAACCTTATAAAAGTTGACCTCCACTAATCTTAATAACCCCAAAAATTTCCAAATTATTTTATTTTCTATATAATATGAAATTATCACAAAAATATGCATCGAACCATTTGATAACCCTATTTTTTGTCCTTGAAAAAAAGTGTTACGACCTCTATTTTGAATTTTTGAGGAAAATGGGCATGAACAGTTATCTTTACTTTTGGAGGTAGTTTTTGCTATAATTTTCCCATATATCCTTGAAAACAAGTCTAAAAATATCTATTCATAATAGTAGATATTTAGTAATAGTTCCATTTCTTGTTTTAACACTTCATAGGAGGTCCTCAATTCTATGTCAAGGCTTTGTAGGTGGAGATTTAGTTGTATGAAGGTAGATTGACCTTAGGTAATGAAGATGAGTTTGAATTAATAACCAACCTTGCATTTAAAAAAATTCAAATAATTAAATATGGTATTAAAGGATTGGATTCAAACATATACACCATATTTCAAGGTTTGAAACCTGTAAGTACATACTCCAATGGTAGATTGTATGCAATTATTGTGTATGATTACACAATCTCTCTTTTTGGCACCAAATCAAGGCTTGACTCACTATTTTAGGATTATATATGATACACCAAGTAATTAAACATTAAACACACTTATATTTACATGACATAAAGGTTTCAAACATTTCATTTACCAAGACTAACTATGTGTGACAGTCATAGGGCAAATAAACTACATGATCCTTGTGAATGCAACCTCATGAAGTATGCTTTGGATAATGAACCTAAGAGGAAATAAAATAAAAATAACATTTTAAACATAATAAATAACCTATCATAATGCTCTGGAGCCATTGACAAAGCATGAAAATCCTAAACATGGTGAAAAACTACTTATTGCATAAAAAGTGCTTCTTCTTGCAATCTAAGTTAATTTTCCCATAAAAAAACTTTAATCATGAAAAAAAGCATGGAATTAATCTTATAATATATTAAAAAATCCTATGGAGTTAACATTACCAAGTATTTTTTATGTTTATGATCAAAAGGGAGAAAAACCTATAGGATACATGAAATAGCTAGTAGAAAAGTATAGTCAACTTGTAAAGGATGATTCATGAATCACAATAAATAATTTTTTGAAATAATTATATATAAATAAATTAATTAGAGTCTTTTAAAACTTCTAAAAATAATTTATCTTGAAACCTCATGAGTTGTCTGTATTAAGCATAAACCTACAGGTCAATTTTGTATGTCTAGAAATACCAAAAAAAACCAAAATGGTTTTAGATTTAAAATGGAACTTACAGATCAAAATAAATGTATATATAAGTTTTATTATGGTTAATATGCCTTAAATTATCCTTTTACATGTGGCACACTTCCCAATGATTCATACAAGTGTCATTTTCTCTCTTTTTTAGTTGTTTATTGAATTTTAGTTAAGGAACCTACAATATTCTAATGTAACTAACATACCTAATAGTTAAAATTAATTATTTGACACTTATAATTATAAATGGACATCTTTACACCTTGTTAAATGTGCCACTTGCATTTATGACCCTTAAAAGCCTACTAAATGACCCAAAATTGCAAATTAACTAATATGACTAATACCAAGGCTAGGATGACATTAAATAAAATCAAGAAACATATAATACACACCATGAAAATATATTAGACCCCATAAAACACTTAAGATTCAATTTTTTATCTAGGGGTGCCTTGATTTGACTAAAAATCAAATTTGGTCAATACTTACTTGGTTTAGCTCTCTCTTCATCCCACTTGAAGACAAGCTCTCCTTCATGAAAAATTATTTCCACTACTTTCTTTAAAAAATACCTTTTCACTTGGGCTTGATGAATTTCCATTTCATGCATGGCTTGGTCTCTTAGCTCCTTTAACTCCATCAAATCTACATATCTTACTTCCATGGCTCTTTCATCCATTATCTCAAGCTAATTTACAAGCTCTAAGGCTTGTAATTTAAGGGATATTGGAAATCTTGCTTTTTTACCATAGACAAGATTGTAAGGTGATTTGATAATAAACCTTTTGGGAGTAATCATATTAACCCATAAGGCTAATTTCAACTTTATGTCCCATGTCCTCTTATTCTTTTCCAAAATTCTTTTAATGATATTTAGAAGGTTCTTGTTTGTGGATTCAGCAAGTCCATTCCCTTAAGGATAGTAATTTGAAGATGTACTTGAGTGAATTCCATTTCTTACAGCCCACTCAGTTATTTTGGTACCAATAAATACCAAGGTATTATTTGATTTGATGGCAGAAGGGACTCCAAACCTAGTTATAATCCATTCATAAAATTCAAAAACATTGGCCTCATTTGCCTTTTTTAAATCAATTTCCTTGGTCCACCTAGTAAATTAATATGTTGTAGTTAGTATCCCCTTATGTCCCAATCTTGATGGTAGATTGATTGCACCTATGAAGCCTAATCCTGATTGCATAAATAGTTTATCCACTAAAATCAAGTGAAGAGGAAGGGATGAAAGATTCTTTTTACCCATAAATAAGGCATATTTATTTCATTTCTTGACCCATGCATAGCAATCCTTGAAGATACTAGGCCAATATTATCCCCCCTTTCATGATTTTGAGAGTTATGGTTCTTCGAGCATAATGCCGTCCTAAAAGTCCATCATGGAACTCTTCTATCATTCTGTCAGTTTGATTTGACTCTACACACCTTAGTTGAACACCATTAATGTCTCTTTTGAATAATATACCATAATTAAAAATAAAAATAATTTATTGAATCTAAAATACCTTATTTTTGTCCTGTTTAAACCCCTGAGGGAACATACCAGTTTGTAGGTAATGGATCATCTCTTGTGTCCAACTTGTAAGAGATGAAGATGAAGGTGCATATGGCTCATCTTGAAGTGCTAGGGCAACATCATTATTCTCTTCTAAATCTAGAGCTAAGTGTTCACACAACCCCTTACCTCTTATTAACTTAGTTACCTTGAAGTTTGTATCATATTCCATTACTTTTTTTATCCAACTAGCCCTCTTCTCATTCAAATATTTGCTCAAAAATAATTCTTTAATACATGGGTCAAATAATATAGCATGAATCTTGTTTTTTGAAAGCATATGTTTGAATGTTTTTAGACTTCTAATAATTGAAAGTACTTAATTTTTCATAAAAGTATACCTCACCTCATAGTCTTGGAAGCCTTGGCAAAATAAGGTAATTGGTTTTTCTAATTTATCATCATTTTATTAGGTCAATATAGCTTATATAGTATCTAAACCTTCAAATTCATATAATATAGAATCTTTTGAGAATTCAAGATTTTTGAGTGTAGGTGATTGGGCAATGGATTTATTGATGGCCTCCAAGTTATTCTTCTTGTCCTTTGTCCAACTAAAATTCTAATTTATCCTTCACATGGTTGTTAGTGGCTTAGATAAACTCTCAAAATCAGAAATGAATCTCATTAAAAATTTGATCTTACCCAAAAAGTTTTATACCCCTTTCTTGTGTTAAGGAAAATATAATGACAAGATGAAGTTAGCCCTTTCAAGATCAATGGTCAATCCTTTCTTTGAAACAACATGGCCCAAGATCTTACCTTCATATATTGAAAAGATACATTTCTTTGGGTCAACAGATATCAAAAATTGCCTACACCTCTAAACAATCTGCCTAAGATGACTCAAATGATCATTAGCCTTCTTTGAAAACATAGTTATGTCATCTATATATACCAAAACTATCCCATTTAACCTACCTTGAAAATCCAAATCCAATAGGAGGATGCCCTTTGGATTGCCAAGTATGGGTGCTATTTTTCAAAAATCCATGGATTTTTGAAAAATAGCACCCATACTTGGCAATCCAAAGGGCATCCTCCTATAATCATAAGTTTCCCATTTAGTGGTGAAGGTTGTTTTGAACTAGTCTTCTTCTCTTACTAAATTTTTACTATACCCACTATAGCCATCAAGAATATAAAACTGCTCAGAACTTGTTACCATTTGTAGGATTTGCTCTATGGATGGAAAAGGGTAGTGATCCCTCATGAAATCCTTGATCAAATCTCTAAAACCCACACATAATATTATTTCTCCATTCTATTTCCTCATAGGCACAATGTTTGTAACCCATGAGGAGTGTTTGATGGGGAAGATGATACTTGACTCAACCAACTTGGTCAACTCCTTCTTCATAAAAGACTCCATATTTGGATTGATAGTCATTTGCCTTTGTCTTACCAATTTTTCAATAAATTCCATATCTATAGTATGTTGATCCAAGCTTGGATCAAATCCCTCGAGGTCACTATATTCCCAAGCATAAACATCAATGAAATCTTGGTACAACTTAACAAATGAATCTCTTTCATGTTTCAAACATGCCTTTCCAAGTTTGAGAAGTTTGTCCTTGAATATGGCAATGTCTCCAGAGTTTTCCTCTTTTTTAGACATCCTCAATTTCTCTCTCCTTATTTTGTCATCACCATTGAATATGATCTCAAGTGTGACAAGTACTTGGGATATCTTGTTTGTCTTCAATTACAAAATTTGATACGCATACCACTATTGTCTTTTATTATGATTTCTAGAAGAGAATTCAGAGTCTTTAAGAAAACATGTTATTTGTTTATCATTTTTGAACACTTGCCAATTCAAATTATTATCTGAGATGGAATTCCTTACCACTACCTTGATGTGAGGTTGACATCTCTCATTATTTATATCATTAGTAATGTCAGAGTTAGATCCTATGGTTGCCAACTAATAAATACGCTTATTTTCCTCTCTTGAAACAACCTATATGTTGAAAAATTCAAAGTATTCTATAATACTCCACACCATGTGTTTATATGAATTTAGGATAAAGTTTTTATCCAAATTCTTACTTCTAACCTGATATACAACCAACTCAATATCACCAAACACTTACATATTTTTTGATTCTACCTTTATTTCCCATTGAATACAATGTGTGAGTACCTCATACTCAGCTACATTACAAGTACAACCAAACTAAAACATGATTGAAGAGTAGTAACTTTACTTTTATGGAGAAATTAGCATCATTATATCCCTTCCTCCATTATTATTCATTGATCCATCAAAGAATAGCTTCCACAATCCTTCATTAGACTCAATTGTCTTAGCAAGAGTTGGTATAGATGTTCCCTCCTCATGCAAATAATAAATTCCCAAGCATTTTTATTCAATCAGATTGTAGGGGTAATATTCATGGTTTTAAACTTCCCATTCATCAAGTAAAATATTAGGGATGCCTTCAAGAAGAGTGGTTAGGTCTCTATCACTTAGATGTTCCTCCTCATCAAATATAGTACAATTCACAAGTATAAAATCAAACCAATCAATCAATCAAAACAATCAAACCTACATACAAGCAAACATAATTTAAATCCACCAATCAAACCAATCAAGTTATCCTAGCCAAACTAATAAACAAATCATCTTGACTTAGTCAAACCATTTGACCAATCAAATCAACTCAATATAATCCAAACCATGGCACCTAATATGATGTACCAATCTAGAATGAATCCTAGTTCAAATAATGACAATCTTTTTGATACCAATATGTTCCATTTTGATGCACACTTTGATCAAGACTAAATCTAAAATGGTGAGACTAAAATCCTTGCTAAACAAATAAAATATAACAATAACTATGGAAGTGATTTGTTCAAAACCAATCAACTTAGGGCTCAAGTTGAACAACACATTTTTGAAAATAAAGTTGAAATATTTCCACGCCTTGTATAGATAGGTATCTATATGCCTTCTGATTTCAACCCTGATAACTTGAGTCATATCATCCATCATCCAAATCAAGATATCCCCCATAAAAACCAAGTTAATCATAGCCATCATGTGTATAAAAATCTAATCCATACTAAATTGTTTGGATAAAATCTGAACCCCAATTTTCTCCATCTCAACCCTAACAAAGGTAAAATAGCTCTAGCAAACCAAATCAACCAAGATCAGAACCAAATCATCTTATGAAAAATCCAAAAACTTATCCGTAAGGTGGTAGGCCTTTCCACCCACATCTACCAATAATAATCTAATCAAAATTAACAATCCAACCATCAATCCCATCTATAATAATCAAATAATCAACAATCTAATCAAAAGCAATCCAATAAAAATTAGGTCTTTGTACCATCCCAATCCAATCAACCACAACAAACACCCCTTCATGGTAGACCATTTACACACAAATGTAAATCCATGGAAGACACTTTCCAAGGGTTAAAATTTAGGACTTCAAGCAAGAAATAAAAATTTAAAGAGTTGTGCCCTTATCCATTTGATCATGACATGTTGAAAGTCCCATTTCCATCTCACTTTGAGCCTCCTATGTTTGTAAAATACAAGGGAAAGGGTGACACTAGGGAACATGCAAAATATTTATTTATGTTATTCCAAGAGGTCACATACATCAACATGTATGCACTGATGTTGTTCCATAGAGCTTAAGAGGTCAATCTCTTGAATGGTTTCTCCATCTACTAAAGGGATCCATAATTACATTTGATGAACTATCTGATAAGTTTGTGTGATACTTTTCATATAATTTTAAGAATGAACTAACCATGATGGATCTCTACATTACCAAAAAAAGAAATGAGGAATGTTTCTCATCAGTATTACGTCAATGGAGGGGTCTAGCTAGCATATTCCCCTACACAATCCCTAAGAAATAATTGGTTAGTATATTTGTGGCTAATCTTAATTAGGAAATGGCTTTCCACCTTCAAGTACATTATGCCACAAATATTGATGAAATAATTGAATAGGGGGTCTAGATAGATAGGTCTCTTATCGTCAAAGGCTTGGTGAAGTTGTTTTCAAAGGACTACCAAAATTAGAAATAATCTAATAAACCAAATTTATTTAGTAAGAATAAGAATGTGGTTGGAGATGGTTTCAACAATGCTAAACATATCCCTATTGTTTATAATAGTTTTAGCATCACAATTCTTCATAGAACCCAATTATTAATACAAATGAATGACATATACTCATCTCAAGGAACCTTTAGATGCATTTTTATACAAATTAGTTGAAATAAACATGATTGTATATTTAAAGATAAAGCATTTTGATGAGAATAAACCTAAGCCTATATGGTACAAGGAAAATGAGTATTTTGAGTTCTATAAGATCAAGGGTCACTCTACAATAGTTGTATGAAGCTCAAGAACTATGTCTAAAACTTGCTTGACTGTGGTGATACTAAATTAGATAATAATGCTTCATCATCCAAGAAGTAACAGATGGGCATATTCAATGAGCCATTTACCAAACATGATCAAAATATTCATTAGTATAATTGAAGTCAAATTAAATGTCAAAAATACTGAACCAATAATTTCAATCATTACAAACCCTCCCATACCTATGATTTAGTCATTTGACACACCAACCATCATATCACCATCATAAAGATAAAAGATAAATATTGTGTTATTATTACTCGATGTGCTCATAAAAATATTCCAACTGATCCTCTACACACTATTAAAGGATGCTACTACCTTATTAAATAGCTCAAGAATACTCTTGCTCAGATATCAATCATTAACCTTCTTAGAACATCCACTATTCACAAGAACATTCTATATAAAGTTATTTCAAATTCAAGATTCCCTAATGATATTGACCAATCATAGTTCCAAGCATTAGTTGGACATATATCCTCGATTCAATATCTCACCTTTGACCAATGTGACATGCCACTTATTGGTCGATCCCACAATTGACCCTTATATATTGAAGCCTACATTACTAATCACAAAGTAAAGTTGGTACTTGTAGACAATAACTCTTGTTTGAACATATGCAAATTCAAGTTACTTCAAACATATAGATTATTCTGAGGAAGCATTGGACCTAAACACTATTACCATCAAGGCCTATGATAACATTGAGCAAGAATCAACCATTACAATAGACTTGCCTACTGTCACACATCAAACCTATTGCATGTCATATATATTGAGTTTCCATATAACATGCTCCTTAATCGGTAATTTATTCATGCCCTAATATTCATCCCTTTCACTTTCCATCAATGCATCAAATTCCCACATTATGGTATGCAAGTGACCATCCTTGGTGATCCACAACCTTTACAATATTTCAAGATTTGAGAAGGACATTATCAAAAGATTAATCATTATCCTATCATTAAGCACGTATCTAGAATAGATAATCAAGTGGCACCCTAAGCCTTCAAATATTCATCATACATTCACCTGATTGACCTTGAATTCATGTCCAACAATCCACCTCTCAATTAATGCTTCAATATACTTGAAAGGGTTTCAAGAAGTACAATATCCATGATGCATTCCATGTGGTAAATATCCCCTATCATCCTAAATATTGTGGCATGCTCACCATGAATAAGAAGAAGGAAACAACATCATATCAGTTCAAAAATACCTCTTTCATCAAAAAATTATTACTTAGAGATGAAAAAATTGAGAGTTCTAGTTGTACAGCTATGGCATAGCCTCATGTTTTGAGAGTTGGAAATATACCATAGTGAAAAACATATGAAAAATCATGGGTTACAAAGGAAAATGTTTGGGTAAACTAATTATATAACAAAATGTGAAATATCCCATAGTGAACAACATGTGAAAAATCATGGGTTACAAAGGAAAAGGCTTGGGTAAAATAATAAATACAAGTAAATATGTGTTCCTTGCTGAAAACTTTGTTGAGGCACCAAGGGATAAGTAACTCGACTATTCCCATGAGTCAATATAACTACATAACAATCATAATACCGTTAAATTTGGAGCTCATCCGAGCCCAACTAAATAAGAAGCCTATGGTGAACTATTAATGGAATTTACATATGAGTAAAAAAATAATAATGTGTCTAATTTTTTGACATTAAAAGGTCACATACACTTCCAATCTCCCCTCAAAATATATTGAGTTTGGGTCATTGATATTAATCAAGCATATATGTTTTAACTTATATATACAAATATATAGTGCATATACATTTCTATAAAATTAAAAAAAATCCTTAATATTTTTTTGTATTTTTTTTTGAATTATTTAAAAAATAATTGTCTATCTAATAGGACACAATATTACTCTTTTTCCTATATGCATTTACTTGGTCATTAGTTTTCACCACAAAACTAGATCCACCTTTTGTTGGAAATAAAGATGAGTCCATCAAGGACCAAAAAAATGAAGAACTTAACCTTCCACCTACACCAAAATAACTAAAAGATGGTTCCACATTGCTCATCAAAGACATAATTGATGTTAACATTGGCACAAAGGACAACCCTAAAATCATCAAAAATTGGGGATTCTCTTATTTCCAAAGAATGGGAAAACATTATTACACTTATCAAGGAATTCATTGACATCTTTCCCTAGTCTTATGCTGATATGCCTAGCTTAGATCCATCTCTTGTGGTCCATCATCTTGTTATACATGTTGATTCCAAACCATTCAAAAATAAACTCAGGAAGATGCATCCAAAAGTAAATTTTATTTTCAAGGAGGATCTATAGAGGCTTTTGGATGTTGGATTCATTCGTCTAATCAATGATTCATATTGGATATCCAATATCATGCATATCAGTAAGAAAGGTTAGTAGGTATCCACCTCTACGTATATATCTATGATATTAACAAAGTTTATCCTAAGTATGAATTACCTTTACCTAATATTTACATGATAATTGACTCCAAAATAGAACACATGATGATTATCTCATAAATGGTTTCTTTGGCTACAATCAAATCATTATTACACCTCCAGATTAACACAAAACCAAATTCACCACACCTTAGGGAACCTTTTGCTATCAAGTCATGCTATTTGGATTGAAGAAAATAGGTGAGACTTATCAAAGATCCATGACCATCATCTTCCATGATATTATTCTTGACATAGTCAAAGATTACATTGATGACATATTAGTTAAATCCAAGACTAGAGCAGAACATCTAGTTGTACTTCACATAATCTTTGGGTGGCTCAGAGAATATAAGCTGAACCTAAATTGTATGAAATGTGTCATTGACATTACATTGGGTAAACTAATGGGATTTATTTTTTATATAAAATGTATCAAATTTGACTTAATAAAGGTCAATGCTATAGCAAAGATGCCTCCACCAGCTAATATCAAATAATGTGACATAGTTCACAGGTAAAAATTTAGGGTATCAGATGATTAATGTCATAGTTGGTCAATAAGTGCCATGCATTCATGCACATATTAAAGAAATACATTATATTCTATTGGAACAATGAATGTCAATAGGATTTTAATTAACTTAAGAAGTATCTTTCTACTTCACTAGTGTGTGTTTGTATCTTTCTACTATTGCTCTACATTTGTGCAACTCACTTCCCCTTGGTGGAACTCTTGGCCCAACATGATGATCATGGCATAAAAAGAGTTGTATACTATCTAATCAAGACTTTGGTAGCCTATGAGATCAACTACCATCACATCAAAAAAACATGCCTATTTTTCATCTTCCTTTCCTAGAAGCTACAAAAATATATGCTCAAAAATAAGAATAAGCTAATTTTCAAGTTCAATCCACTCAAATATCATTTGTTTAAGTCATTTATTATAGGTAGAATGGCTATGTGGGCTATGTTACTCAATGAATTTGATATTAAATTTTTAAACCATTAGGATATCAAAGGATATTTTTAATGATAAGCTAGTAGAAGATTCATTATCAAATAAACAACCTTTGACCATTGGATGTCTCGATGAATAAATATTCTCTCTCGATGACTCACTATAATGGAGGCTTTACCTTGATGGATTATTCAACACACTTAGATTAGGAGAAGGCATTATATTCCTAATTCCAAAATCCATTCTCATCCCTAAGGCTCTCATAACCAGTTTCACATGCAATAGTAATAACACAGAGTACACAACACTCTTTGTGGAAATTAAGTTGGCAATCTAACAGAACATTTGACATTTATCTATTTTAAAGGATTCTCAACTAGCTATCAAATAGGTTAATAATTAAATATTAAA
>JARHVA010005185.1:507500-570000 GCA_037957365.1 Torreya grandis | reverse complement strand
TTTTCTAGCCATTGATGTAATCTATTAATGGAAAAAAATATCTAATAGTCAAAATATTAAGATGAGAGGTTAGAAAATAAGGTGAAGGTATTTATTAGGTTTTCTTGTGATTTCAACTATAAGACATGGATTTTTGTTTTCTTTGTTCTGAAGACGGAAAGTAGTTGTTTGCATGCACATTCATTTATCTTGAAATAAATAAATATAATGATAAAATTCCTTGAAAATCATTTCATTAAAGATATTTGCATACAATTTCTCAAATTTTCTAGTCATTAATGCAATCTATTGGTAGAAGTGAAGCTCTAGTAGTCAAAAGATTAGCATGATGTGCAAATAATTTCTGAGTTGGTTTCCTTGTGATTGCAACTACAAGGTATGGATTTGTATTTTTTTTTATTTTCAAGACTGAGAGCATTTATTTATATGCACAATCATCTATCTTGAAATGAATAAATATTATGATAATGTCTTAACCATATCCATAATCAATAATGATAAAGTCTACCAAAATATCTTAACCATGTCCATAATCAATAATGGCCTTTCAAGTATTATTTATTTTATTTTAAATAGTCATGAATTTCTATGGATATACACCTACACAAACCTTAATTTCCATTTCAAGAGTGATATATGTTTGTGAATGCATAATAGTGTACACATTCTTGCCAAAGCCCTGCTTGTGATGTACATTCCTGTTTAAATGTAGTGAGTTTTCCATTCATATGCCTCATGTATCAATCCAATCATAGTTTTTATATTTAATTTTGGACCTCCACCATCCTTCTCATCCACCTTTTATTGTATAAAAGATTTTTTTTAATCGATATCCTTCATACTCTCAACCTTATGTGCTTATTCCTTCTAGATGATATTTCAATGTAAATATAAATAATCCCCACTCTTTTGGAATTTCCTACAATGCCCACAAGTGGGATACTTGGTATAATATCTATGGAAATGGTCTTCCCCACATTTTCAATAAGTTATAGGACCATATACAAATCAGTATGAAAGTATTTAGAAATATACTAAATATAGTTTTAAATTTATGATATGTCAGGTTTGTAGTATATATTTTGAATATTTGTTGACTGACAATACTCTACAAACCAATTTTTGCATGTTATGTCATTTTTTTAAAATAGGGTTTGATTTTCAAGAGAAATTTAATATATAATATATTTAAAATTTTAATCCCTAACTTGCATTTTTCTCTTTGACTAATCAAACATTACCCATAATGGTTCATTAATCTCATTTTTCATCATTTTTCTTGGATTTATACCCCTTATAATAGTATATTTATTTTCAAACTCCAACTCTTGTTGTTCAAATGGCCATTCTATCATTAAAAAGATATCCTTTCCATAATTTAACCCTCACATATCCATCAAATAATTAAACAAGTCCCACAATCAAAATTAAAATGTTGGCATTTATTTTTATCATGCTCCTAAATTATCTTGAGACAATTACACTACCAAAAAAATCTACCTTGCCTACATTTGTCTATCACTTAAACCTTATGATAAAGTAGTCACCTTATGTGCACATACATTGTGAAGTCTTGTTAATTTAGTGATTGAGAAAACATTATAGAGGCATCCACTAATAAAAACTAAAGAATTTAACATATATTAAATTATTCTATACTAACACATAAAAAATCATTGCATGTAATATCACTACATAATAACAAATTAGATTTTAAATTTATCATACTCATTCATAATAAGGTGCTTTATACACCAAAATGCATATGTTATAATAGTATATTACAACTCAAATTATGGTAGTCTTAAATACTATTTTAAAACTTAATGCTAAAAATTCTACCAACAAGTTACACCCTTGCAAATGACAACGTTGGCTCTCAATGCAAGACCATAAACCCTAATATTTGTTTCTAAAACAACCATTGTAAAACAACCTAACCAAATATGTTTATTTAAATTATTATTCAAAAATATTTCATATGATTCAATTAAAAACCCATAAACAAACTTTATTTAAAAACGTATATTTAAAATATTACACTAGTGTAATATTAATTCAAAAAAGTCATGATGATTGATCCCATGGTCCATAAAACTAGTTTTCAAGTAGTGTGAGTTAATGTTTAGATGATTGTGGCTTGCAAGTGGTAACCCAAAACTTTTTATTATGTGAAATGACAATCCCCCTTGATTCTATAGATTAGAGCCCCAATTTTACTCATCAAATGATTGACATTCATCCAATTTAATGCTTTCATTACTTTTCTTGTAGAATAAAATTGGTCCCTTATGGTTTTTTGTTTCTTGCAACTTGTAATAATGGTAATTCTAGATTTCATTCATCCTCTTAGTTCCCCATATTCCATCTAGTTATGGAACAATATACAATGCATAAAAAATGGTGAACAAGAAGCTCCCAGAGCACAACCATATTCAAATTTAGTTCATAATTAGCTTATGGACCTGTTTAATCATCCACCTCCATCATGGATGACATCATGAAATAGCATAGTATAATGTTGGTTTAATTATTATTCAATATTTTTAGTCTGAATGTTGCACCCTAACTGGAGCAAAAGACAAATGGAGGGCATAAACATTCTATTAAACTATGGGTTGCTCATTACCTTTGAGTTTATTGATCAAAGTTTAAAACTTGGTCTGATAGTACAAGCATGGCTATAGACTTATTTCAAAAGAACTGATTATGAAGTCTTTCTTCCATCTAGACTCTGTAAAGAGTACTCAATGGTGATCAAAATTAATATGATAGAATGACCTAATCTTCTGATGATCTGTCAAGATATTTAGAACTATCTAAATAGCAATCCGTGACTAGACCCTGATCGCTGGGCTACTTAGGTAAACTACATTGAGTAAAAGTATGAAAATAAATATATTTCAATGATGAGCTCTTAGACCTACCATCTCCTAGACATTATAATGCTTGTTCTGATTAATAAAGTCACTTTATGTCATGTCATCAATTGATTTTGTAAAAAGGTCGACAATGATGAAAGAAAGCAGATGCCTACTGGCCAACACTACTTTTCTTTAGTCATGTTATTCCACCCTCTGATCTAGTTGGTGCATAATTTTATACTTTATTTTAAATCATAGAGAGATTATTATCCAATTGGCACCAAGAACCATGTCTATATATAACTTGGCCAATAGATGCTTAAGAAACATTTTTTGGGAGTCTGGAATGCAATCTATGAATATTAAAATAAAGGGGCAAGTTTATCCTTAAAATATATTCTATTTTTCTTGGTTGTCATTTTTTTCTAATAAATATTTCCATGCCCATTTGCAAATTTTAAATTCCAAAAATCATACCTACTACTAGGCTTTCCTACTAGTCACATTGTGATCTATTGCTAATATTTACTATATTGGTCAAGTAATTTCACTACATTAATTGAGTAACTAGATACATGGGGAACTAAATTAATTTATATTGAGTCTCAAATGACATGATATTGTTGTAATTATGTTTAGGGGGATGATATACCCTAATTGAGTGCTCTTGTAGCTAGTCATGCTACTGGATGAATAAGGCACTCAATTAGGGTACATTGAATCTAAAACATCAGGTTGTCATACTTTTATTTAAGGGTATTGATATATAAAGTTTCTCATGCAAAAAATAAAGATATTGGTTGCATGGGTCACCCAATTATGGTATTTCAATTCTTAAGTGATGAGGTGTAGGGCATTACATATGAGGCATATTTATACAACCTAGGAAGGCTATCATCCCTAACGAGTTCCATATCATCATTAATTATATGTAAATTTTATAAATATAAAAGTGACTCATCTCTTGGGTCTCCCTAAATTTAGGGGCCAAAAACCTGTGGTTGAGTAGGTGGTAAGTATGATAGTGGTTGTCTATGGGGAAAAGATTTTTTTTTTTGGTACACTACAACTCTCATACCTTTATATGGGTGATGCCTTTACCTTTTTCATTGGCCTACAAATGTTTAATCATTTTTGGAATTTATGGTATTTATAGAAATAATACACTTTGGTGCCACATTGACTTACATGCAACTAGTGTGTGCCAATGAAGATCGTCTATGAATGTGAGCCTCACAAGGTTGCATGTGCTAACCTGAGGTATGATTTATAATGCACACATGTCATACAATTTTTTTTGTCACCTACCAAAATTTCCATTCACATAGTGTCCATAAAGGTCATCATGTCCTAACCTCAATTTCAATACATTAAATGAGTAGTTTATGTACAAGATGATCAAATATTCAGATGTCTTTCATTGAGTATGACATACAAAGCTAAAATAACCTAGATTTAGATATTTATTCCACAAAAAAGGCCATCATACATGGCCTTTAAATGTGAATGTAACAATATCATTTTCTACATAATCTTGGTCAAGATTGAATATAAGAGATATTATAATGTGGGGTTTCATGTATTTGTTGGTGAAATTTGTTATTGAAAGTTGCATTATTCGATACCCTACATTTTAAAAGAGGAATGGGATTCCCACATAAGTGTGAGTGAAAATTTAATGTAACACTAGATAAATGGGATAAATTGCATTCTATTTAAGTTCATACATGTAATCTTGCCCTTATGTCAGAACTATCTTGCATCTTTTTTCATTCACATAAGGTTCACTAGACACCTTTTAGTACACTGCATCTCTCATACCTCAATATGGGTGATGCCCTAACCATATTCATTGGCCTAGGAATTTTTAACCCTTAAAAGAATCTATAAAACTCATATAAATTACACATTCTAGTTTCATGCCAAAATTCATGCAGTTAGTGTATGCCGGTGAAGCTCATCTATGAATATGACCCCCACTAGATTACAAATGCTACCTAGAAGCACATATTTTAATGCACACATGTTGTACAAGATTTTTTTTGTCACCCAAAAAAATTTACTCTAATATAGTATCCATAAAGGCCAACCTTCCCTCATCTCAAATTCAATACATCTAATGATTAGTTTATATACATGATAATCAAATATTCAGACATCTTTATTTAAATATGATGTACAATGCTAAAACATGGGTTTAGATATTTATTCCACATAAAAGTCCAACATACATGGTCATTAATGATTAATGTGATAGATGCTTATCCATATAATCTTGGTCTATATTTAGTATTGGATAGATTACAATGTGGGGTTTTGTGAATTTATTGGTTAAATTTATAATTAAAAGCTACATTGTTTGATACCTTACATTTTGAAAGATGAAAGGGATTCTTGCATAAGTTTGAGTTAAAATGTAATGTACCACTAGATAAATGGGATAAATTACATTTCCATGAGTTTAATACATGTAAGCATGCCCTTACATTAGATATTTCATGCATCTTCTTTCATTCAAACAAGGTTCACTACGCACCTTTTAGTACACTACAACTCTCATACCTTAATATGGGTGATGCCCTAACCTTATTCATTGGCCTATAGATGTTTAACCCTTTCTATAATTTATGAGATTCATAGAAAAAACACATTCTAAATCTATAATGATATGCATACAGTTAGTGCATTCTAGTGAAGCTCATCTATGAATGTGACTCCCACTAGGTTGTAGAGGCTACTCTGAGGCATAATTTATAATAAACACATGTACAAATTTTATTGTGTCACCTACCATCATTTCCTTTAATGTAGTGTTCATAAATGCCAACATGCCCTCACATTAAATTCAATACATCAAATGATTAGTTTATGCACAAGCCAATCAAATATTAATATGTATTTCACTACATATGACTTACAATCATAAAACATACATGGATCTTGATATTTATTCCACATAAAAGGCCATCATACATTATTTTTAAAGGTGAATGTGATAGGCCCCTTATCCACATAATCTTTGTCAAGATTTAGTACTAGAGATATTACAATTTGTGGTTTTGTGCTATCATTGGTGAAATTTATAATTGAAAGTGGCATTGTTTGATTCCCTAAATTTTGAAATAGGAATGGGATTCCTAAATAACTATGAGTGATAAGGAAATGCACCATTATAGATGAATGGGATAAATTACATTCCCATGAGGTTCATAAAGGTTAGCATGCCCTTATGTTGGAGTTGTTAGATTATTATATTTTGTTATTAATTCACCATAGGCATATTATTGTTTATTGGTTAATTTGTTATACCCATGAACTCTATTTTGGGTTTCTTCTTTATAAACCTTCCTATATTTTATGAGGTTGTTCAATATATTCTCATGGCTATATATTATCCTATGTAGTAGTTTCTTTTTTAGCTAAATAAATTAATCATTCAAGCTCTCATTTGGTTTTAGAGATTTTTTTTTTAAACCTAGGAGAAATGAAACTAAGAGGTGGAGCCCTGAGACATCCTCTTCTCTCCTTTTCTTTATTCTACTATTGTAAAATAGATGGGAGAATCCCATTATCTTACATAACATGATGTTGAAGTAGCTTATGGTCTGGTAAGAAGGTAGTGAGATCTCTCTTGGAGTTGTCAGAAGATCCAATGGTGCTAAAACCAAATTAAGCATTGGTAGCGTTGATGAATCCATCGTAAGTATAAAATTACTTTTCAGCACAACCACTATCTATAGTGTCATTAATGGAATAAAATAAATACTTAATTCTATGCAGCCCTAAAGATGACATACGTGATTGTCTATGTATCCATGACTATCCATGTTACCACCATCCTAAGGGGATCGTCACTTTCATCTTCTTAGATGAAAATTAATCACGATAGTGTTTACAAGAGGAGAAGCAAATTGTTAAGAAGTAGACAATTAGTTTCAAGGATTTGTGGTTATTCCAAAATACATGTCCACATTAATGGATGGAGATGACATCAGTTAATGTCCCTTGCAACCCACCAACTCTATATCAAGTTGGTGGTCATTCATTTAGATTTCTTTTTTACCTCAAAAACTTGACATTAGAAAACGTTAAATAAAATTTTATTCATCAATAATTTTGAATTGCTATGTATCAAACTTGGTTAGATCATTTTTTGTAAAACCTTGAACCAATGCATAGGTCAAGAGTTCAAGCATCTTCGTTTTAAAAAAAGAAGAGGCGGTCAAATTTCGCTTTCCATCATACAATCTTAGAAAGGCAATTTTTTTTTTAATGCTTTAAAAATCAGAGGGATCTTTTTCTCTCTGAACATAATTTTATTTTCCATAATTTGTAATATTTTATTTACAAAAATCATTGTAATATTTCATTTTTGAAATTAAATTAAAAAAAACACAAAATAGTGCATTTTTTCACATTCACAATGTTTGGTCATAGTTATGCCTCTGAATCATGTTTACAGGTAAAGTCATCATGCTTGAGTTACTGGATATATAGACTAACATAGATACAAGAATTATTTTTGGGCATAGACCCTACCAATCATCAAGGAGATATAAGGTTAAAACATTCCATGAGCCATCCCTCTATTTTACCGATTTGATTCAGTCTAAGGTTATAAATCATAAAGGTGGAAATTCTAAGTATATAGTGAAGTTACATGTGTGTATGAGGAATTCCATCTAAACAAGTGACAATGATTGGCTGAACCTATTTTAGTACAATCTAAGTACCATATCTCAATATCTTTCATGTACATTTATGCTTCTTTCATGTACTGCTAGGTATATAGAAAAGGGTGAGTTTATTCCATGTACCAATGAGTATACTAGAAGGGCGCATATAAATAAAGGATTGGTATCTCTGAATGATAGTATAATGAAAAGGAAACCTTGATACTTAGAGTGATAAGGAACCAATCCATCACTTTTGGTCAGATTCTACATAATGGCTAGAAATGGGCCAAAATTCTTTTTGCAAGACTCACAACTTCTCTACATTGACAACTATGTAGCTTGGAAAACTAAAATCAAGACACATTTGGAATTTTAAGACATTTGACCTATTTTAAATCACACTCTTCCCTAAAATGCTACTTAAGTTGATTAGAAAATAAAGTTTGACAAAGCCAATTAGAAGGCAAAGTTGATAATCATGTTTGGAGTAACGGATGGGGTACAACCTCATATTCATGAGACCAAAATAGTAAAATACACTTGGGATAAGCTCTAGATAGTCTATGAGGCCAAAAATGAAGGAACCATTCTTCATTTTTAGAGTCAACTTCATTCCCTCAAATTGAAGTCCAGTAAAAAAATGGAATCTTTTATATGTCATGTTACAACGTTGAGGGCTTCACTCTAAGCATTGGAAAAAATAGTGTTAGATGAATCTCTTATACCTATTATCCTAAGAGTACTACCACCCTATTATAGGATATTCATGACTAATTTGACAATCACAAAACACAAACCATCTTTTGACAAGTTGGTAAACATGTTACAATAGGAAGAGTCTATGGATACAGAAGAAGAAAAATTAGAAGAGCATGCTCTTGACTCTAATCAACAGAAAGATAATAAGTAGATCAAGTCTTCTAAATAAAAGAAAGGTCAATAGCATCATTCATAATGGGATAAACAATAAAAAAATTTCCATATATGTGGAAAAATAGGCCATGAGATAAAGAATTTTAGGTTTAACTCATTTTCAAATGGCTCTTCAAGCAACAAGAAGCCCAGTCCCCAATAATCATCTCATCCACATAAAAGACAAGGATAAAAGAAAGGGCATTGGAAGAAGAAATCCAATCATCAAGGCAACATTGATGAACAAGGAGACACCCACTCTGATGAGGACTTCCTATATGCTACATAGTCTCATGATAAATCAACATCACAAAGTTCTATCTAAGATGTCAACTCAAGTGCAACTTGATATATGACTGGAAGATAAGATTATTTCTAAAAAATGAATGAGAGTTCCCCAAAAACTCATGTCTTTTTGGGTGATGATCCATCCTACCAAATTCAAGGCATTGGTAATATCTCCTTACCACTTGGATGACATGATTGAAAAATCTTAGATGTCCTGTATGTTCCAGGAATCACAAAGAATCTTCTATTATTTAGTCGACTACTTGATCACAATCTCAAGTTTGATTTTGATTACAAAAGTGGTAAAAATATGTGTTTGATCAAATATAAGTCAAAATACTCAAGAATTATTGCACGAGCCTCAAGACTTGGCAAAATGTTCCAACTTGACTTTGCTCGATCAAACAATAAAGCACTTGTAGCTCAAGATTTAGACTCGGCTAATCTATGACATCATAAATATGGTCATGTAAATTTTAGATATATCAAACTACTCAACAATTGAAACATGGTTCGTGGACTTCCTTAGTTGAAGAAAAATATAGGTCTTTGCATTAGTTGTCTAGTAGGGAAACAACATTGGACATCTTTTGGTCAAAGTTCCTCAAGAGCATCTGATAAGCTTGATTTGGTGCATAAAGGCCTATGCACCCCAATGAGATCCAATCACTATGGGTTTCAGTATTTCATACTCTTTATTGATGACTAATCATGCAAGATGTGGGTCTATTGTCTACATACCAAAGACCAAGCCTACAATACTTTCAAAAAGTTTAAAGAAATAGTTGAAACTAAAAATGGTCATAAAATTAAGGATCTCTCCTCTGATCGAGGGGTAGAATTCACCAGTAAAGTTTTATCTACTTATTTGAAATAACATGGCATTCATCGACAAATGAATCCACCATAAACTCTATAGCAAAATGGTGTTATAGAATGACAAAACCACAATATCATAGAAATGGTGCATATTATGATTAAATATTTAGGTTTGTCATGCACACATTGGGTAGAAGTAGTGAAAATAATAGTTTATTTGTTGAATAGGTCACCCAATGAAAATCTTCATAATATGACACCACATGAAGCCTAGATAGGGCATAAACCTTCTATTGATCATCTTTAAGTTTTTGGATGCAAGGCTTATATGCATATTCCTAAAATGAAGAGAAAGAAATTAGATACTAGATTTATGCCTTATATCTTCTCAGGGTATAGTTAGAATTTATTAGCTTACAGACTGATGGACCCTAAAACAAAGAAGATCTCCATCAGGAGGGATGTAGAGTTTGATGAGAGATTTAAAATGAGTCTGCCTTCCAAAAACTCACATGATTTAGTAATTAGACCTTTAGATAATTCATAAGGTCATAACCACATTGAAGGTGACCATGATGATGAGGATGATCAGTCAGTTAAAATAGATCAACCCACAAGAATAGTGTAACATATGCCTAAATGGTAAAAAAGTACATTAAGAGATAATAAACTAGATAGAACTCTAGACACATTGACTACTAGACCAAGGACTCGAAGCATGACTCAATATGAGGTCAATTTGGCCCTAATAAACATAATTACCAAATCAATAGATCCCTCGATAGTTCAAGAAGCCCTAGAGTCTAACCTTGGAAGGATTCCATGGATTTAGAATATCAATCACTAATGAAACATAAAACATGGAAGCTTGAAGATCTTCCACCAGGGAAGGAGCCAATTGATTGTAAATGGGTCTTTAAAATGAAATATAATGTAGATGGTTATATAGACAAGCACAAGGCTTGACTCATGGCTAAAATATATGCACATAAGGAAGGCATAGATTATGAGGATACATTTGCTCCTATGGCAAGATCAAAATAATCAAAATGAGATTTGCTTTGGCTACATAATTTGGATGGAAGATCCACCAAATGGATGTAAAAAGTTCCTTTCTTAATAGTGATCTATAATAAGTTTACATGACACACCCAAAAGGTTTTGTCTCACATGGTAATGAAGGAAAAGTATGTAAATTAATAAAATCTATGTATGGTCTCAAGAAGGCTCCTCAAGTCTGGTACATAAAGATTGATTAACATCTCATCCAAAATGGATTATAGAGGTGTCCCTATAACCTAAATCTCTACCTAAAATAGCAAGGGGAGATATTGTAATTATTGTTGTATATGTCGATGATCTAGTCATGACTACCAGTTTAGTGAAGATGATATATGCAACTAAGAAAGATCTTAATCGATCATTCGACATGATAGATCTCAAGATTCTACACTATTGTCTTGGATTAGAGGTATGGTAATAGGAAAATCACTTCTTTGTGTCCTAAATGAAATATGCCAAGACAATGCTCAAGAAATTCATGATGATGAACAATAATCCATTTGGTACACTTATGGAGATAAGGCTTTAGTTATCTCATACAGATCCATCACCACAAGTAAATACAACTCTCTATTGGTAGTTGTTTGGGAGTCTTATTTACTTAATATATACTAAACCAGACATGAGCTATGTAGTTAGCTATCTTTCATGGTTCATGTAGGATCCAAATATGTAAAATATATGAAAATTGTAAAATATATTTATATCTTGAATGAACTAATATGTATTAAATTAAATAATGCATTCAAAATGATGTATTCAAATGAGAGGTATGAGAAATGTAGTCAAATAGGGATTGTCATGTTTGATGATTCAGATGTGTCTAAATGTCCATTGAGATGATGTGTAGATGTTGTTTTAATAATGTATTGACCACCAACTACTTATTTTGTATGCATTATTCAATCATTATCATCTGTACATTACAATATTAAAAAAAATCCATTGTTAATTGGTTAAATGAAATGTTCTTCTTATAGGCTGGAATAGATGGCAAATAGGTGGGAAGAATTCATGTAGATTGCATTGTAGAACCAAAGTAAGGGTGCATTTTATTGTAAAAATATCATGTGGGAGAATTTTCCTAACATCAATGACAAATCCTTAAGGGTTGCCTTGGTTGATGCTAACATGATTGACAACTTTGTCAAATGAGAATCGAGAAGGGAGTTGTTCCCTACATTTTTTTATGTTTCAAATCACAAGAAAAAATCACTTGTTCTTGGAAATAATAGCATGATCAAAGCCACCTATAAATACATCATTTAAGTGACCTCAAATTATATATTTCAAATGAGTGTATATTTAGATGTTCCTCTATTACATTAATTTAGAGTTGTTTTCTAATTTGCATGACTGTTCATTTGTTCACCATAATCATGCAGATACTAGAGTTCATATGGGACTAATGAATTTCAAGAAATTTGTGCCATGCCAAAAGATAAGTTTTTAATGCCCAAGTGAAGAACACACAAACAATGAATGAAACTATTACCATGGCCAACAATATGAATAGTTCAAGGGAAATAAATGGTTTTTTTCTCCTTACATCATCCCCTAACTTAATGAATGGGTTCATAGGATACTATTGTTAGGAATTTTTGCATATTTTTTCCACCTTAAAAATTGGGAGATGGTGTATGATAAACTTGTATTATTTAATGGTGAAACATAATGGGCTGATTTCTTGAGCAAGGATGATATATACAATAGAGAATGATTGATCAAGGAGGCAAAATGTGTTTACAGTCCCAACAATGCAAAACATTTTTGGAAGTAGGCACTGGTAAATCTTAACTAGTGATTTTTCTATCAGGGATACAATGGGGGAGAGATTGATGGGGAGGGGAAAATACCCTTTGTCTTGGGCATCTAAAACCCACAATAGCCAGAGTGGTTGTTGATATTTGGGAAACGTAGCTTATTAGCAATGGATTCAATGTTTGGGATGAATGAAATGAAGATATGTTTCTAATGTTTATAATAGTAGTTGATAATATATGTATTTGGTAACATATAATCTCATATGAGTTATGTATTTTTTGTATACTTCCAATTGTATACATTGCTAGCATTTTATTCCAAACATGAAGATGTGCACATTACATGGTTAATTATGTCATGGTCCTCTACTACCAACATAAGCCAATGGATACAAATTGTTATTCAAAGAGTGCATTTGAAAGACATTGAATGGATAATCAGTGCTTTCATCATGGATGATGTTGTTGCGGAGATAAAAGTTATTAGGTGCATCTTTGTTATTTCTACACACATCATGGATTTCATATTTGGATATCCATAGACAAAATTCTCACCTTGTACCATTAAATCTTATAAAACTATCATGATATACATGGAGACATTCAACTATAAGGTCTACTTATGTAGTTGTCATGTTCATCATGTGTGGCTGAAGAGTTTGATAGCAAAATTGAAAGATGATGATGTAAGAGGGCAGTGTTTTATGAGGTAGGGTACATAATGCATAGCTTTGGTGATGGATACATGGTAAAAATGGAGTCCAATTTTTTTTAGAAAGGTATCACTCCTCTGAGGACACTTTTATTAAATACTAGGAATATAACTAGGTAGACAAGGTTGGAATGTGGTTGTGATGTTTTGTTGTGCACTTCTGTATGTTGGGCAAGAAATAAATATAGCCATAGAATCTTATCATTCCCATTTGAAACATTGTTATTTAAGAAAAATACAAACTTATACACATCACAAGGTGGATTGATTGGTTCACAAACTAACAACAATAGTTTAAATATATTATTGGTGGCTACAAGTATGCAAGGACACCGGTGTTCCCTCACTCACCCGATCTTATGCTCATGAGAGGGTACATTATCCATTTTAGCTAGAAAAGTTTGGAATAGGTCAAAGATTTGGATTTATAGAAGGATTAGTGCAAATGAGTCATTTTACCCCTCCACCCCCTATTTATCACTACCGCATCCACCACAATTTTTTTTTGCCCCTTATTTTCACCATTTACATTGATTCTCACCATTTTAGCCCTATTTTTCACTAATTTAACCTTTTTTAACCCTATTTCCACTTATCCACATTATTTTTTGTTGTTAGTACTCTTCTCATTTTGAGAGCCCATCTATCTCCTTTCATCATCATTTGTTCTCTTGAGGGTGTATGACACATTCACCACATGTTACTAGGGGCATCCTCATGTGCCTATTTTTCTACCTTCGTCATTCTTTGAAAATCCATCACTCCATCCAATTAGTTGTATTGCCCTTTAAAAGAGGGGAAAAAAATAGAAACTTTGTTTCTTCCACCTCAGTGTCATAACTGTTCATCATTCACACTATTAATATGAATCCCACTATCGTAATCAAATCATAATCAACACCCCTTGCATGACCATCACTATTTTAACATCACCCCCAATTAGTGAATCTTATTGCATATTGAACCTTGTCCAATTCCACAAAAAGAAAATTAGGATTAATCAGTTAATTAACTATATTAATTGGTTGATTAATACTAATAAGAAAATCCATGAAAATCTAAAATCTCAAATATGAAAAAATCGATTAAATCAAAATCATCAAATAAAATAAATCTCAAAACAATCTCACATCAAATCCTCAAAATTCAAGACAAGAGACAAGGTGAAAATCAAGCCACCCTTCATCAATGCAAGGCCATGCCTTGTCCCAATCCCCACGTTTATGAGCCAACTCCTCTCATTCAATGAGGATTTTGACTCAATCCTCACCCTTTATCTCAAATCAATACTGACCATCCATTTTCTCCTGGAAATTTTATAAATTGAGACATGTAGTAGTGCTTGCACACATTACATTAAGCAACTACATCCATCCTCTATATGATAAAATCAACATCACAAGGGAGACATCTTCATGGTAAATTAAGGTATGTTGGTTTCTCTTACCAGCTCAATCAAAAGTATTTGTGTTTTGTTAGTTTAGAGATTTGGTTTTGTATTGAATTTCTATTTGGTACTAACTTTACATACATATAGATATGATACACATATCTAACACACATCAAATATATGCTTTTAATATTCATTTATTGCACACTACTACGTAATTGTAAAAAATTGAAAATCTAGTAGTTAAAGAGGATAGGCACCAACCATCACAAGTTAAATATTGTAAGATTCTTTTATTTCATAATGTGAAAAATTGAATTATTCAATTTAAAGAAAAAAAGAGATGGATCGTTAACATGTGAATATAAATTGAAATTCATTTCGTATATTGTATGTTTTAACTAAAACCATTTGTATACTTTTAACACTAGATAGGATTGTTTATACATACTTAGAAATTGTTCCATTTTATATCAAACCATGCCCTGAACTTACTTTCCTTATTTCAAACTAAAAAAATATGCATTGATTGATTATTATTTTCATTTCCTCTTCGTTACTAATTGACTATCCATTTTCACGCTATCAACCAAAAGCATATTGAATTTAAAAATTTCAAAATAACATATAGTATTTAAAATTTAGTATTTTCTTCGATTATTGATACAATTTAATCTTTTCAAAATGGGGAACTAAGTGTCTTATTTCCCTTTTTTACTGAGGTTTAGGCTGTAACTTCTAAATGCCTCATCACTAGAGATTTCGTGATAATATTCAGACTAGTTATTTTCTTTATCACTACTATTTAGGCTTTGTCCTCCAGATTTCCGTAATACACACTAGGAATGTCTTCCCCTTCAGACATGGGGTCGTAGTTTGCACTTGTATTTTTCATTATCTCTACTATTTCCTTGATACCCTCTCGGAAGCCTTCTGGATCAGCTCTTGTCCTATAAATTAGGAAGGACAAATATAAGAACTTTATTGGGTGATGCGGAGGTGCCCAGATGTGTCGGTGTGCAGGCAAAGACCCCTACCTGTTTCATTGAGACAGCAGAGGATAAATTCTTCGTGGTGCAAGCTTTAATTTTTACTGAGTCGCTCCCTCTTTTTTATTAATCAGCTACATCTTAACTCACAACACGATATCCGTAATAAATTTATTTCTCGAGAAAGTGAGAAAACATTTCACGTCAAGCTATATGTAGGAATAGTTTTTTGACTCCATCTTGCATTTTTAGAGCCACATCATAATTGAAAGTTCATTCTATCACCTTCCCGTGCAGAGAACATTGTTGTTTTAACCAAACAAAGATCAAATCGAATGATTGGGTTGGAAATTTAAAAACCAATGCTTCGTATAGGAAATGGTATAGATAATTATCATACCATACATCCAAATCAACTGCAATGGGTGCCTCATGTTTCAAAAATTCTAATGTCTTATGTTCGAACAACCATGTTTAGAAAATTCTGATGTCTTATGTTCGAACCATGCATCAATATCGTTTGGGATTAGTCTTTAGAACATATTGCAACCTCAAACTAAACAAGGGGTCAAATAATGGAACAAAACTATTATCTCGTTCTATTTTTGTATTTTTAAAACCTAGAGTTGACAAGCATAAATCATTATTCACCAACACATCAACTCATATACAATAATTGACCAAAGGCATGCAAAATGATATTATAATACAACAATTGACATATTAAGTTATATTAAAAAAGAAAAACAACAATTAATTTTACAATAACGTTATAATATGCATTTATTAGTTTTTCGTCCATTGATATATATATGTGTGTGTGTGTGTGTGTGCACGCGTGCGCGCACGAGCTTACTACAAGGGGCGGTTAGATAAACATACATATTCAATTTCATCTAATACATTACTAAGCCCTAACATATATGGCACACTATTTGAGCAACATGTCTCAACTATCAACATGGATGCAGTATCTTATATATCATCACAATACATAATTCCTTTACTTATATAACAATATAAAAAATGTAGTGCTAATAATAAGTGAAAATATAATTTTATTTACTTTTTAATTTAATTTATTGACTAAAATTGATTTCAAAATATTTTAAGTTTAAAAAAAAAAAAAAATCAAATCTATTGATAGACTTAAATGTTTGTGTGTGTGTGTGTGTGTTAAACTGTATTATCTCAATATTACAATTCTACATCTACTCCATCGTAATCAATAAAAAATAATTTTTATATAAATATAAACTTCTGATATTATTATTTAAATTTAACTCCATCTAATTCTCACTAGAGAAACATAAGAAAGTAATTTTGAATTCCATCTAATTCTCACGAGAGAAACATAAGAAAGTAATTTTGAACTCCATCTAATTTTCAATAGAGAAATATAAGATATGTAATTACCAACGTTAAAATTTTGAAAATCAAGCAACCATATGAAGTATATAATGCCAAAAAGATGGTGATTTATTTTGTTCTTCTCTTCCATAATATTGTCCCTATATGCGTTTGTTCATGTCTTATAGAAATACAATTTCATATCTTTATTATATTTAGGTAATACAAACTTACTTGCATATAACCAATCAACATTTTTTATTTCAATAAAATGGTAGTTTAGGATTTTAGTGAAAAAAAAGCAAACTTGATTGCATGTTGTTGAACATGTTTTCTCATGATATATCATTTCTTTTAAGTCATTATCATTTTTATCCATAATTTTTTTTTTTTTTTTTCATTTTATATATTATGAAAAATTTAATATGATTTGAATGGCTCAAATAAAAGGTTATTTAATCTACTCCTTAATTTAGTATTGGTTGTATATAGCTTTCAAATTTTATGATTAATTTCATTTAAATATATTAAAATTTATTCATATATTTAAAATGTATAATAAAAATTGTAACATCTTTAATTAACTATTTTTTTATAAATTATTTTAACATATGTAACACATAATTAAATTTAAAAAATCTTGAAATTAAAATTATATATATATATATATATATATATATATATATATATATAATTAATACATTTATTTAAATTAATTATCAATGTCATTAAATAAAGAAAGGTACATATTATTAAAAAATATTGATGCATTAAATTAAATTAGAATTTTAAATATTCTCACTATTTCATCTCCACTATATTATTATATTATTCTTATGGTTGATACCACCTCCATAATAAACACTTGTCCACATGACTAGAATCGTAGATTCTACATTTAAGCATTTGCTCAACGAAAAATAATGTGATTCTTCAAAGTAACGTATCACAAAACAAAGGGCACGAAGTGCCAAGTCCCTCGAGGGATTTTAACTAGTTTATAGATATATGATTAAGTGGTAAGGTTTGGAACCAAGAAATCGATTATGAGATATTTGGTAATTATCAATCTACCAGGCAGGTTATTTAAAGAATATAAAAATGAGCTATATAAATATAAACCATCTTATGTGAGACTGACAAAGAACCAGATCAATCCTAAATTTATGGTTTTAATTGCAAAATAAAAATACTGAAAGCTAATTGGTAGCTCCCTTTGTATAATACAATCAAAAGGTTGGTGAGGGAAGCAATGCAGGAACAAGTACAACATACATGAGCCTTCAAATCCCCCTATGATGGTTGCAAAATAAAAATACCGATGGTTTGTTGGTAGCTCCCTTTATATGATACAATCAAAATGCAGGAAGCAATGCAGAAGCAAGTAGAATAGACACGAGCCTTCAAATTTTCCTATTATGGCACCTCAAGCTCCCCACAAGCACAAGACACAAACTGGAATATCCCTATATACTGTCCCATCTCCCAATTTCAATGTGTTCCGATGAAGGAGAGTATCTGTTACAAGCCTAGCTAGCTTCAAGTTCTAAAGCTTCGAGGTGCAGCATTCAGATACATACATTTTACCCCAATATTGTGTATACCTTATGATCATGGCTTTCCATAGTACTGCAATTTATTCTCAGCATGTACAGTTACTTTATTTTAGTTTAGTTGTATCCTGTCCTTTTGATGATAGATGATGTATATGACCAGTGGTTCTCAGCTTGTGTGTCACAGCTAGTATCAATAAAATATCTTTACTCCTGTGTTTGTTTTGGCTACTCATAAATTTGTTGTTTTATGAGCCAGGCTCTTCGAAAAGTTAAAGAAAAATGAAAGATGAAATTCATGATAAAGATGATAGAAGAAGTATTCTCACCCCCTCAATTAACCCGAAGAATGCACACAATGGCATACATAGCCCTATTTTCCTCATCTCAACAAAAATACCTCATAATTCTCCAGATTTCAACAGAAAAATGTAAGATCGAGAAGCCCAAAGAAATGCGGCACAATTTAGGAAGCGCATAACACTATTCTGACAAGAACTACAGAGTTATGGAATGAAATGATTGATTACAGATATATTTACTTTCTTAAAAAAAAAAATAACAGAGGCCATCATTTAGACATTGTGTATGAAAATTTAGCCAAAAAAGTCAAAATCTCGAGCATCTGAAATGATGATGCCACCGTTATAAGCACTGAATCCTGGAAATAAAGTTGGTAGTTAGGTAATTAGGGTAAGCATAGCATTTAATCTAAGTAATAGAAAAATCTCTCTTTTTGTTAGGTAAAATATACGTAAGATGCATAATACACATAATAACTATAATACATGATTGAAGCAAACATATGTTACAGGGAGTGTTACAATTCAAATCCGTCTCTGATATACCAATATGATCACCCACCAAAACAGACTGTCAGTCGATCTCATAACCCAAAAACATTAGAAGTGCTGGGGACTCACTTGTAATGGTCTCTAAGGCATTTTGAGCTTCTGCTGCCAATTTGCAGAAAGAAGATTCGGTGGCAGCTACGATGATCGATGGGGCAACAAGTCATTGTAAGTCCTACGCATCGAGATTTTTCCCACTGAGTACTGAACCAATGTATTTATATCCAGCGGGGCTTCTTTTTCTCCTTAGTTTTGATTAACTGAGAATATATCCACAGTATCACTGACGCTTGTGTCACAGGTTTTCCTCGCACAGTAACGCGTTTCTTAACGATCTCACTTGCCAACTCCTCCCCATTTTTAAGCAATTGATTGTCCACTGAAATTGATGATTTGAGGCGTTGGTGAATGTAACTGAGTTGAAACATCTCATGGGAGTGAAGCTCAGTACTGCCTCTGCCACAGGGCATTATTACCAACGCATTTGGTATCCTTTCCTGTATAAATTTCAAGCCTCTAAAATATCCAATTTCTTAATCTCAATTTCTGACGCAGCCTCTGCCAATTCCTCCATGCTTTTCATTTGGTTGAGTTGTTTTTCGGCACTGTAAATTCCTTAACGTAAAAAACATCCATCTCAGATATGTGAATTCCTTAATGCAAACAACATAGAGGTGCTAGGGACTGACTTGTAACGGTCTCTAAGGCGTTTTGAGCTTCTGCTGCCAATTCGCAAAAAGAAGATTTGGTGGCAACAACAATGACAAATGGGGCAGCAAGTCATTGTAAGTCCTGCGCATCGAGATTTTGCCCACCGAATACTGAACCAATGTATTTATATCCAATGGGGCTTCTTCTTTCTCCTTAGTTTTGATTAACTTGGAACATATCCACAGTATCGCTGCCGCTTGTGTCATAGGTTTTCCTCCCACACTCAGTCATTTACACCTGCCTCATAAGTGTCAGCTGAAGCATTTGCGTGGCAAAAACTGTCGATTTTTTGCTTTCCAGCCTGGCCACTGCTGATAGCAGTAATTACGAATTACCTGACTGTCTTAAAAAACGATTTCACAATTATGATTGCCTTGATATATGTGAGCTCGGTAATAATATAAAAAAATTTGAGCCAATTACCCTGCAGAAACAATACTATTATATTAAATTGTTTAAAAAAAAAGTGCAGCTTTTCTTAAATAATAGTTGTCTATTATAAAATATATACAATCATATAATTTGATTGGCAGAGATTAAATAAATTAATAAACAGTTAAGTATAACTGAAGACTAAAAAAAGGTCCTCCGAAAGTGATAACTTACATAGTCTTTCCATAAATCAATTTGGAGACGTCGTTGGAAGGCATTAAATAAACCAAATATAGGATTCTAAAACACATATGCAAGGGTTAAATTTGATCCCGTTTAGACGTTTTTTACCATTTTAAACGTAAAATACTTTCAAATTTTTTTTCAAATCGTAATGAAAGACGGAGAGTTTTTTAAAAAAACTGTCATTTTAACGTTCACTTTTGAAAAACGCCCATTCTAATTTTATATAAAGTACAGGGACTTAGGGACTCCAATCCCCTGCCCCCGATCTAACCTCCAGGCTGGCTCTCACATCGCCCTCGCCATAACCTTTCACGTCAGTACGATCGGTTAGTGGGAGGATGATATTAGACATAGAGCTAGGCGCTAGCAAGTAGCATTAGCAAGTAGCAACTTAGCAACTAGCAACAGCAAGTAGCAGGCTTCGTTAATAGAACTTAATACTGATTGGACTTGGCTTATTGCAGGCTTGCAACGTCATTAAAAGTGAACTGTCATTTTGATTTTTAACGTTGCAGCTTCATTAAAGGCGGTCGATGAATGGCCGATCTCGTGCCACGTAGGTGCCCACTGCCCAGTCACCAGTGCTCTTTATTTGGAGCCTTTTTTGGAAGGTCGCCGTGGAAAATAACGCCAATTTTGAGCCTTAATTTAACATTTCCCTTTGGATCGTATTTTTAGAGCTCTGTGAGATTTTTTCGTGAGATTAGGCAGGCTTATTTTGAGTCTTTTCAAGAAATTTGGCGTTGGATCGGATTTTTTACGGTTCCAAACGGTTTTTGGCAAGGAAATTCTTTCGACGAAAGGCTCTTCAGATTTCCGAGGCTTTTTTAGCGACAATTTTCGTGTATATCGATATTAGGATACCTATTTTAGGGTTTGTGAAGAAATTTTGAAATCTGTCGTATGTTTTTGGAAATTCCGTGTGAATTGGAGAGATCTATCCATTAGAGTTTAGAAATGGAGAATATTATGGCTAGGAGTGAAGGGAGGAGTTCAGAAGGCTAAGGAGGGTACTAATTGGTTTCCCTTAAAAAAGAAAGGAAAAATCAGCGAAGATGCAAGGCTATACATGGGCGGCAGAGTGAGGAGCGACAACGAAAGCGGCACATGTGGCCTGTCCCTGCTCTCGCTACAGTCGGTGATTGTTCCAGTGTCAATTTTTTTTCCAAGGTATTTATTTGTCTGGACTTTTGCCTGAGATATTGTTCGTATTGTCATATTCTTGATTCAACACGATAATGATTTGTAATAATAAGTGTATTGGAAAGAAATTTCTCCACCAATAGAAGCAGAAGTTTTCTGGTGCAGAAACGAAGATTATGCATCTATTTTCATTGTATTTTTGTCTTAACAGATTTCTGGGTTATGTTTTTATCTGTCTTACGGAACCGGAGGCTATGCATGCATCTTTTTTTAATGGATTGCGAGGTTATGTTTATTTATCTTGCAGCAGCAACAGGGTTTTTGCGGTTTTATTAATATATTTTCAATATATTTTTTTCTTAATATATTTCTAGGGTATATGCCTTTCCGTTACCTTATATCCTTTTTGTTCCTGAATTATTAGTTTGAGGAAGGATGCTGAATCTGCTTTGGCAGCATTTATTATCGGATTTCATTTCAGTATTTCAGATTGGAAAAAATTATCTTAGATCGTGTATGCCGAATTGATCGAAAAATGGATCTTAGTGATGGTTTTGGAGTGGTTCTATTAGCAGGTTGATGACTGCATGGCACAAGGCATATCTTGTGCTGTGATGGGCTATTTGGAAGAAAAGTGGCCGTGGTCATGTAGCCGAACCATTTTCTTTGTGAATGCGGCATGATTTATTTTGATTGTCATCTGGTGAGGCTTAAGGCTCAAATGCCAACCCATGAATTCTAGGATACCCGAGTTCAGAGCTCGGCTGCATAGAAATTCTCCAAGAGGGGATACCCACCAATGATCCCAACAACCTGGGGATATGCCAAAGACATAGTAAAAGCCACAAATAATTTTTTTGAGGATGTTGTGATTTGAAGAGGAGCATGTGGAACAGTGTATAAAGCAACCATGTCTTCTGGAGATTTGATTACAGCTCTCTTTTTTCTTGTAGGTTTCACAGCCTACCATTCTCGAAAAAATGGAGCTTCCAAATCCTTCTTGTTGAAGCAAGCCAAGAAGATATCCTACTGACAGGGCATCAGCAACCATAACAATGCCTGTAATATATTACATGCCTTAAGGCTTAGATAAACCAATACTAATATGTGAATACAAGTCAATAGGGCAAAACCAAAGTCAGAGTACTCATAAAGCCAATATCATGAGAATCTCAAGGGAAATTTTCGAGTTTAAACCCTCCGGAACCATTCCAATCATTATAGATAGTTCGCGGGTAACAGACTTCGCTGAAGAACTATGCACTTGACACTTCTGTAGCTGGAAAGAAGGATTCTATATAAGAATTTGCAAATGGACAATTTGCATAAAGACAGAGTTTCCAATTGTTCAACGCTTGAGAAATATCCATTTGGAGAGTTGTTCAGGGTTCCCCATCACATGAACAATAAGTTTAATTAATTTCTATATAAAATTATGAAAGTCAAAAATGATAAATCAACGTTACGTGCAAAGTGACATTATCTTAAAAACCGTCACAAAAAATTTTCTTGATGGGCAAGAGTGACCGTCAAATTTAACACCTGCACATATGAAAGAGACATTAAAAGGGTAAGGTTAAAAGTAATGATTGAGTTTAACTACATTCGATTCCTTTTCTAAAAACACCAGAATTTTTTGGTGGACCACGCTAATAACACATACCATCGATAAAAAAAAATCTTCTCTACTTGCCGTTAATAGAGCAGAAAGTTTGCACAGCCGTCATACCCAGAATAAGTATGGCCGCCACAAGAGAGACAGCATGCCATGGCTTTGAGCAATGTTCGTCCTTAAACTGGCTGATCCACACCTTCCATTGACTGTTATAATGTTGTCTTGCGTCTTTCATCGCCACCTCCAATTGTTCAATTTTTGTATGGGCTATTCCGTTGCAGACACGATTGAAAATATCAGCTACCTCTCCGTCACTCCGCAAATAGTTTTTAGTGATTCCCTCTTTGCTGAGCAGAGAAACATCTTTCTCTGAGTGAATTAAGATTATAAAGAAAGAACGAAAAATCAGTAATGTGGTTACCTAATTGTCCTTCAACATATGTATTTCAAGTATACCATATATTCCATTACAGAAAATAGTATTCTACAAATAAAAAGTTTATCGTGTCGTTTGTTTAGGTCTATGTCCAGCGAGACTATTTATTTTATATAATGTTCAACCCGTTCTTCCTATAAATTTTATTTTATTTTTTAAATTAATTCTTTTATCAAATTTATAGTAATTTTAAATATTATCAGGGAAAACGTTTACAGAAATTTAAATTAAATATATTTGAAATGGATGTGTGGCTCGTTCATATTTTATTTTGAACTTTATATAATTAAAATCTACAATTTCAAACCACATCCATGAATGGCAACAAAATGTGCTTTAAAATTTAAATTTTAAACTCTTTCAATGAATTTATGTCTTTCTCAAAGCTTTTTTTATTTAAATCTTGAACATGTGGATCCATCTAGAACAATATGATCAAATATTTTAGACATTCAAGCAATTTCACGATCATTTTCTTACAACTGTATGTCGGAGGGAATTGTTTGAGTAATAAAGTTTCGTTATAAGATTAGAAATTAATTGAACTTTTAATTATGTTAAGTGGCGTTTTATAATGGGAGAGGGAGGAAAGAGGAGTCTGATATCATGTCCGTCTAAAGAAAAATGACCGATATCTTTTTATTTTTTGGAACATAAAAAATTATTATAAAAAGAGCCAACATAATATAATAATAAATTTAAAATATTAATATATATACAAATAATACACTAAAATTAAAAATAAAAATAAATAATTATAATAACGTAGCGATCAAAAGCATAAAAGTAGAATTTAAAAAATAAAAAATAAATTGAAACAAATAAAGTAGCGATCACAAGATAAAAAAGCAGCGAAATAAATAAGATACATAAATTTTTATATTCTAAACTTAAATTATTGAATGATTTTTTAATTATGTATTTAATGCTATGCAAATATTCCTGTCATCTTATCAACTAGATTGTCTGGGATACAGAGTGAAAAGATTTCCTTTGCGATAGGCAGAAATATAATTTCCTTGTTCAAACAGGATTCTGCAAAGCACTTCACCACATCTATTCTGATCAGACCAGGAAATTCATCCGGCAATCAGTACATAATGGATTTTGCTACCACAACAACACAAAATCTCCCTGGCATTAACACGATGGGAATAAGAATGGTTCGTCTAGATGTGGTTGTGGGAGGAGTGGTGCCCCGTCATATCCAACCCAGAGCCTATGAAATAATGTAACACCAATTAAGATGTCTGGAAAACTAAAACAAATTGATTCAAAACCTGCTGACAATATGTGACTTAAAAAATAATTAATAGCCTTTACCGGATGAATTTCATAGTCCTCAAAAATTTGTGAATGCATACTAGAAATCGTTACCAATTAACGTAAACTCCAAACCTCTTGCACTACCTATTCAAAAACCTTTCCCGGTCACCCAAATCTTATGTAGAGATTAATTTCAGAAAAATGATGGCTGCCCTGAAATTATCTGACGCGTTGCCTTTCTAACTTTGACACATCATTCATTCATATTCTCATTGTGGCAATTTTATAGCATTCTGGTTAACACACACATAAATCATATTGAAGAAAAAAATATTGAACACCCACCTTTATGCCTTCTGCTCTTACCGTCCTTCAAGATTCTCCAACTGCGTAGATCAACGATGGTGAAGTGTTTGTAATATTTATATATAATTTTTATTTCTTTAAATTTAATGCAAATTTATTTTTAAGAAGACTCTAAATTTAACTCTACTCTTGTCAAAACGTTCCAAAGTTATTCCTTCATAATATAAAAACTTAATCAATGCTTTTTCTTTCTTATATATAAAAATTCACTTTTCAATTTTATTTATTTTCATAAAATCAAATTTATTATAAAATTTTTAAATTAATTATTAAAATTATAGTTTATCCAATATATTGTTTATATTTAATTTTAATATATATTTTTTGAATTAGTTATTATATTTTAATATTTATAATTTTATTTAATACATTTAAAATAGATTTTTTTATTTACTTAAAAATTGATTAGATATGGTTCGATCAAAAGTGAATTTTGTAAACAAAGAAGAATGAAGAGAATATTAAAGAGAATATCAAAGATAATATCATAGATGAAGACAATAATAAATGACAGACGTACAAGAAAGGAGGAAAGAAAAATTGAAATGACAATGACAGAGAAAGATTTCAAGAACATAAAGATGAATTGATTGTTGAACAATTAGAAGTAAAAAAGAGGCAACATGCAGATAAAATAGAAGACATTCAAGCACAAACATCTCAAGATGAACAATATTTATTAAGAACAAAATTACAAAGATAAATGCATTTAGATCAATTAACTAAGGAAGAAAGACAACATAAACAATAACTTCATCATGAAGCATCTCAAAGGCACTACCAATGATCGATTCATAATGTTGACATCAATTTTGAAGAACCAAACTCGATATCGATAGGTCATGTGCTCCAAACATCAAATAATGCATTTCAAGTTGCAATGGATGTTGTTGTTACAAATACTGCATAAAATTAAGATATACAAGAGAAAACATCTCAACCTACAAGAAGAAGATAAATGAAAAATATTGATTTAAAAGAAGAGTCAACTTTGCAACCTAAAAGAAGAATAAATATTCAAGATACAAAAATTGAAAGAGAAAAATATAACTGATCCCAATGAATTGGTTGGGAGAGATTTGAGAACATTTCAAATAATTGTCTGACATAGCTTATATAATATTGTTTCACCAAGCATGTGCTATATTTGTCGAAAACATTATATCAGAATAAATGTTTCTCAAACCCCTGAAGGCCCTGTATTCAATATATGTTGATAAGATAAAGGTCATCATCAATTTTTTGCATCGAATAATATGGATCCTAGACAACAACCACTGAAACTTGTAAACATAACACAAGTTGAGGAAATGTTAATATCTTATGTCAACCCAATCATACAAGTGACACATGCAACAAGGGGCTAATATAAATATAAAGGACAAAGAATCAGTTTTCTACAATAAGTAAAAAAAATTTATAACGTTTTACCACATCAAATAAGAGATTTGCTAATGATTATAGTTCGATGAAGGGATCAACATGGAACAAATTACAACTTTATTGTTAATAGAGATAAAGTATACAAAGCACTAAAATATAAAATATAACATAACATATTTTATTCAAATGTTCAAATTGATGAAACTGCACTCAACAATCTTACACCTGACTCTAATGAAAATATCTTTAACCAATTGAAATCTGTGCATAGTCAATTTGATTATGATGCAAATGAAGTTGTATTTGTGGGTCCATTGATGAATATGGATGAAATAAATATCATTGATCACACAAATTCAATGGCATCTAAACCCTAAAATACACCAAAGGAGATGGAATTAATCCATGCATGGGTAAATAATCCTTATGTGAATCCTAGATCACTAATTGATTGCCTAGGGATCAGAGCATCTCCTATAAATGAGTATGTTAGATTAGGATTACTTGATATGGCATTTTCAACATTATTTTCTAATGTAAGATGTGATTGGATAGAACTACGATTGAAATGAGTACACCCACATGAATTTATTAAACATCTATTTAGATATAGGAATCATCATTTTGGATGACATCCATGATTTAGATATTACATGATGAACATGATCATGAGACATTATGCATAAAATTCAAGTGCAATGTTCATGAAAAAAATATTTCAAGAGATGCAAATCACTATTACTGAGTTATGTGAGAATATGGATAATATACCCCACTCCCATCTAGCAGATCATTTGATGTAGTTTAGAACTTCATTGAAGGGTAAAAGGTCATATTGGGAAAAATTTCATGGTGAATTAATGGGCATGTTGTATCAATTTAGATCACCTACTATTTTATTCACATTGAGTGCAACTGACATGTATTGGCCTGATCTACATGCACTGATACTAGGAACCCCATCAAAAGATACACAAAAAGCCCAAAATTGGTGAAGACAAAATATTATTGATTATTATCGTATAGTGGTACATTATATGCACTTGGAAAATTCAATTTTTCATAAAGAGATATTGCGAAAATCAATGAAAGTAAAATATTACTAGTCTTGATATGAATGGTAACATAGAGGTTCACCACGTGTGCATAGATTCATATGGTTAGATGGAGCACAAAATATGGATAACCTTGATTGTAAAAATGACTGTGAATGAAAAAATGCTAAGAATTACTTCCATTCTATTTTTTATGCTTTAAATTATCAAGAAGATCCACACCAATGAAATATATAGGTATGCTATCAATCATCAGTTAATCTATGTTTTATGCAATATCTATATTTGTCAGTGTAACTAAAAAATGGTTATACATCATTAATTTTAGTCCATGTCAAAATTTTATTCAACATCCATGTCTTTGAAATACAAGACATCTTGCATACGTGGATATGGAGCGTGATTATGAAGAACTACTTAATTGTATAGAATGACATACAATGTGTAAAGAGGGTGTTTGACTACATAAAAAAAGAGAAAAAATGGTTTGTAGGTAATATTTACATTAATATAAATAGTTGTATAAAAAGTATACATAATATTTGTAAAAGAACAAATAATTGAGATATTATTTCTTTTAGGTATGGCACACCATGGCCATTGAATTTTAATAGATCAAAATTATATGAAGACTTAGACACAGGAAATAAAAAGTTTGAGCCTGCAACAAATGATGATAGAATTAATACACACAATAGCTATATATTATAGCTATGGAGGGAAAATGTAGATTAGCAACCTATTTCGTCCAAATACATTGTGGTCAAATACATTGCTAAGTATGCAACAAAGGTAGACATGAGTTTTGAAACTTATCATCAAATATTGATGTGGGTTGCAAACATTGAAAACCTTGATGAATTAGCGGGAAAAGAATATAAAAGACTTTTAACTAAGATAATTACTGAAAGAGACATTGGGGCATAAGAAACATGTCACATATTGTTGGAGCTTCCATTAGTAGAGAGAAATAGAGTATTTCTCAAATTGAATGTTGTCTATCAAGTGTTCAAACTTGTAGATAAAAATGAAGAAGATGATCATGAAGAGCATATAATATCTTTTATTGATGGATACAAGCATAGGCCTTTTTCTATGGAAATCACAACACTTATTGAAGCAACAAGATCTTGGACATATAATCCAAGGAAAAAAAAGACAAAAAATGGGAGGCAAAAAGTATTGCAACTATAGTGTGAGTATTTTCAAGGTTTTATTTGATCCTTGTGTAGGAGTCAAATAAATGGATTGATTTTTGTTGGTCAGAGTTATTACTTTACAAACCATTTCATGATATACAAAGAGATATTGGAATTGATGATGAAGAAATAATATCAAATTAGGATTCATTCAATTATAACTATTGGCATGTTGAGAGAAGAACAATTCCAAAAGATGTCGAAAGTCACAGTGATATTGAAGATGAAGATAATCAACCTATTGAATTAAACACATTGGAACATGAGTGGAAAATAATATCTAGGCTACAATGTGACCAAGTTATGAAAGTAAGTGAGCTAGATATTTTGAGAAGAATAGATATTGATTGATGAGAATTATGGAATAATGAATATAGAGGTGAATAATACATAAATAAAGTGATCAAATTTATAAGCACCAGGAAAGGTAATAGATTTTTTATAGATGATGATATAACACCATAGATGAATTATGAAACCTTGGGTGCCAAAAAAAAGCACTCGATATGGTTATGACACATTCATTGAGCTCATTAAGATGCATCATTCCTAGAGTTATTTCCACTTCTATTACTTGCACCAACTAGAGTTGAAACATTTAATATTGGTGCCTTAACTATCTATGCACAACATTGAATCTCAATTATAGATTTTGTTGAATCATAAGGAACAAGACTTACAAGTTTCCAAGAGGATATTCGCCCCATAAAATACATATTGATTGATGAAATGATCTTCATTGGGAAATTGTTTCTAGAGAACATAGACTCTAGACTTTGTCAATCATTTATTGAAAATGAAAACATGAGTTTTGGTGGTATATATCTTATTTTGGTTGGAGATTTGGGTCAGCTTCATCTTATTAGTTATAGAACACCATACACTAAAAATAGATGAGCTAAACTATTGTGGGAAGAATTCAAAATAGTTATTACTTTGGATAAGATATTTAGATAGGGAGGAGAAAGTGATGGCCAATAAAGGTTTCATTGGTTACTCACAAATTTGAGATATGCAAATCCAACAATAGATGACTAAAAGATATTGATGATTGGAATAAATGTTAGAATAAATAGAACCACCAATGACAAGTTTGACAACTTTATGTATTTGTTTTCCACAAATGATAATGTGTGTAACCATAATAAAATAAAATTATATTGATTGAAATTATTAGTTGCACGTAGCATTACAACCAAGGTAGGAAGTGATAATGCACCAATGGGAGTTCCAAATGATGAACTTGATGTGGATTTATTGATTTCTATCGATGTAAGGGCCATGTTAACTTTCAATATTTGGATCAAAGAAAGTCTTATAAATGGTACTCTAGGGTATATTAGAAGTATAATCTATAAACCTGGGAGTGCCCCACCAGAACCACCAACATATGTTATGGTTGATTTTGATAATTACTTAGGAATATCATTTGAAGATGAAACTCCATATGTAGTTCCAATTGCACCAATACAAAGGGGACACACAACCCAATTACCCTTAAGGTTGGCTTGAGCATTAACAATACACAAATCATAAGTTTTGACCCTTTCAAAATCCATAATTAATATAGGTAAAAGATAAAGAAAAAGATTAGCATTTGTGACTATATCCCATGTAAATTCCTTGGAAGTACTAAGTATATTACCTCCATTTACATATGACCATTATGAAAAGCTAAAAATGGAAAGTATCTTTCTAAATGGAAAGCTAAGGAAGAGAGATTGAAACTCTTAGAGGAAAAATAATTTCATGTAATTATGAAAAAATTTGGGTACTTATTCATTATTTGGCATTTTATGTGATGTGTACTTATTCATTATTTGACATGTATGGTATATTTTGATGAGTACTAAATAACTATTTAGATTGAGAATATTAAATTATGTAAATTAAATTAATGTGTATTATAGTTTTGTATTATTTAATGTAATGTATAATATACATTTCAAATTTTGTCAAATACATATACAAAATGCATAGTTGCTACTAGAATATCTATATTAGATAAATCTATATAAAAGACACCAAGAGATATGATTCACAAGGAGCCTATTTCACTTATGTCACAAAGTCAATATAAGATAAGTGCCTCAAGAATGATATCTCTCGGTGTCTTTTACATAGATTTATCTAAGATAGGTATGCTAGTTGTAAATTCAATTATAAGGTTTTGCCTTTAGAAAGACAAAAAAATTTATCATGCATTTTTCATAACAATTTCTCAAAAATGTAATTCTTATATCCAACTAAATGTTTTGTCTTAAAAAAATAAAAAAATTCATAGAGTTTGGAATAGTTGAGTTATTTTTATCTTAAAAGTATTTTACATAAATTTACTAGTGAAAGTAAATCTTTGTGACTTAAACTCGAGACAACTTGATAATGGGATCCAAGTTGTTAATGTTGTGTGATTAAGTTTTAAATATTTATTTATTTATAAACATGTTTTGATATGAACAAAATATACATGTGTTACTTTTATAATATATATATTTTTACTTGTTCATCTATGTTTGAATAAAAATAAGGTGATAACAAAATACAATTTATTACTTATTTAATTAAAAAAATAAATCTTTAATATATTTTAAAGTAGTGGAAAACAGACTAGATGACTAGTTTTAATTTAGGCTCTGTTTACTTGTAAATTAATTTAAAATATAATATATTTATTAAAATTTTAAATAAAATATTTTTAAAAAATTACACCATGTTTTCTAACATTCCACTAAAGATTTCAAAATAATAATTTCAAATGTTTAAAAAAAAAGGAGCAAATGAAAAGTTCAAGTGGAAAGGAATGAGGGAAAAATGGAATAAAATATAATTACATGTCTATTATGTTTCACTTATATATATATATATATATATATATATATATATATATATATATATATATATATATATATATATATATACCAATTTCAACTTTAAATTTTAAACCCATTTAGCATAGAAACTAAACTCAAAAATACTACAATTTTCTACTATAAATAATCTTTAAATTCATGTGTAGGAATCATAATTCATCCATCCAAGTTCAAATATATCTAATTTAAAGAAACATTATCTACTTAGTTGATGTAACATCTAAGTGAATTTGAAAATACTTTATCAACAAAAATAATACTAATCTTAAATAACAAATTATCCATAATTTAGTAATGATCTCGATTTACCAATCCTAGCATAATATTTGGTTGCTTTCATGTTAATAACAACACAATGCACCCAATTGGTAATTGTTGGTCACATTTATTCCTTTCTATTGCAAAATTTGTTGATATAGGTATCACAACCTTCATATGATTTGGTTGCTCATTATTAGTGACAATTAATTATTACTAGTGCAAGATTTAGCCAATTTTGGGAGAATTATACTCAATTAGTACTAATTCTTCATTATTGATCTCAATTAATTCTCAATATTGAAACCATTTAGTGTTTAGGGGTAATCAAACCCTTCATTAATCTTAGTTGGTTGTTATTGGTCCTAATATTCCCCCTTTAATGTGAGAGTTAGTCTATTTGGATCCCATTTACCCAATCATCCCTAATTGGTCATTATTGATCTTAATGATATTTTATTAACTTACAAATATTTTTTGATTCAGGGATTATCACACCATTAACAATCATTAACTAGTCTTTATTGGCTATTGATTATTACACTTAAACACTTTACATGTGATAATAATTATTTTTTATAAAAAATCAAACTTCTAATAATTAGTCAATATTGGTTTCAATTGATCCTTATTATTGTAAATAATTAACACTATGGAGCTATTTTCACCCAATTTTCCATAGTTGATCATTACTTTTTTAGTTAATAAATATTAATCCAAACATTGGTCTATAGACATGGAGCTAATTTCACCCTTCATTAACCGTATATGGTCATGCTTTGTCCCAAATTTTGTATCTTAGTGAAATTATTTATGAAAGTTTACAAAATTATACAACCCAATGGTAAACAACCAAATTTCAGCCCACATGCACACCCATAAACTATAAATATCACAACCCTCATAGACAAACAAAAAATTTATATCCCCTATAGGAGTATAAAACATAATAATAACCACCTATATCACACAATCAACAAAAGACATAATAAACGAGGGCATATCAACTAAAATCGAGATAGAATAAGAAACATATTTACTAACACTAGGGATGCCTTTGTTTTACCCAACCTTTTTTTCACGAGGTCATAATAGACAAGTTGCTAAAAACTCAACATGTCCCTATCTACCACATTAAGGAACATCATCCTCCTTTCCAAGTTCCATCTCATTGTCCACAAACACTATTTTCTTTTTCACCTATTGAAGTATCTCATTAAAATGCCTTTTTAAGATTTCATTGATCTAGGCTTTTGAGCTCTCTCTAAGAACAAGATCAAATCTATCAACTAATGTAATTTTGTCATGCAAAGGTGGTAAAATTTGGCCAATCAAAACCACCTATTACTAATTGATCATAACTGGATAGTATGGGTAATAATCCTTGAAACTTTGAAACTTTGAGGCCATGAAATCAAATTTGGTTATGTATAAAATTTGAAGGGAAACTTAAAAAAATACAATCTTCATTATAACAAGTAGAGGTTTGAAAACACTCTCAAACATCATGAAATTATATTTATCATATAAAATTGATGTATAAGAATAATACCTATTTGTCTATAAATGTAAAATTATAAATAACTATTTAATTTATATGTTTAATATTCTTATACTTTAATGTTTATTTAAAAAATATGCTTTTATCCAAAGGGAATTTTTTATGACTATTCCCTTAGAACCAAATGGAAACAAAGGTTACATGTTAAGGTTGTATAGTTTTAACCCATCATGACTATAATTACCCAATGTCACCAACATGTCTCACCTATAAGAGCACAAATTTCCATACATATATTTTTTCCACTAGACTTTGTGTTGGTGAAACTTTAGCTCTTTGAAAAAGGGTAATTTTTATCTTTTTAGTAAAAAACGTCTAATATTTTTTTTGAATCTCTTCTCTTGCAGCATGCATATGTATGTAATTTTGTATATTTTATTACAATATTACTATATATTTTTAATCTAACTTTGTCTTATTGTATAAAATTCCTTCTTATTGACATACAATCAAAAATATAAATATAAAACACTAAAATTTGAAAAAAAAATAGTTTGTGGTAGATCAAAGTCAACTTCACACAAACACATAATTATTTTCAAACATAATAATTTAATCATAGAATATAAGGGAGTGGAGTTAGTCGTTATGCTCTCTAATTCAAGGAGTGCATATATCCATGTAATCAACACACACACACACACACACACACACACACACACACACACACACACACACACACACACACACACACACACACACACACACACACACACACACACACACACACACACACACACACACACGACAAACTATTAAAAATATTAAATTTATATAAATTTAAATTATATAATTATTAAATATTTATATATTTATCCAAAAATTATGAAATTTTTAATTGGTGCTTCTAATTTGTCTATATATTATGTTTCCAAAAGCCATTTTTTTAATAATTAGTATTTACTACCCTTTATGTGCATGCCAAATTTTCAGTAAATATGTTTGTTTGCATTATTGATCTAATGCATTAAAAATATATACATATTTAAAATTTATGAAATAAATAAATTATTTATAAACTCAAAATATTACATTGGATTTATTTACATCATTAAGAAATTATAAATAGATGTATAACTTATCATCACTCGAAGTTATGTAGACTCTCATTTTTAGGAAAGAGGCATTCTTTTAGTATATAAAAGGGATCCATATTACCATGATTTCACCCATATAAATTTCTTAAGAATTAATATAAGTGGGAAAATTAAAATTAGGATCAAAAATTTAAATTTGTATAATTTTGTAAGCAATTTCTTAAGTTTAGAGAAATTAGTGTTTTCTCTACTAAATTTTGAACCCAATGTCAAATAATGGTTGGAGACTCACTTTGAGAAATAAGAAGGAATATTTAGAAGATGAATGTATGTTCATCACATATCCCTCTTAAATTGACAATGTTTATGTTGTTATAAATGAGCATTATCTATAAGATTCATATGAGGGAACATATATGCAGTGGAAATTGCTTTGACAAAAAGAAGTACCAATTTGTGCAAGACTAAAATAATACCTTCCATACCCTATCAACAAGCTCAACATCAAGGATTATAAAAGGCATATATTGGTAAAATAAAAAAACACTTTACATCAATATATCCAAATAAATATGAGATTCCTAATCATTGAAATAATGTGAGAAACTAATTTGTATACAACAAGGATCAAGGATAATTTCAAATAGAAATGTAAATTCCTCAGAGAAAAGTAGGAAAAATCAAATAATATAGGAATTTCCATGTATGAAATAAATAAATAAATAATCCCCATTATAAATTCAAAACCCAAGGTTCCCTAATTAAGGTTTTTATATGAAAATTTACATAGATAAAATCTCACAGAAGGAGACTTGAAAATGGAGTGATTACCATAGGGAAAAACTCACAAAATATAAGAATGTAAGGTAAAAATGACATTATTTTACTAAGGCATGTGAATTTGATTTGACACAAGCATCTAATGAGGATGATAAATTATTGCATCCTATATACCTATGCAATAAACTTATCGATTCTAACTCACATTTTATTATTTTTACATATTAGGTTTCAACGCCATCATCTGAGGAAGAAGAACATATTATTCATTAACCAGTGTGGATGAAATAAAAAGATATGCATTTCATTATGAATATTTAGAGTGATAACAATTGATCTCCTTAAAATATATTTAGAGGTTGAATATAAAAACATCTCACCCAAACACATCCTTTGTTAGCTGGTTGAATCAAGGATAAGATATTCATGAAAAAAAAATGTATTATTCCATATATAATAAATCCATTCAACTATGATGTGTTGTGTGATTGGCTCCCCTATAGGTTTTTATAAAAAATAGTGTGCATTCATACATGTGTAAATGAGATGTAATATATCATTTTAACATCCACAATGTCATCATCACTTTAGGAAATAAATTTTATAAGATCGATAAGGTCCCTCCTAAGAAGATAATGAGATCAATAGGAATGTGATTAGTCACACTATAAAGTTTTTGGTAATCTGTATTAGGATAAAGAGATATTGAGAACTCATTAAAAACACCTAGGACACTACACATAATCATACTATATATTAAAAAAAATTGGATGAAGTCTTAAAAAAATTAAAGATGTGGATGTTTTCAAAAAAACTACATATGCCCTTACAATTTGAACTAGTGCTTCACCTAATAAAATTATAATTTTTCTAGATATAAAAAAATATGGGATGTGGAGACTTTGTATTATATATAGGTCCCTTAATAATTTAATTCTTAATAATAATTATCCATTTTGATTCATTGATGGCCTCCTGTACTAGCTCAATGGATACAAGTTCTTAAAAAATATCAATATGAAGGCAAGATACCATGAGCTACCTATTGATCCATTTTACATTTTGAAGATAAAATATAAGTCCAATAACATAATATTTTAATGGTTATTCATGCCCTCAAGCTTGGCTAATGCACATACACCATTTATTTTTATGATTACTGATGTCTTACAACCATTCATTGATGCTTTTTTTATCTTTTACATGGATTCCATTCTTATTTTCATTAAAATAATGGATAATCACACACAATAGGTTTGATAAGTTTTTGACACCCCACACAGTCATACTTTGTATTCCAAGGTCACAAGTGTTCTTTTTTCTTGTAAATGTACAATATCTAAGATAAATATTAGACAAGGATGATGTACAAATTGACCCAGAGATGTTTTGAATCAAAAGTCTATTTTAGCTCTAACAACATGTAAAAAACATAACATCTTCTTAAGATGAGAATGTTTTTATAATCAACTCATGTCTATAGTCTCTCATCTTTCATGTCCATTTAAAAAAAGTAACCAAATTGGGTATAAAGGACAATGTTTTAAGGAAAACATCAAAATAACAAAACTTTGAGGAGTTAAAATTGTATGTTTTCTTAGCACGAGTCCTTGTTTTACTAGATCAGAAAAATTCATTTGAAATTGAAGTTGATACTTTAGAATATGAAATAAATGTATTCCTCACCCCACATAATTAAAAAAATTCCTACCACAATGAGAAATCAAGATATATGGGGTATAGGTATCCTATATATGATAATGAACTTTATGCCATTAGCTTGGTGTACAATAAATGACATAATTAAACTATGAGAATGGACACCATCACCAATATAGATCAGAAGTGTCTATAGATAATGTATAAGAAAAAACATTGTATAATGATCATCATTATAAGATTTTTGTTTAGCTTATACATGGGTTTTCACACTCACAAATTTTTCTTTGGATATCCTGCACACATGACATCTTTTGGATTATGTTAAAAATTTTGATATCTCTCTAAGGCATTTCATTGCCTTGCTTATTAACATACAAAAGTCTATTTTCTTGTGACCTATTATAAAATCCACATGCAACACTTTAAATTACAATACCCATACATCAATTTATTTTTCTTATGGTTCTTATGTGCACTATCATAATATTGCATAAATTTCCACACAAGTTTCTAACATGCACAAACACATGCAAACTCAACAGCCATGTCTAAGTATTCTCCTATCACATGAAATTTAAAATAATCTTATTTGTCTCTACATCACATAAAGTAATACATTAGTGGAACTTAATAGGTATAATTCTAACCCCATACCTACATGAATCTCAATCATCAATCAGCTAGAAGATGAGTCACCTGTGATGTAATTGTCATCAGTTGTAGCAATTTTTCATGATGATGTATATATTGTAATTATTTATCCCATAAGATGAAAAAGATAAAATAACATTCTCATCACACCAAATAGAAGTTTTTAATCCTTATTTTTGTATCTATAATTATAACATGTATAAATTGGATAACTAACATAGAATCTATACTCAACCAACATCACCTCTTCAACATAAATCATTACTTCATACTCATCATAATAACGAAATAAAAATTAGAATGTTGGTTTCTTGGATTGTCATCATTATCTGATTCCTCATTATCCTTATAAAAACTAATATGGAGAGGGTATTTATAGATAAAATAAAATATATTTCCCTTTATCTCATTGGCTATAATATATTCAATTATAATTATCATATGAAAATATGATACCTTATTGGCTAGCATAAAAGCTAGTCATTAGCCCTATTCTAATCCTAGGAAATTATGTACTATCTAACCTTAGTATATGAAACATATCCTAATTAATCTTAAATTATGTGCATATATTATATTATACCAACAAAAAAAATATGTATCTCTACAATCATTTCTTTTCCTCTCGAAAATAGAAAATGAAGCATATCCTTTCTGATCACCAAAACTAGCATTTTTATTCTTACTAAACTTTGTATAAATTTGTAGTTTTCTCATATTTTCTATATTAAATATAAATTTAATTTATTCAAATAAAAATTACTTATACTTATTTATAATACTTTTTGTGCAGTCTGAAACCTACGTCTTTCCACCAAGTGAACCATTGTTTACCATACTAACATCCTTGACCCTAAGGTGTGGATCCTTGGTTCTAGAGAAATATATCTCATGTGGTTATAAAAATGTGAGAAAAAAATAAAATATAAGGATAACCTAAGGGTTCTATTTTATAGTATCTAAAACATAGTAAGAGTAAGATGGATGATGCCTAAATAAATAGTGAGGTATCCCCAAAAATTGCTAAACTCATTCAAGATACCCTCTAGGAAAAACACATTGAACTATATAGCTAGTTATGAAATCACAAGTGATGAATCATGGGAAATGATCCAATCCTTCTTATTTATATCCTACACATCCAATATTTTATCATCTTAAAGTGCAAATAAATATTGAGATCTTATATGTTTGAAGGAAAAATAAATCCTGAAACATTAGATGCCTAGATTTGACAACTTAAGGAATAATATCAAGTTAATTGATTCATTATGACTGATAATATTACCTTGATTGTGGTGAAAATTTCCATTTTAATTTTTTAGTGGTGGGAAACCCATGACATGTAGTGTGAATAAGACAACAATCCCATTGAGACTTCATATTTTATTATTAGATGCCTTAAATGATGGGTATTACATCCTCAAGAACTATGAGGGTGAATTTATCAAGTTTGAGTAGTTGTGCTAGGATAAGGAACAATAAATTTAAGAATACACTAATGTTTTTGATAACTACTCTATGAGTTTTCTTGAGAAATTTCTAGAGAAACATAAGGTTTTGAAGTACATCAAAAGACTCTCACCCTATTTTCCTGAAAAGATGGAGATAAGAACTCGTGACACATTTTTGTAAATAATAAAACTGAATATTTATAACATATCAGTCTTATACATTTGACAAGTATAAATAAGGGATCTACCCTTCAATTATATACATCCCTATTTACGAAAGGCTTAGATGTTTATCTCTTAATTTAATTCATATCATTCTGATGACCCACTTCTCCTGCACTGCACATTAAATTTAAAATATGATAAACATCCTTCAATGTGAGTTTCAAGATCATTCATATTTTATAATCCTCTAGATATTACCAATAATAGAGTGACACTATTATTGAAGGTAGTGTCCATATCCTTATCTAGTCTCTAGTTGGCAAAAGTCATCCAATTTGTAAATGTTTTGAATCCATGGGTCAACTTATTTGTGTTATTTAATTCTAGCATGAGATATTTTAGAATGGTGTGGTATAAATAAAAGTTTAAGCTTTATCATTCCTCATATATAAAATACAAATAAATTACCTACCAAGACTCATTCAGTCAATTGCACAACTAAATTATTTTTCACTATTTATTCATATTTCTTTATCAGACATAAGAGAAGACATACAAAAGTCATGAAACATTCAAATAACAATCCATAAGCATTATTTTTTTAGTTAAAATATATATCATTGCATGCATATTCATATAATATATTCCCCTTGTGAAAATACACTCCAACACATAGGATATTATAGAGATGGATTAAAAAGTTAGTTAGTTCAAACATTAGTCAAGAAATCCAAGAAAAATGCATAAAGAAATATCAAACTAAGCCAACCTATTCAATGGGGTGTAAAAATGATAATAAGTATAAATTAAAATAAATCAAACATAACTACTTTACCAATATCATTCCACCATCCATAAGCAACTCTAAGCATGTTTTTCCTCTTGTTATAGTGTTCTTGTATTTGTCAACAATGGATGCCAATCTCCTCCATTATCTCAAGATCACTATGCATAACCTAGGTTCATGATATGAGTTCACTAATATGTCTATCAATTTAATCTATCCTATTGTAAATAAAAACACAATAATCAACACCAAAGATGAGCTATGGAGAGAATCTTGCATTTTAAGTTTACACAAATTAATCTTTGAAATGATATTATATGCCCTTCTATTTATAGGATTCTGGATTTGATTAGGATCAATCATGATCATCAATCTCAAGATGAAGATGTGTGTCCATGAATTAATCCAATTATGTAAATTAAATTCATAAATACCGTCATCAATATTTGGAAGGAAGAGGCATGGTAGTGCATAAATTTGATATTTATTATACTTATGGCTTGTGGATGCCACCCGATTGATCATGTCATTAGGTGATGCGAATATTTAGAATCAATTTCTAATAAATAAATATTAAATAATTTCCAATGAGTTATTACTTAAGCTCATATTTTGGTTTAATTTTCCTATGTAAGATTAATCAAGTTTTAGTGCAATTCTTTGGAAATTGGTACACAATTAATCAATCTAGTCAGAATGTCATATGACTAGGTCATAATTTGACTGGAGATAGATTATAAGGTGATGTTAGTTGTTTATGGACCATGATTCCATTTAGGATGTTAATGACATAAAATAACAAAGGCACATGTTGTGTGCTTACAAATAAGAAGAAAAGAGCAATCTAGAGCACCAAAATGCTAAATTATCATTTTAACTTGAAATGATTTTATCAAAGTTAGGAATAACTTAAAATAAATTCTCCTATTTAGGGATACATTGGCCTAAATCATCCCTTTTATACAACAAACTTGAACTATTTATCATGTTTAAGTGATTTTGGCATAAATTGTGCATTTGAGTGAAAATCAAGTAAGATTGACGATTTCAACATAAATGGTGTTAAGAATTGGATGTCTACATTTTCCCCCTATTTGAAAAGATATAGCAAGACATTAAAGTGAAGAAACATATTTTCAAATAAAAGAGTTGTCACTAATAAATTATAAACAAACCATGATGTCCCCTTTAGAAGACATACTAAGATGAAATAAAATGATGGACTCTCGAAAAGAGAGAGAAAGTGAGATTAACCTATAGAAAAAATTAAATATAGATGAGCTAATGCTTGTAGATATTGATTATATAAATGATAAAAATATAATTGTATCTATAATGGGCCCCTAAAATGAGGGAATGGGAAGGATACAATGCAAAAATATAAGTGACACACTTTGAATGCACCCAATTTGAGTCTGCAAGATACACACTTACAAAATGATCAATCCTGAGATAAGTTAGACACTAAAATATTACCATTGTGCATAAAATTTTGGAGAACTTGGAATTATAAGAACAGGAGAACATGGTCTCCAAAGAGAGGATAATAATAGGCACCCCAATAGCGTATATATGATCGTGATAAGCCAGTTTTTCCCCATTAGGGTTGATTTTGATCATTGATAAATAATAAATAATGGTTTACCTTTGTAGGAATGATTTGATTCTTACTGTAGGATTAGATATTGTGCCCTGACATGGGTAAATTGTAAATTAATAGCTCAAGAATATAAATTAATTCATATATTAAAATGAACAAGAACAAATATATATGCAATGGTGAAATGGCTTAGAAAGCCAAAAAAAAATAGGCATACAAGAATGCACAAAGATGATGAAAGAAATGAAAATAATAATGAGAGATGGCCAAGCTAACTTCAATATAAATTGATCACTACCTACATAGTCAAGATGGACCTCAAGCCAATGTAGTTCATGTAGAAATTGGAGAGAATGGAGTGAGACGTGAATAAAACTGACCAAAGATTGATTAGACTCATGATATATGACAAGATACATACCATGACCAATGACATGATGGAAGTTGTACCATTCACTTTGGAAGTTGTATCATAGGAAGTTAATTGTTTTTACTTTATTTTAATTGATTCTTATTGTCATTTTCACACCTCATTGAATAGGTTAGCCTAGTTTGCTAGTTCTTTATGCATTTTTATTGGATTTCTTGAATAATGTTTGAACTAACCAACTTTTTAATCTATCTATACATTTTGGCATGCCCGATGGGAAAATATATGTGAAAATGGCAAGAGCATTAGAAAAGCGAGAATGTCCTTGCATAACAGGAAGCCAATAGTATAAATTATTGTTAAAACATCAAGAGCATGAGACATGGTGGGATGAAAATATACAAAAGCATAAGACAATGTTATTGTTACTTTTGATCAGTTTTCTAATGTTTTTTGTGTTTTTAGAATAATAAATAGAAATGAAACTATGTAAAAAATAATATTGTTCTTGAAATAACAATCTATGGAACTACCTAATCGAGGAGATGCACGTCCATATGTAAAATCCCAAATAATAGCTAAATTGGTTGCAACTGCCCATGCTTGAAATTCAGTGAGAGTGAGGACCCTGCTAAGGGAACAATGCCTACTAAATAGAAATAAATAATGATAGAACAATATGCAGTATGAAATAAATATGAAGAACCATCTAGTAGGCAAAAATCTGGAGATGAAAAGGTGTCCATGTTCGCTTGTCGGTAAGATAAACTACACAATATCATCCTAGATAAAATACTTTGTAAAACTGGCAATAAATGTGTTCATAATGCTTGATTCATAATCAAGATCATAATTGGTCAAGGGATAAAATTGTTCAAGTTACAACAAGCCTAAGACATATAAAGAATATGGATCTCAAAGAGAATGATCCATAAAGAATATGGTCCAATAGATGGATGATCCAGGGTGGGATAAAAAATGTGGTTCTCAAGGAGAATGGTCTAGAGTGCTAGTGATCTAAATGTTCAACTATTTAGTAGAATAAAAGAATATGGATCTCATAAGAGTAGTCCACGATAGTATAAAATGTGATTAGAGTAGAATTAAATTACTTCAACATAATTTACCCCCAAGTAAGGAGTCTTGTAGAAAATGATTTAAAAATATTCATGCATAGAACCTCTTAAGGTGCATAATGTCCATGAGCTTTAGAAGTTATTCACTATTCAGAGTAGCTAGTCAATATGTCCCTAATCTATAGTTCACCGTGATAAGATATGGTCCGGTTGAAACTTAATTTTTTTCTTGCATTTAGCATTTGTGTTCTTTTGGTTCTCTTTCAAGATCAAATCACCAATATCAAACTCCCATGGGAGAATTCACTTATTGTAGCTTCTCCACAATCTATTCTAATAGGCTTATAATTTCTCTAGGGTAGTCAAATGCTTACCATCAAAAAGTTCTATTTTTTACAACATTGAGACTCTATATTCTTCATCATCCTCAATATGCTCAATAGATAGTCATAATGAGGGTAGCTCGATCTTGATCAGGATAATAACTTATGTACCATAAACAAGAGAGTATGGAGTGGCTCATGTTGGGGTTCAATGACTGGTTATATAATCCCAAAGGGCAAGAAAGATTTTTAAGTGCTAATTATGGCTAACATCATTGAAAATCTTCTTTAAAATGGCTATAATGGTCTTTTTTGATGCCTCAGGTTGTTTTTTGCTTTACGGGGTATATGGAGTTGATTTCTTGTGTTTAATTTTGAATTTTGCAGAAAGGTCTTTAAAATCTCTTTTTACAAAGGATCTACCATTATTAGATATAATACAATTTGGGATGCCATATCGATAGATGATATGGTAATGGATGAACTTGACTATCTGCTTCCCGATAACATAAGTGAGAGGAGTAGACTCAATCTACTTAGTAAAGTACTCAATTGCATTCAAAATGTGTTTATGGCCATCTTAAGATGTGGGGTTTATTTTCCCAATGAGATCAAGGCCATAAGTAGATAACGACCATGGTTTACAATTAACTGTAGAGGTAAATATAGTGCATGTATTAAGTTTCTATGTTGTTGATATGTGATGCACTTATATAATTTTAAGCATCAGTCTCCATTTTTGGCCAATAATATCCTATTTTGAGGAGCTTCTTTACTAAGACTACATCGTTGGTATGGGCCCCACACATTCCTTCATGAAACTCCCTTAGCAAAAGCTTAGATTCTACCAAATATAAATAATGAAGAAGCATTTCATCATAGCCTTTATGATAAAAACATGTTTCCAAGGAGGGTATAATATGATAAATGGTGAAGGAAGAGTTTATATCTATTATTGGATATGTCAATTGGGAAAACATGATCATGGATGTAATTATAAAAATATTGGAACCATGGCAATTCAACTGAGGGATTAGGACCAGCAATGGTGCATATCCTTTCTAAATATAGCAATTCTCAATCAAAAATTGACACTCTTTAACACTACCATTAATTTATAGCATGTATCCAATCATCACAATAACATCGATGGATTTGTTGTTTGCTCCTGGAACTTGTTCAAATTGTAGATGTTTAAAATGTTTCTTGAGATTATAAAAAATTATCTTGTAAGGAAGAATATTATCATCTCTAGTTTGATGCTAATCAATGGCTTGATTGATGATTAAATATGAATCACCATAAACCATTAAGTTCTAAATATCCCACTACATGACAAAGTGAATCCCTGTAATCAATGCCTCATACTTAGCGATATTGTTTAAACAATGAAATTGTATATGAAATGCCTTGGGAATTAGATCCCCTTTCAGTGTAATCAATAATATATCAGCCCTAGATCCGTGGGATATAAAGGATTCATCAAAATATAGCTTTAATTATTTAGTTTCCCTTAGTCCTTGTTCTATTTCCATAATAGAATCATCTGGAAAGTCAAACATGAGAGGTCAAGTATCTATAATAGGGGCTTCTACAAATTGATTAGAAATAACCTACCCCTTGATAGCCTTTTAATTCTAGTATTCAATGCCAAATTTATTTAGGTTTATGATCCATTTATCCATGCATCCTTGAAGAGTCACTTTAGATAATAAAATTTTGAGAGGATCCACCTTGGTGATTACAATAGTTTTAATGTTCAACATATAATGTCATTTTTTGGTTGTAGACACCATAGCTAAACATGCCTTCTCAATAGGTGTATAATTATGTTCGTAATCCACTAGTGTGTGGATTAAATAATAGACAACATGTTCTTTACTTTGATCATCATGTTGGGCCAAAAGTTCCCTAGTGCATGCTTTATTGCTAATATGTAAAGAAGTAGTGGCTTTCTAGGTGTTGGTGGTCTCAAGACTGGTGGATTAGCAAAATATGTCTCGAGCTTAGAAAATTATATTTAACAATCTTCATCCTATTGGAATGTAACCCCTTTCCCTAAGATATGGGTAAATGGGTCTCAGTTATCTTCTAATTGAGAAATGAATGTATGTATAGATTAGATCTTTCCTTACAGGCTTGATAGTTATTTAAGATTTGAAGGTAGAGACATTTCCACAATAGCCTTGACTTTTTCAAGGTTGACTTTGATCCCTCTTTTTTATACAATAAATCTTATCAATTTACCTGAAGTGACTATAAAGGCACACTTCTTAGGATTCAGGTGGAACTTATATTCACAAAACCTCTCAAATATTCTTCATAGAATGTTAGGATGTCCAAATCTTGTTCTTGATTTTGCTAGTATATTATCAACATAGTCCTCAACAATATCATGCATCATGTCATATAATATGATAGTCATGGCACGATGATATGTGGCACCAATTTTCTTTAAGCCAAATGGCATGACTTGGTAACAAAATGTTCCCCACATAGCAGTGAATGTAATCTTATGTTGATCTTCCTGGGCTATCTTAGTTTGGTTATATCCAAAAAATCCATCCACGAGGGACAACATCTAGTACCCATAGTTGAGTCGATGATCATGTCAATCTTAGGCAAAGGAAAATCATCTTTAGGGCACACTTTGTTGATATCACTAAAATTAGTACAAATATGTATGCCCTATGGCTTTTTACTCACTAGAACTATGTTTGAAATCCATACATAATAGTCCAATGGTCTAACAAATCATACTCTTAGTAACTTTTATAGTTCTTATTTAACCAATAGGACAATGAGTGGATGCATCTTCATTAGTTTTTGTTTGACAAGGTTGGCATCAGGATGGATAATAAGGTGATACATAGCCAATCAGGGTTTAAGCCTGGCATGTCAAAGTTTGCCCATGTAAATATGTCAATATAATCCTTTAGAATGAATATAATATGTTCATGTCCTTCTTCAGTAATAGAACCTCGAAGATAAAATTTTTTGGGATCCTCATAGGTTCCTAGGTTCCCTTATATTATGTTTTCCACAAGGATTGTGGATCCATCTTATAGAATTGTTGGCAATGTATGATCATGATCATCTTTTTTAACTCTATATTCTTGATGTTTCTCCCAAAGATATGGATAATGTGATGAATCATAATCCACCATCTCAGGGAATGACCAAGTAGCAAATACTTCTAGAAACTTAAGAATAAGACCCTCAAAAAGTTGTTATTCTGAATAGATACTTATACTAGCTATAAAGCTTAGGATTGTTGGACCTTCAACATCCTGATGGGATGAGAAAACTTTCCCACTTGAGAGTGCCTAAAATAGGTTTTCACTCAAAGGCTTGTCTTTTTCTTTAGTTTTTCCCTGATCAATGAGTGCCTCAAAGAGGTTTTCACCTGAAGATATCAATGTTTTATCTTTACTATGACCAAGAAAGTTTTCTTGATCTTCAAATTAGGTAGAAGGGTCTAATGAAAAATCAAATCCTTATTTGTGATCCCTAATGGGAAATCTATCTCTTAGTCCCATGTATTCTGTAATTGATTCTTCATTCTAAAACTCATCAAGGCATATAACTAGATTTTGTTGGTCCCAATCAATGAATTTATGATGGAAAAGTCATAGGGAGCAATGAGGTTTTGATTCAAGATGGGAATCTCCAATGGTAAAAATATGGTGTTCTGCTTCAAGATGGGAAGATCCAATGGTGCGGTATGTTCTTGCTTTAGTAGGGGAAGCTTCAATAGGTGTTATGATCAAAATGGCATTGTTTTCAAATAGGTCTATGTTAGTAAGATCTTTGAAAAGGATATAATGGGATGATGTGTCACTATCAAGATTTGTTGTGCTCATGGGCCAAGGCCTTTTCCTATATAATCAAGATGATCCATAATCTAATTAGGAATAAGATACTTTAGATTCTGAAAGCAATCAACAAGGCCTTTAGAATATAACTAATTTCCTTTGGTAAAAGCCTCTCGATCTTATTTTGACAAAGTAGTAGGTAAAAATACTAGTGGTGGTTTCTATTGATTCTTCTTATATTTCCAAATCATAGTAGGTCCATTAGGGTTCTTGGAAGGCTTGGGTCTACCAAATGTTTTAGGATACTTAGGCAACTTTTCAATATGGAAGGAATCTTTAAGACTATACATGGAAATGCCCATGTATTCAATAACAACCTACTTTGCAAGAGCTATGTGAAATGGATCAACCAAATTAGAAGTGAGATCACGAGGATTGATATAATTAGATGGAGGTGGATGGGAAACTATTGCTTTATTCTTATTTATAATGAATTAAAAACTTAGGTAAGAGTTATAATTTCAAAACTTAGCCTCAATATGTTTATAGTATCGATATGGTTGTTGATCGATAGGGACAGTAACCTCGATCCCATCATGGGGGAAATTAAGGCACTGTTGCAAGGTAGATGAAACAACATGTACTTCATAGATCCAAGAACAACCATGAAGTATGTTGTAAATCATCTCTATATCCATAATATGTAATAATGTGTGGTGTAAAATAGACCCAACAATGATTGGTAACCAAATTGTACTAGTATAATCCCTTTCAGCATTATTGTAATCCTTAATGGTAACTATTTCTAGTTGAATATACTTCACATTATAGCCCAATCTTTATACTATATTAAGAGATTTGATGTTCAGACCTGAACCATCATCTATAAGAACCTACTTGATATTATGGTTTGCAATTATTACCTAAATGTATAGTGGGTTATTATGGATCGGTCCAAGTGTAAACATGTCTTTTTTATCAAACATTGCTTGACAAAATGAAGATAAATGTCCCACTAGGTTTTGTAACTATTCAAGGTTAATGTCATTGGGAACAGTGGATTGTTGCAAACTGTTATTTAGAATATCACTATGGATGTTATATATCTATAAGAGATCCAAAATGGAAATCTATGCAAGGGTTTTACTCAATTTATCTGATAAAATATAAGGCTTTTTAATATTAGGTTGAGTGGGTTTAGCCTTGGTTGGCATAGTATTCAGCTTTGGATCTGATGGCACAATATTCCCATTGGGTTATGTGTTAGAAGAAGTGGATGAAAGGCCTTAGAGATTAACTCAGATGTGTCTAGTTGTGATTACACAACCTAGAGGTGTCAAAGAACCATTAAAATTAGAAGATCAAGGTGAAAGGCCTTGGAGGGTGACTCATAGGAATCCAGATGCATTGCTTCAATTTTGAGTTAGCAAGGAGCCATTATAATTAGAGGAAGGGTGTTGTCCATAAATAGTAACCCATGTAAATGGAGTCATAATTAAATTGTGTAAACTTGACATAGTAATACTAGGGGGAGAGGGTGTTGACCCTATAATAATGGGTCTCATACTTTGAGGAGTATGAGACGATTCATGAGGTTTGATAGGTTTAGTGGAAATATGGCTCACGTAAATGCATATAGTGGTGTTGTTATAGTTTTAAGGCATGTTTTTATAACCCACATTGTTAGTATGGGCATTATGATCATGATTATATTTATGTTGATTATGATTTTAACCTTGATTTTGGTTTTGAATATGCGTTTATCTTTGGTTCTATCCTTGGTGGATGTTATTGATTATATCAAGGAAAAGGGTCTTTGTATATTCTTATATCCTAATTAGTTTCCTAATTAGGGGCCAATTTAATCTCAACTTCACCACTCTCAATGAGATATTCAATAATGTGTCACTATTGGATGCAACGATACACATCATGACCAACAACATGATGTAAGTTACACCATTCATTCTCTTTGTACCAATATGGTTTTGGTTGATCTACAAGTTATGGCCTTGGTACTTACCATATAAGTAGGTTAGTTGCTATCATATTTTGAAGCAATATCTTAATTGGTTCTCCCAACTTGCTAAAGACACTAAAACTACTATAATTTGTCCTTCATAGAGGTTGTCTCTATAAATTAGGTGGTGGATGAGGGGGAACTAATTATACATTTGGGGTTGGCAGACCCTGCATTGTTTGTACATGTCTTGTTTTAGTCACCCCATTTCCAACCATGTTTTTGTTCTTATTAAAGTGCTTAGGTTTTTCTTACACAACCATTTGGACTAGTGATTATGTCTAATTTTAAACTTGACCCTATATGAAAATATTTAGAAGGCCCTGAGCAATGAGTGCCTTCTCAATCTACACCCCATTGTCGATAATCTCCTTAAATGAGTTAGCACAAACTAGTCATAGATTATGTACAACTTTGGGATGTAAGATATGTGCAATTATGTCCTCAAACTATATGTCTAGTAAGTTATGATAAAAGTGATCTGTTAATGCTCTTCACCTTTGTAGATATATCATGAAGCTTTCACCATAATTTTTTTTGGATTTTCACAAGTCAACCATGATCAATTCACGTTCAATGTTATATGAGAAGTGGTTGACAAAATTTTTAGATAAGTCATTCTAATCCCCAACTGATCCCTTGGTTAACTTGAGTATCCAAACTAAATCTTGTCCTGTTAAACTTTGTAAAAAATGTCAAAGTAAGTACATGCTACTATATGCTACCTCTTGGCATAAGATGAAAAATTCCTGAATGTGTTCATGTAGTTCCCCCACTCCTTTGTATTTATCAAACATTGGTGCCTCAAAATGAGATAGAAATGAGACTTGGAGAATTCTTAAATAAAATAGATATGGACATATCTCATAATATTTACACTTTTTAACTCTATTATTCATCTCCAATCATGTCATAATCTCTTTCATGGAGTTCCACTCTTGCATGTTTGGTGCATTCATGGGTGGAACATAATGCTATTAGGGTGGTATGTCCCCATGTTATTATTCTTAGGGTGGAATGTGCCCATGTTATTGATGTTGTCATAGAATGTGCCCCTATTGTTATTTTTGGGGTGGAATGTGCCCCTATTATAGTTGTTGGGATGGAATGTGACCCTGTTTTTGCATAGATCTATAATGGATGTACACCCTACAATTTGTAAAGTTTTTTTGATTTTATCATAGATTTGAGTATGTAGGTCTTTGATTCCTCAAAATTTTTTGCCTTGAACTATATGTGATTTGTTCATTTTGGGGAGTTCTTTGTCTATTCACTAATGTACAAATTGGTTGAGATGAACTAGCCAAATTATTTTGAGGGATCTTCTCAATTTGAACTGAATGTTTTGGTCCTGATTTAAAGAGACAAGAGGTTCTTGATGATTAAAAAAGGTACGTTATTTGTCTAGTGCAACATTTTCATTAACCTCTTATGTCAAGTTTGTTCATTTAGGATACCTTAATCCATCATTTTTGTGTTCTCTACCACAGTTTGTTATGTTGGTTTAGTCACATTTCCTTATTCCTTGGAATCATCATTGTGAATTGAATTAGAAACTAGAGAGTCCATTAAGTTTGTGATAAGTTTGTTTACATACCACTGACTTATTTTATTAATCTTTGTGACAAGATTTTTATTAGCTAGTTTTAACTCTATAATTATGTCCTTGCCCTTGTTAGAAGAATAAGGTATGTTTGATTGTGTAATGTTTATGAAATCTTGCTCTCATTTTTGTTCTCCTTATTTAATTAAGGTGTGTAATTTCTCCATGGGAAATTCCAAAGGTAATCTAGCATTCGATTTGATCAACCTTAGGAGGGCCTCATCTTGGTTCTCTTGGGGTTGGTAATCAATGTATTCTTCTTTGGATCTTACAGTTGCCAGAATGTCCTAAAATACAACTAAATTATCTTGGCCATCATAATAATTCTCATCCTCGTAGTTATGACCATAAGATACCCCAATATGAGTGTACCTTTGAGTCATGTCTAAAAAAGGGTGATCTCTACATTTGACTAGATTTGGATCAATGTTTTGCAAATGTGTTAAACAAGGTATGGTTCTGATATTTTTCTAAACAAGTGACTAAGGTACCAAAGAGACTATAAAGGGGAGGGTGGCATAGTACCACACATAATTAAAATAATGTGTTCACAAAATTACTCAACCTTGGGTAGGGTTCAAATTGTATAAATTAGAAGAGGGTATGATAATACAAAAACTTAGAGTGTGACTTGCACACTAAAATATAGATTTTTTTGATACATCAATACCATAAAATCTAGTTTAAATTCTATGAGTTTCTACTAGGAAGCTATAATAAATCCCTTAAAATTAGGAAGGTGATAATATGAACCAAGAAACTCAAGATGTGAAAACATGCAAGAATTCCTAAGTATAAAGCTAGAACCAAATGGACATCACAATGCTACCACATGGTAATAGGAATGGTAGTATAAAATATGTTCTAGAACTTAGAGTGTAAGCAATGCATAGATAACCCAAGTTCACCAATGATGAAAATTTGATAATGATTCTATAAATGATCCTCAATTAAAATGGGAAATTAAAACCAAGCTATCTCATGTCAAGTGAAAATGGCAAACCCAATTTAACACATCAACCTTAATAGCTTATAAAGGTGTAATTTCAAATTTTAAATATTAGTGAAGGACTTAAATATTTTTGTCAAATGATTTAGACTAAAATGGGTAGCATAACTATGCCAATTTAGACAAAGATAACACAATGTTTAATATGATAATTTTAAACAAGGAAAAGATTATTTTCACTTGGACATCGTAACACCTACTTGTTCAAGAAATGGTGGACAATGTGTTTTGGTTATGACATTTGTTAACAATCAAGATTTTGACTCAAATCAATGACCAAGTAAGAAAATACAAAGCTAAATATAACTAGGTAATCATCCTAAGCCCTAAATAGACAAGGTTGCATGATATTGTTAAAGTCCATCTTTATGCATGCACTTGAGAGTAAATCAAGTTTTCATCTAAAAATAAAAGCGCATTATATGGTAGGTTATTTTACACCCCCCTTCTCTCAAGTGACAATACAATGACATAAACCTTAGAGTGCACCTCTCATCAACAATATTTCCATAACAAGTGGGGTCTATCTAAAACATAAAAAGTTATGACCATCTAGATGGTTCCAAGTGTGGTTAACACAAGGAATGCAACATACCAATAGGATCTGCATCAATCAAGGTATTGTGAAAAGGTCTTATCCTTTTCATAATGTCCACTACATCCATTAATTAATTAGTGTAGTATAATGCCCTGAATGATCATACGTTGCGAGCCATCTTGCCACTAATAGAGATGGTTTAATTGCTCAAACCATGATCCCAGTAGGGCAATCCCAATTTATATACCCCCCACCCATGGAGAGGGGTGAAGTCAATGCTGGGAGATGAAGCCCCTGGTCAAATCTTCCCTAGAAAACCTGTGGGAGGTAATGAAGTTCCCCTCACAAGCCAAATTGGATGAAATATAATCTAAGTAAAAAGGCTTTATATGTTATTTTTAGATCACCCAAACCTTGTGGGTTTTGGGGAGATCCTATTCAACTTCCTTTTTATGCCTTGGACAAAGGTATAATTTTCAATTAAAAAGGTGCTTTTGATCACCCAATTCCCTAGAGGGGACGGGGGGAGAGCATACGTGCACAATTCCCTTTTGCTCAAATAATTTAATAATCAAATGATAGATGACTTACATAAAACAAAAGCACACTTTTGAAAAATATTACAACTTTGAAGTGAGTTTGGTTTTAATCACCAATAAATGAAGTGTTTGGTGATGTTCTTTGGCCCCTTGGCCTTAGTTTATAAAAACTTTTGAAAACCAATCATAAAACATTCAAATAAACCATCTAATTTTCCTTTTAAACACCAAATGGAAATTTAAAAGACTTAATTAAGCTTAAATTGATCACTTTCCACATGGGTCCTGCATAAAAAATTAGATAGTCTTGTTTATCTTTGAAGCACTTTTGACTTTGAGACAAGCAACCTTAGAAAACATGCTCTCAAGACTGTGGTTTTTCAAAAACATAGTGATACATGATGGTCACTTTTGACCGATGCTAATCATATTTTAACCAGCCATGGCCGATTGAAATTGATTGATAACGGTCACCTGTGAACTCGAAGGCATGAAAAGGTTTTGGAAAAAATACTTGTTAAGATGGTTAGCATAAAATCTCTAAAAGATGAGCTTCTAAATCAAAATTATATTCAGACTAGAGACTTATAAAATCCAAATTGTTGGATACAACTTTTAATAAAGCTCAAGATGCAAATTTTCAAACATTATTTTCCTTGCAACCCAACCAATTGCGGTTATCCTTAACTGATGTCGATCACTAAGATCTGATGATGGTCAATGTGTGACCTATGTGTGCACAAAAACATGATAAAATGAGCTTTAAAATTATTATTAAAGGATTTTTTAATGACTTGTAAGGAAATTTAAAATTTCCAAAGTGTCTTCGTTACTTTAATGGACTCAATGATCCCATTGGGTGTGCTAAAATGTAGGGATGGATTACAAAGTTAGTTAGTTAAAACATTAGTTAAAAAATCCAAGAAAAATGCATTAAAAATTAGAAAACTACGCCAACCTATTGTTAGTTTAGAGGTCTGATTTTGTGTTGAGTCTATGTTTGGTGCTAACATTTCATACATACATTTTTAGTACGCCCGGTGTGACCTTACCCATAATCTTTTGGTCATTTTGTTTGTTACGATGTCTAGGCATAACTGGTTATTAGAATGGATTTGAATTAGGTTAAATTTATGCTTAATTTGTTCAATTTAGCTTCAAAATACCATTTTCATTTTAACGACGACTGCACCTTGTGAAAAAGATTTTCCGCTCTTAGGGACGATGTCTGCTTAGTTAGGTAGCATCTGTGTTCTATTTTCTAATTTTATCTGTCTATAGCGTCTGCGTAGTTATCACATTTGTGCTTTGTTTAACAATTTTCTCCACTAATCTAGTAATGTTTGTGCTTCTGCTTGTCTTTTCTGTCTAGTTGTAGCATCTTCGCAGACATGGCAGTGTCTATGTTATTCATTGTGTCTTTTTTATGTTAAATAATGTCTGCGTTTTGTTTACCAACATCTTTGTTATCCTCAATTCTTATTTTGTGTTCGCATCATCTATGCAGACATAGCGAAATTTGTGTATTTAGTAGTGTATGTGCTTTGATAAACAACATTTGCGCTCTATTAAACATTGTCTACATATTCTGATGGTGTGCTTGCAGGTTTACGCTTGTCAAAGGATTTTATTAAATCAAACCAATAATATTTTACTTGCAGGATCGCTAATCATAGGCATATTATCAAAACATAACACACATTTAATCATTTAAGCTTAAGTGATTAATCTTGTTGGTGTATCTTTCATTTAACTTTTTCTTATTTGTGTTTAGTAGGTTTACGATCGCTTATGATCTTACCTAGCGTTGCAAGGTGAACTCGGGAATCAGAAATGATTTAAGTCACTTGTTTTCACCAAGGGCATGCTACGTATGCCATTCCCTCATGCCATAAGGCAAACTTGGGAATCATAAATAGCGTGCACCTTATTTATTTTTATCTTTTGGGGTCGAGCGATTGGGATTTCAATCACCCAACATTAGACAAACCCACGTTCCAAAAGGGTATATAAATTTAAATGGAGTAGTTGTTATTGGCTAAGCGGATGGTTGTTTTACCAGTGTTGTGAAGTGAGGTGGTTTCATCCACCAATACCTAAGCCCTAGACAAAACCTTTGCCTCATGGATTTGGGCTTCAACATACCAAAAGGTATATAGAAGACACCCTTAGATATCTTGTTCATCCTAGCTTAGGAACCTTTTACTTGTATATCAAATAGTGGTGTTACAAACACAACATTCCCCAAAGATCACCCACCATGTTCTTTTGGAGCTATTATCTCTAGTCCACTAGCCGATTAATACTCCTACCTCAATAATCTAGGTTTTTCTTGTGTGTATTAATTGTTCCCATTTGTGCTTAACCAATGTTCAACCTAACTTAATAAAATCAAACCAATCAATCAATCAAAACAATCAAACCTACATACAAGCAAACATAATTTAAATCCACCAATCAAACCAATCAAGTTATCCTAGCCAAACTAATAAACAAATCATCTTGACTTAGTCAAACCATTTGACCAATCAAATCAACTCAATATAATCCAAACCATGGCACCTAATATGATGTACCAATCTAGAATGAATCCTGGTTCAAACAATGATGATCTTTTTGATACCAATATGTTCCATTTTGATGCACACTTTGATCAAGACTAAATCTAAAATGGTGAGACTAAAAGCCTTGCTAAACGAAGAAAATATAACAATAACTATTGAAGTGATTTGTTCAAAACCAATCAAGTTAGGGCTCAAGTTGAACAACACATTTTTAAAAATAAAGTTGAAATATTTCCATGCCTTGTATAGATAGGTATCTATATGCCTTCTGATTTCAACCCTGATAACTTGAGTCATATCATTCATCATCCAAATCAAGATATCCCCTATAAAAACCAAGTTAATCATAGCCATCATGTGTGTAAAAATCTAATCCATACTAAATTGTCTGGATAAAATCTAAACCCCAATTTTCTCCATCTCAACCCTAACAAAGGTAAAATAGCTCTAGCAAACCAAATCAACCAAGATCAGAACCAAATCATCTTATGCAAAATCCAAAAACTTATCCATAAGGTGGTAGGCCTTGCCACCCACATCTACCAATAATAATCTAATCAAAATTGACAATCCAACCATCAATCCCATCTATAATAATCAAATAATCAACAATCTAATCAAAAGCAATCCAATAAAAATTAGGTCTTTGTACCATCCCAATCCAATCAACCACAGCAAACACCCCTTCATGGTAGACCATTTACACACGAGTGTAAATCCATGGAAGACAGTCTCCAAGGGCTAAAATTTAGGACTTCAAGCAAGAAATAAAAATTTAAAGAGTTGTGCCCTTATCCATTTGATCATGACATGTTGAAAGTCCCATTTCCATCTAACTTTGAGCCTCATATGTTTGTAAAATACAAGGGAAAGGGTGACACTAGGGAACATGAAAAATATATATTTATGTTATGCGAAGAGGTCACATACATCAACATGTATCCACTCATGTTGTTCCATAGAGCTTAGGAGGTCAATCTCTTAAACGGTTTCTCCATCTAATAAAGGGATCCATAATTACATTTGATGAACTATCTGATAAGTTTGTGTGATACTTTTCATATAATGTTAACAATTAACTAACCATGATGGATCTCTACAATACCAAACAAAGAAATGAGGAATGTTTCTCATCATTATTACGTCAATGGAGGGGTCTAGCTAGCATATTCCCCTACACAATTCCTAAGAAATAATTGGTTAGTATATTTGTGGCTAATCTTAATTAGAAAATGGCTTTCCACCTTCAAGTACATTATGCCACAACTATTGATGAAATAATTGAATAGGGGGTCTAAATAGATAGGTCTCTTATCGTCAAAGGCTTGGTGAAGTTGTTTCCAAAGGACTACCAAAATTAGAAATAATCTAATAAACCAAATTTATTTAGTAAGAATAAGAATGTGGTTGGAGATGTTTCAACAATGCTAAACATATCCATGTTGTTTATAATATTTTTAGCATCACAGTTCTTCACAGAACCCAATTATTAATACAAATGAATGACATATACTCATCTCAAAGAACCTTTAGAGGCATTTTTATACAAATTAGTTGAAATGAACATGATTGTATATTTAAAGATAAAGCATTTTGATGAGAATAAACCTAAGCCTATGTGGTACAAGGAAAATGAGTATTGTGAGTTCCATAAGATCAAGGGTCACTCTACAATAGGTGTATGAAGCTCAAGAACTATGTCTAAAACTTGCTTGACTGTGGTGATACTAAATTAGATAATAATGCTTCATCATCCAAGAAGCAACAGATGGGCATATTCAATGAGCCATTTACCAAACATGATCAAAATATTCCTTAGTAGAATTAAAGTCAAATTCAATGTCAAAAATACTGAACCAATAATTTCAATCATTGCAAACCTCCCATACCTATGATTTAGTCATTTGATGCACCAACCATCATATCACCATCATAAAGATAAAAGATAAATATTGTGTTATTATTACTCGATGTGCTCATAACAATATTCCAAATGCTCCTCTACTCACTATTGAAGGATGTTACTACCTTATTAAATAGCTCAAGAATACTCTTGCTCAGATATCAATCATTGACCTTCTCAGAACATCCACTATTCTCAAGAACATTCTATATAAAGTTATTTTAAATTCAAGATTCCCTAATGATATTGACCAATCATTGTTCCAAGCATTAGTTGGACATATATCCTTGATTCAATATCTCACCTTTGACCAATGTGACATGCCACTTATTGGTCCATCCCACAATCGACCCTTATATATTGAAGCCTACATTACTAATCACAAGGTAAAGTGCATACTTGTAGACAATGACTCTTGTTTGAACATATGTAAATTCAACTTACTTCAAACATCTAGATTATTCTAAGGAAGCATTGGACCTAAACACTATTACCATCAAGGCCTATGATAACATTGAGCAAGAATCAACCATTACAATACACTTGCCTACTGTCACACATCAAACCTATTGCATGTCATATTTATTGAGTTTCCATATAACATACTCCTTAATCGGTAATTTATTCATGCCCTAACAGTCAACCCTTTCACTTTCCATTGATGCATCAAATTCCCACATTATGGTATGCAAGTGACCATCCTTGGTGATCCACAACCTTTACAATATTTCAAGATTTTAAAAGGACATTATCGAAAGATTAATCATTATCCTATCATTAAGCATGTATCTAGAATAGATAATCATGTGGCACCCTAAGCCTTTAAATATTCATCATACATTCACCTGATTGACCTTGAATTCATGTCCAACAATCCACCTCTCAATTCATGCTTCAATATACTTGAAAGGGTTTCAAGAAGTACAATATCCATGCTGCATTCCATGTGGTAAATATCCCCTATTATCCTAAATATTGTGGCATGCTCACCATGAATAAGAAGGAAACAACATCATATCAGTTCAACAATACCTCTTTCATCAAAAAATTATTACTTAGAGATGAAAAATTTGAGAGTTCTAGTAAATCCTAGTTGTACAACTATGGCATAGCCTCATGTTTTGAGAGTTGGAAATATCCCATAGTGAACAACATATGAAAAATCATGGGTTACAAAGGAAAATGTTTGGATAAAATAATTATATAACAACATGTGAAATATCCCATAGTGAACAACATCTGAAAAATCATGGGTTACAAAGGAAAAGGCTTGGGTAAAATAATAAATACAAGTAAATATGTGTTCCTTGCTAAAACCTTTGTTGAGGCACCAAGGGATAAGTAACTCAACTATTCCCATGAGTCAATATAACTACATAAAAATCCTAATACCTTTAAACTTGGAGCTCATCCGAGCCCAACTAAATAAGAAGCCTATGGTGAACTATTAATGGAATTTACATATGAGTCAAAAAATAATAATGTGTCTAATTTTTTGACATTAAAAGGTCACATACACTTCCAATCTCCCCTCAAAATATATTGAGTTTGGGTCATTGATATTAATCAAGCATATATGTTTTAACTTATATATACAAATCTATAGTGCATATACATTTTTATAAATTTTAAAAAAATCCTTAATATTTTTTAGGATTTTTTTTTGAATTATTTAAAAAAAAAATTGTCTATCTAATAGGACACAATATTATTCTTTTCCCTATATGCATTTACTTGGTCATTAGTTTTCACCACAAAACTAGATCCACCTTTTGTTGGAAATAAAGATGAGTCCATCAAGGACCAAAAAAATGAAGAACTTAACCTTCCACCTACACCAAAATAACTAAAAGATGGTTCCACATTGCTCATCAAAGACATCATTGATGTTAACATTGGCACAAAGGACAACCCTAAAATAATCAAAATTGGGGATTCTCATATCTCCAAAGAATGGGAAAACTTTATTACACTTATCAAGGAATTCATTGACATCTTTGCCTAGTCTTATGCTGATATGCCTAGCTTAGATCCATCTCTTGTGGTCCATCATCTTGTTATACATGTTGATTCCAAACCATTCAAACATAAACTCAGGAAGATGCATCCAAAAGTAAATTTTATTTTCAAGGAGGATCTACAGAGGCTTTTGGATGTTGGATTCATTCGTCTAATCAATGATTCATATTGGATATCCAATATCATGCATATCAGTAAGAAAGGTTAGTAGGGATCCACCTCTACGTATATATCTATGATATTAGAAAAGTTTATCCTAAGTATGAATTACCTTTACCTAATATTTACATGATATTTGACTCCAAAATAGAACACATGATGATTATCTCATGAATGGTTTCTTTGGCTACAATCAAATCATTATTACACCTCCAGATTAACACAAAACCACATTCACCACACCTTAGGGAACCTTTTGCTATCAAGTCATGCTATTTGGATTGAATAAAATATGTGAGACTTATAAAAGATCCATGACCATCATCTTCCATGATATGATTCTTGACATAGTCAAAGATTACATTGATGACATATTAGGTAAATCCAAGACTAGAGTAAAACATCCAGTTGTACTTCACATAATCTTTGGTGGCTTAGAGAATATAAGCTGAACCTAAATCATATGAAATGTGTCATTGACATTACGTTGGGTAAAGTAATGGGATTTATTTTTTATATAAAATGTATCAAATTTGACTTAGTAAAGGTCAAGGCTATAACAAAGATGCCTCCACCAGCGAATATCAAATAATGTGACATAGTTCACAGGTAAAAATTTAGGGTATTAGATGATTAATGTCATAGTTGGTCAATAAGTGCCATCCATTATGCACTTATTGAAGAAAGACATTATATTCCATTTGAACAATGAATGTCAATAGGATTTTAAGTAAATTAAGAAGTATGTTTCTACTTCACTAGTGTTTGTTTCACGTACTCCAAGTAATCCACTATTGCTCTACATTTGTGCAACTCACTTCCCCTTGGTGGAACTCTTGGCCCAACATGATGATCATGGCATAAAAAGAGTTGTATACTATCTAATCAAGACTTTGGTAGCCTATGAGATCAACTACCATCACATCAAGAAAACATGCCTATTTTTCATCTTCCTTTCCTAGAAGCTACAAAAATATATTCTCAAAAATAAGAATAAGCTAATTTTCAAGTTCAATCCACTCAAATATCATTTGTTTAAGTCAGCTATTATAGGTAGAACGGCTATGTGGGCTATGTTACTCAATGAATTTGATATTAAATTTTTAAACCATTAGGATATCAAAGGACATATTTTCAATGATAAGCTAGCAGAAGATTCATTATCAAATAAACAACCTTTAACCATTGGATGTCTTGATGAATAAATATTCTCTCTCGATGACTCACTATAATGGAGGCTTTACCTTGATGGATTGTTCAACACACTTCGATTAGGAGAAGACACTCTATTCCTAATGCCAAAATCCATTCTCATCCCTAAGGCTCTCATAACCAATTTCACATGCACTAGTAATAACACAGAGTACACAACACTCTTTGTGGACATTATGTTGGCAATCTAACATAACATTTGACATTTATCTATTTTCAAGGATTCCCAACTAGCTATCGAATAGGTTAATAATTAATATTAAACCAAAGATGACAATCTTGTTCCTTATAAGGGCACGGTGAGTATCATTAAATAGTATTTCTAGTACATACACTTTAAATAGGTTTGTCACGAGAAATAAATACATGAATGAAATGGCTACCATTAGTTCATTTTTTTAGTTGTTATAGGGTACATGCCAATGCTAGTTCTTGGTCAAATAAATCATGGTCTTGGTATATGACACCTCAGATTCATATATGGTATGTGATATTACTAGTGCCAATTCACCCTAGTGCCATGACATATACACCTACCTTTATAATCACATCATACCTTTTGATCTATGGTGAAACCAATGTAAATTCCTAATCCAACAACCCTCCCATTATACCCTCCTTGGCAGAAAAACCTATCTTAGAGGCTATGATGGAACTCTGTTAAGGTGTTTTAATTTGTAAGAGGATAAATTGGCTATCAAATAAGTCTACATTAGAGTTTATGGGGCGCACACTAGTGGAAAGATCCTCACCAGAAAAACTTCTACAAGAGATACTTTTAGCCTACTATAAAATAAAATATACGTCAGTATGTAAGGAAGTGTGTTCCCTTTCTGAAAAATAGAAATAGGGATTTGATTCACACACTATCACATGTAATACAAACCATTATGACTTCATGGCCCTTCTCTACATGATATATCTATCTCATTGGGAAGATTAACCCCACCTATTCTAATGGTCATAAACACATCCTCATTGCTATCAAATGCTTCACTAATTTGGTGGAGGTCATCCCCCTCAGCGATGTATCCAAAAATAAAATATCCAAGTTATTTCTCAACCAAATCATCTACCACTTCATAATCCCTTCGATTATTATCATTGACAATGGAAATTATTTCAAGAATAAGGATGTCAAATCCCTTTGTACCCAATTCCATATCTGACATAGATGGTCAACAACATACTATAAATAAGGCAATGACCAAGCTGATGCATCTTAAAAAACTATTCTCAAACTATTTAATAAGATTTTAAATTACTCTCATCATGATTGGAATTTTTAGAGTTACTCTACCTTGTGGGATTACTGTACTAGCATTCATACATCCACAGGTGCGATACCATATTTCCTTGTCCTAGAATCAATGCCATCCTTTTTATTGAAATTGAGCTACCCTCCTTATGCATTTCATTTTAGAATATCATTGATGATGAGGACTATAGAGTCACATGGCTTCATGAACTATAACTTATTGATGAGAAATGACTCACCTCTTTG
>JARHVA010005185.1:497500-502500 GCA_037957365.1 Torreya grandis | reverse complement strand
AATAGAGTTATTACCTTAAGATTATTATGTCCTATGTCACAAGTGGTCCCTAACACATTTATAAAACCAAGTAAAAAAAACATTCTATTACTTATATATGGTTTTAATGAATTAAAAACTTAATAATAAAGAATTTTCAAACCTAATGTTTATTTTATTTCTAGCATTGAATGTGGTGTAGGTGGAATTAATGGGGATTGAGGTTTAGATTTTTTCCCATATTTTAGTGAATTGGTACTGATATATTTGAGGGACCCAAGGAAAAATTTAATCTTGGTCCAACATTTAACACAAGGGATTAATGGGCGTTACTCAAATACATATGTGATAGTTTTCTTGATTTTTCTAGTCATTTATGCATGTTATTGGTGGAAGCAAAGCTATTGGTGCAATATATATACTTATAGTTTATTACACTATAGATACCTCAACTAAGTTTGGTATAAAATAATAAGGGAAACCAAAATATACTTATGCATCTCTATAATAGAGTTTTCAACTATTATATACATGTTCTCTTAATCAAACAGAACTTAAAAATACACCCACTCCGTATAAAATAACAAGGAAACGTCATAATATACTTATGAATATCTATAATAGAGTTTACAACTATTATAAACATGTTCTCTTAATCAAACAGAAACAAAAATACACAAATTACCTCTTAAAATTTTATATACTCAACATTATCTTCAACAAGATTTCTCAAAACTGATCAAAAAATTTGTTGTCCTTCCTAGATCAACCTTGGATTTTAGATGCCTAAATTTCAAATTTCAACATGACAATTTTTTTCATTTTCTTCTTGAAAATTGTTATTTTCATTCTCTTCAAAAGTTGTTGGACTCAGATCTAGTACTACAGAACTATAATGTTTTTAAATAATTATTAATCAATCTTCTTCTTTCAGATGTTGACTACCAAATTGATAGAGCTCTATCAAATGAAAAATTGAGGACATTGTATCTAGTTATATAGAGCCTCAAGCAAGTCTCCAATTTTTGTCAAGCTTGTTTCTTAAATTTGACTTTAAAAATGACACTACATTAAAAATTCTCTCATCTTCCACTGAGACCAAAATAATTGTTTGGCATAAATTTAAAATATTAAAATATTATGAGATACCATCACATAGTATTTCACTCAAACTTAAGGTGGTCCATAGTTTAGTGATCAAGCCATATTTGAAAGCATGGTCCAAAACTTGTTGTGGCAAATCAAACAGACTACTTATGTAGCTTTAGCAAATTTAAAATGCCTTTAATTTGTTCATAATTCAATTCTATAATCTTGTAGAAGTGTTGGGCCAGAATTTTGATTTTATTATAAAAATTTGATGAGCTAACATTTTTCCAATATTGAGGGTACATCACAACTATGGATTCTAGCAGTTCATCCTGACAAAAATGATATCTAATCTCTGAAGAGAAATATTTTGCAATTTCTTTCAAGGTGTAACTTACAGATGATACAACCTCAAAGAATTGATCCCTTGTAGCATGAACTTTTTTGATTCTATTAGATCAACCAACTGTGTTAAAAGTTTGAGTTATGGTATGTACTAAATTTATACTAAGTACTGCACATGATCTTACCATATGTACTATACAAAAAGATTCATCGATCCTCATGATCATACTGTATTTTATTTTTAACTGTTTATGGTAATAATTATATTTTGGTTGGCATGATTTATTAATTGAAATAAAAAAATATTTGAAAGGCCAATATGGATGTGGTTAAGACATTTTATTAGACCTTATTATATAATTTATAATTTTAAAAATATAAAAAAAATTGAATATTTTTTCAATTATATCATCCTCACTTTTCATAGTTGTCTTGCCTTATGGACCCATAATTGGTTTATACTCTTTTATCTAATTTTTTATCACTATTTTTTCTATACTCAATTTATTATATTATCTAGTTGACCTTTACCACATATTCATTTTAAACAAACAAGAAATTGATTTTCTCTGAGAAATAATGACATGCATGATACTTATTTTTAAAAATACATAAAGAACAAACTTAATAAACACAACAGAGCCTTATGATCGTGTTGTATTTTATTTTTAAATATTTAAGGTAATAATTATATTTTGATTGGCATGGTTTGTTAATTGAAATAAAATAATAGTTCAAAAGCCATTATTGATTATGGATATAGTTAAGACATTTTGATAGACCCTATTATTACTGATTATGGATATGGTTAAGACATTTTAAAGATAATGTTTTAAGCAAATATCTTTAAAAAAATATTTTTCAAGGAACTTATCATTATATTTATTCATTTATTCATTATATATTTGTTATACTCAATTTATTATATTATCTAGTTGATCTTTACCACATACTTATTTTTTTAAAAAGAAATTGATTTTCTCTGAGAAATAATGACATGTAAGATAATTCTATTAAATAATGCACAAATAAAAAATTGAGTAAATGCAACAGAGCCTCATGATCATTATTTATTTTGTTTTTCTATGCTTAAGATAATAAATGTATATTGGTTGGCATGATTTTTTAATTGAAATAAAAAAATATTTGAAAGGCCAATATGGATGTGGTTAAGATATTTTGGTATACCTTATTATAAAGTTTATAATTTTAAAAATATGAAAATATTTTAAATATTGTTTTTAGTTATGTCATCCTCTTTTTTCATAGTTGTCTTTCCCTATGGACCCATAGTTGGCTTATAATCTATAATATGATTTTTGGTCACATTTTTACTACACTCAGTTTATTATATTATCTAGTTGGTATTTTGAGAGAATTAAAGAGGTATGTACTCAATTTATACTTAGTCATATATCCATCAAATTTAGTACTTAAAAAAGACAAATTTAATCTTTAACAAGAATGATAAATTTAATTGTTAAAAATAAGGAACCATAAATAAGATTTCAACTTTAGACTTCTCATCCTCTAACCTCTTTCTCCATTTTTTTTAATGAAAAATAATTACCTCCTATAAAATTAATCTACTTAAGTGTTTCAAATTTATTAAAACCCTAGAACCATAAAACCCTAAAACCTAAATTCATTTATATTAAATATTTATTTCTTTATGGTTATGGGAATTGCAAAGAGAGGAGAAATTACAAGAGGAGGCCAAGGAGGAATCTAAGCAGCCAATAATTAAGTATAATCCAAGTAATAAATACAAGCCCTACATGTTGTGAGAATTATGAAGTGAGAGACAATTGCAAGAGGAGGCCAAGGAGGAGTCTAAGAAGCCAAAAATGATTTACAATCCAAGTAAGAAATACAATCCATACATGTCATGGGAATCATTAAGTGAGCAAAAATTACAAGAGGAAGCCAAAGAGGAGTATAAGAAGCCAAAAATGAGTTACAATCCAAGTAATAAATACAATCTACATATATTTGAATTTTTTTTCACACTTTTAATTAATTATACCTATATTTTAAGGGATTTAAACTATTTCCATGTTATTTTTCGCATCAAATCTTTTCTCATGGTGTCAAAACCCTTAATATTAGACACAATTCGGTTATCACATGTGATTTTTTATTTATATATGAGATCAATAAAATATTTTCATTTGTTTGGGATTGTTTGCTTAGTAATGATATCAAAAATATCTCAAAAAACTTATGAATGTGTGTTTATGCATTGATGTGGTGATGGAGTTTTTTCAGAGTCACACACACTTGCTTAGGGTTTAGGTTTGGGATGGGTCTATAGAAATTATTATTCATGTTGTCTCTCATATCTTTTTTTATTTGATTTATGCATTCAAGAAAGTGTTTGAAATGGTTATACTTTACCCAATTTCACAGGGCAAATCAAAATAGCCGTTATGAAAAACTTAGGGTATACATTGATCATAATCATTATTCCACCTCAAACATATTTTACCCATGAATGTGTTTGGGGAAAGGATTTTAACTTGTATTTTTTTTTATTATTTTTGTATTTGAATATGATGCTTCATTCTCTATTTATAATTTTTTTGAAAACTCTAATAGAAATCACCAATCAATTTATATTGGCATGGCTATTTTACCAAAGATTTATCAATGGAATTATATCTAAAATCTAGGATTTGCTAATGTTTTATAGTATGATTTCAGGGGTCCCTTATTTAAATTATCCATGTTCCCACTATAAAACCTCTCTAACTACTTAGGTGAATACATGTGAACTTATGGGAATGCCCTATTGAATCCAAAATTGTCTAATCACCTAGTCTAGCCTATAACACTCAATGATGTAATATCAGCACCTAATAATATATCATTTTATTAACACATAGTCCATATATTATATCTCATCCATCCAATCAAACTACATCTACCTATATAGTCTCCACACAATATGTATCGATTGTAGCTAATCAATAACCCATCTATAATAGCCCAAATACCTTATATGGTTGTATTGTGACCCAAAAATGAGCATCTATTTATAAGATATTGGATCCTCCCTACTCCATTAGTGATGGGTCCCCACTGGATGATTTATATCAATTCTCTTTTAGGTCAAAACCTTCAGTATCATAGAGGCCTTGATGCTCATATCACACTGGCATACGATTAAGTGCATGTCTATGTACAACTATGTTAGCCCACAAGGACCATAGGTGAATAATTTATCATCCTCAATCATGTCATAGACAACATATACAAAACTTATCTAAAATAAGTGGATGGTCTTGTCAAGTAATAAAATTTAATTGCCAATGACCATGAGAACTAGGGGCAACCAGTCCACCAAGTCCTCTTCTAAGCACAAGTGTAAATCTAATACATGTCCATAAAGAGGGATTTTTTCCCTATCTTATAACCTATACACCATCACCAATGGTGATATGTCATTCCATTAGATCTATTACAAACATATCAATATTTGGAAGATAATCTAGACATCCTCAATAGTCACAGTCATTTCACATGTCGACAAGTGAAACATGTTATTCTTTGAATGCCAATACTCAACTAACACAGTCAATAGAGAT
>JARHVA010005185.1:365000-492500 GCA_037957365.1 Torreya grandis | reverse complement strand
GTACACACTACATACCAGCAATTTTATTTGCATGCTTATTCTTCTTTGAGTACAATGTTGCTACAAATACGGCACATCAAAGGTAGTATAATTTGAATAACCTACCTTCTTATCATTATGATTTTATGGTTTTAGGATTCATGGTACTCTCACTACAACTATAATTGATAACCCTTGATGATTTATTGAGTAAAAGCATGCATTTAACCCAATATGACAAATTTTCTTGTTGAATGTTATTGGAGTCAAGTTCTTACTTGTGAACTCCTTGAGCTTCCTCCATCATACAGAGTGTTGCCACAATCTCTCATGCATACCAGAAGTCTTGCAACATTGAACCATTTGGTATGTACATATATAATTCAATTTATGTTAGATTTGTACAAGTCTTATGTGCTCCATGATAGTAGAGTACTAATCTATTTATTGTTATGTAGATATTGTGTGAAAAAAATGTGGAAACTACAAACTCAAGCATTATAGAGAATGATACAGTGAAAGATATATATGATAAGATGCAAGAAGTTTTTGTAAACATAGATCTTCCTATCTCACCAAACACCACGTTGAACTCAGACACTATAAAAATCCTCATCAAAACTCATCATTTTTAATGGAAGTGGATATATTTAATTATCCTTTTTCTAATGATACGTTCCCTTCTTGTTGCAGGCATTAAATGATATCAAATAACTATTGAATTTAAAACAATTTAAATACCTACAAATTTCCCTAGTAAATAACAATACTAACGGAGAAAACTCTACCCAAAATTTCTGAGATATAAATGGATACATCTTTGACCCAAAGAAGCACATCGGTCTCTTATTCCTTGCCCATGTTAAGGAACAATGACTCAAAAACCTCCTACAACTGTTGTTAATGGGTAGTTATGTGGCATTAATGCCAATCCTAAGAAAAATAAAACTTTCACTTTTATGGGGTATTTTGCATATTTGGTGATAGAAAGTTTGCCTGGTATTCAATTTTGGGAAAGGATACTTCTCGTCTTCATTTCTCCAAGTAGAAGATGCAGGTAATTTGCCTGAAAATCACTATAACATTAGTGTGTTAAAGTAATTTAATTTTATTTTGATGATCTGTACTACTATTGAGTTGGATGAGTTTTCTTAAGATACATTTCATAAATCAAAGGATGAAGATGATGGAATGATGAAGCATGAAAGTAATATTTTTAGAATAACTAAAAATAAATAATATATAAAAGAATCAGATTTTTGATGCAAATATGCATGGAGATAGAAAATGTGTGGTTAAGAGAATATGATTCAAATATAAAAGGAAATATATTTTCTGTTTGTGGAATATAATATGGTTGAGAAGAGAAAATATGTAGTGGATAGTCGGGTAATTTATATAAATCAAATTTTTAAAAAAAGAATAATAATATTGTCTTCAAATTATGTAAGAGATGAAGATGATTAAGTGGACGTCTGAATTCACATACACAGATGGTAATTTGAGTACAGTATTGGATAAAAGAGTGAAAGATAGATGAACTTTCTAAAGTCCTTATAGAGATTGAAATGATGGTAGAAGAATTTGTTGAAGTATAAAAGGTAGATTTATTTGAGATTACAAAGGGCACAAGAAAAGAGAATTACATAAAGAGAAGTATAAAATTAATGGAAATGAGAATGTGTAATGTTTTTGATGCCAATAGTTATAGTGAAACTTTTGTATTTCAAGATAAATAGAAATAGGGTAAAAAAATATTGGAAGAAATGCATTTAATTATAGAATTGTTAGAATGTATTTTAGAGAAAAGAAAATTAATAGAGAAAGAGTTAGAGTAAGAAAATATCAACAAAAAGAAAAAGAAATGCATATGATGGATGGATTTCACATATGCAACAAGTATAGAAGGGATGAGTAGATAAACTATGTGATATTCATCAAGAGTAATTAGTTTATAGCAATGAGCATAGATATTACACGAAAGAGGAATATTGAGTTTGAACATCAAATTTATTTGGTTGTGTGTAGTAATAAGGAGAATTTATGGGGTATATAGTGTGAAAACTATCTTTTGATAATATATGAAATATATTGGGTATTTAAAAATAAATTTATTCCATTCGAAAGGAAAATAAGAGTAAGAACCAGAAGCATCAAAATGTTTCAATGGACAATGTGACAACTAAATAATATCACATGAATACTTTCACAATGATAATAATGGAGGTGGGACAAGTCCCACAAAAACAAGGAAATGGATAGAAAAATCTAATTGGAAGAGATGGATAGAATTTACCCAAGTATTAATAAATAAAATATTTTTTTTAGTACAGATGATTGGCGAAGAAAAGTTTATGGTCTATTTATTGGTTATAAAATAAATCAATAATTGAATGATAACATATTGTTGTACCTCACATGGTGGAAATGTTCATTGTGACTTATGTTTCAAGTCAAAATGATGGTACTAACATTTATCTTAAGTTTTTAAGCATTATGCTTAAAATTTTATAACCTATGTGTAGGAGGATTTAGGGCACCATGTAATCTTACATCAACCAAAACCATGATTAAGATGGATAAAAATAAATAGTATTATAGTTATTTTATATGATAATACTTGTAGTAAAATTGAGTTGTTTCTATTTGTCTGAGATTATCCTTGATTCCTCAAATCTTGTAGTATTGGAACCCTGAACAAGACTTTTGCATGACCACATGTGATCTAAAAAGATTTTGGTAACTTGAATCTTTTAAGGAAGTATGGAAATGACCCAAGGAACACATCTATAATTATAAATATTTGTATATTGTTACATATTTGGGAGAAAATGGTAAATCCATGTAGTGAAATTACAAGCAATCTGGCAATATACGATTTTGCAAAGGCATTATTTTTATATTTGTAAATACATTTTTTAAAAAATATATCATCCCACTATCATGGTTTCCCCATAAATTTGAAATTTTCTATAGGCATTGTGGTCACTTGTGGTTATACAGAAAGCATATAAACATCACTTGGATCTCATATATCAAAACTATTTATGACACAAAGTAATATATTATCTACACAAAATATTTTTGTTTATAACATGTGCATGGTTGAATTCCAATGAAGCATGATCAATTTATGTAATAGAGGAATTTATGATGGGTCTTGGTGACATCTCATGAATCTTGTGATATGTTATAGATGTGACCATTGCTGACTATTAGATATTTGATCTTGGAAGACACAAATATGATAAGAATTAATTTAATAATATATATGACCCATTTCGTGATGTATTAAGCTATACCATGTTATTGTATCTGGTGAACATGGAAACAATTAATATTTGTAATACACTAAGTTATGTTAATGTTTTATTTGGGGAAAAACACTTAATGTAAGTAGTGAGTCTTTAATATAAATAAACACACCCTTAAATTGTGTTACATGACTCCTCTGAGAAAATATTTGTATTAAAAATTATATATATATATATATATATATATATATATATATATATATATATATATATATATATATATATATATATATAGTATGAGTTAATAATAATGGATATATAGGGATCTAATTTTGTAATCCATCTCATTTTGAGACTATAGTGATTCTAAAACTTTATAATTAGATTGTAGAAAGTATGCAAGATATAATTTTTAATTTGAATTAAAAATAACTTTGTTGTTTTAAGGACAATTTCAGATAATATGGTCCTTCCAAATTTTTGAAAACTATCAAAAATAAATTGGAATGTATCAAGACTAAGTTGGACTTATTACAAATAAATCACATTTATCTAATGTGTTTATAATAAGTCTAAATTATTTAAAATGATCAAAAATAATTAGTAGTTGAAAATATCATAAATAAATTGGATTTAATCAAGAATTAATTGCAATTCTTAATAATTGGTTGGACTTATTACAAACAAATCACATTTATCTAATATATTTGTAATAAGTCCAAATTATTTAAGATAATGCAAAATAATTAATAATCATTTTTTTTAAACTATCAACAATAAATTGGAGTTTATCAAGAATTGATTGAAATTTTCAAGAATTAGTTAGACTTATTACAAATAAATCACATCTATCTAATGCACTTGTGCTAAGTCCAACTTATTTAAAATAATTAGAAACAATTACTAATCAACTTTTTGAAAACTATCAAATATAAATTAGACTCTATCAAAATTTAGTTGGACATATTAAAAATAAATCACATCTATCTAATGTATTTAAACCACATCTATCTAAATTATGTATTTTTTACTAAGTCCAAATTATTTAAAACTATTAAAAAACAACTAAATTTTTAATATACCTCTCTTTCACCTTAGCTAAAATAAATTGAGTAATTTATCAATAATTAAATGGACTTATAAAAAATTAATTGGACTTATTAAAAACAAATCACATCTATCTAAATGTGCAAAATAGTCAGAAGGCTTGAGGTCTTTCTAATATCTTCAATCAAATTTATACAGTCATACAATCATTCAAACTAGTTCATAGACCATGCATTTATAGATAATAAGACTAGGCAGTTTATTTCTTAAGAAAAAATAATTGATACATCAATCAAGTGCTCAGGGGATATGTTATTTAAATCACTTAGGATGATTGGGATGCCACATATAAGTAGTTGATTAGATCGTGAACTATTTTTTAATCTTTAAGTGATGTTCCTATGACCGTCAAAGTTTATCTAATATTTTTACACATGCCATGTGTCAATCGCTAGGAAAATAATTCTCCCATGTTGACTTTGGTGTTCATGAGAGAGTCCCCAAGATTGTATTAAGTGGTCCGATCATGGGTGTTTAGGTTGTAGGACACCTCTTAAATATTTATATTATTAATATAATCTCTTACATAGTTGATTTATTGAGATTGTGATGTGTGTCGTAATCTTAGGTGTTCACATTGTTAGGGAATTTTATTTGGACTCATCATCCTTACATATAGCCAAATCATCAAGATTTTATAATGTGGCACAATCTTTTGTGCTTAGCCAAAGTGTAATTTAAATGTCGAAGAACAAATCTTGATGTGTAAATTCCAAATTGGGACATTCCAAGGCATAAACCACAAAGACCTTTTCATAAACATTAGAATGCCAAAGTGTATTTTGTAATTCACAAAAGCTAAGGTGTAAATTCTAATGTTCAAATTGTTAAGACCATGTTTTGAAGACCATTTTGAAGGATGTAAAATGTGAAGTTTAATTTAAAAAATAAAAAGTTGAAGACGTTTTCATGATTTGTCAATGCAATATTTTTATTTCAAATACATAAAAGCCAAACAAAGACCATTTTAAAACATAAAAATGGGAAGTATACATTCTAATAGTCAAACACCATTAAATAAATGCACAACTATCAAAATACTGAATTGTTGTAGTAGAAAATATAAAATGCAAATGCCAAAGTGTCTTTTTCAAGACCCAAAATGTGAAGTGCCACTAGAAATAAATATAAATAAATAAAATAATTAAAAAAATATACATTCCCAAAAAATGGACTAAAATTTGAAAAAATAATTCATAGTTATCATTCCAAAATTAAGGAAAACACCATTTAAAATTTGCCAATGTGACAAAAGAAAAACATAGTTACCAATCTTTTATCACTATTTTTGAAAGTACCTAGTGGGATGATGCATTCAAATAGTCCATTAAAATGCCTTGCAAAAAATTATGGAGATTAAGTCTATGACCTCTCCACTTTTTATTTAGATTCCATGCATAGATGATAATATCTATGAGTATCAATGGTAAAGATGTGTCAGTCGGGTTTGACTTCCATTTCTTTTTCAAATGGCCTGAATAAATTTTTGCTTCTTCTCTGTCTTTTTTTCCTGCATGAATTGGGATGAACCAAGCTATTTTGACCCTTCATTCTATATCTCCATTTTTTTTGAGTTCTCAATATTGGTTTCAACTCTAGAAATCCATATTATGTAGTTCACTCCTCTAGAATCATCGGGTCTGATAAATAACATATTACCATTTTGCACATCTTGAGCTAGATTAAATGATTTTTTTTATTTTGTTTTTTGGAGCAACATATGTATTTGTAGATGCCACTCCAAAATCAAGTTTCCTATCATGAACCATTATGTTTAGATCTCTATGTAGAGGTATTTCATGGAGATTTCTAGGCCAAAAATCTCTTTTACATTCAACTTTAGAGAGGAACATGTCTTCTTTCATTATGTCATGGATGTTTTGGAAGTAATATGCTAGATCATTCCACTTACTATTTCAGTCAAACCAAATTCATTGAGTTGTTGTACATACTTAATCAAGTTATATTTAATTTTTTGTAATTATTTTTTCTACTTCTATCTGAGACTTTTGCAACAATGGAATCTTGTAAGTTTTCTCTATTTTTCAAGTCTTTGAATTTGTTTTATCAGATTACCTTCTGGAACATTTGGCTCACCATTTTATTTTATTCCCCATAATGAAATCAAATGGGGGGGGGGGGGGGGGGGGGGTTAGAGCGGAAATTTCTATCTCTTATAGAGTTTTTTCAACACATAATGGGTTGACCTTGCTCCATGTGTAGAAGAAGGTATTGAATTTTTGTCAAGCCTACTATTTCATTTCTTCCCTTCAACTAGTAACTATTAACATAGTCTTTGAAATCTACTACTTCAATAAAATAAGAAGTGAAGTTTTTGTATTTTCATATGTCCTATAACTATCTATCATTTCAACCACACTTCATACATCTTTCCTCTTCATACATTCAAATAGGTTTCTAAATGTGTCCTTGATGTCCTCATGGGTATGTCCTATAAGAATAAATCCAACCTCGACATCAAGGAAAATTCCTTTGTAAATAAGGAGAGATAAATATTGAAACACAAACCTATACAAAAAAAACATGATTATATGAATTTATAAGTGTAACATTAGTTCCATGCATGATGAAGACTGGTAATGTACATGAAACAATCATCACTTCATGAGTATGATTCCCATTTCATAGGAGTAAGTAAAGCTTGTGAAGAAGAGAAGTTTAGTTCATCCTGACCTAAAGTTCCTGCCTACCACTGCCATGCCTAAAATAACACCAAGAGACCTGTGCATAATGAAAATAATGATGCTGAATGTTACCCCATAGGTTACCTATGTATCGATAGAGAAGGCAACCCTAGTAATGATAGAGAGGGAAAGGGATCCTACTTTCCCTAGCCAAATGTAGAACACCAAATAATGATCTTCCAATATGTTTCAGTTTTGGTGGGATTTATTTGAGTAATATTAGTTTGAGTGGGATATTTTAAATTTAAATTTGTTTGAACAAGCATACTGTCAAGGATGATGCCACATTGACATGTCATTTTTTATAAACTATGCCATATCAGCAGATCATGAATGGGGAAGAGCCATAAAAATAGTCAACCAAAATGTTGAAAATCTGGTGATGCCACAATTTACGATCACAATCATGCTGGTGGTTATAGTTTGGAAGGGTTTTAGTCAATGGTGAGTGACTTTGAAGACCGATGAAGACCAGCCTGTCGATGACCAGTGATGACAAGCACACATCGAGAGTTGTCATGTGTTGGTTAAGCTCTATCATTTTAACCAAAAAAATATCAAATAAAATGACTGGGTTGGAAATTAGAAAACCAATGCTTCATACAGGAAATAGTATAGATAATTATCTTACCATACATCTAAATCAATTACAATGGGTGCCTCATGTTTAGAAAATTATAATGTCTTATGTTTAGTATCATTTGGGATTACTTTTTAGAACATATTACAACCTCAAACTCAATAAGGGGCCAAATAATGGAGCAAAACTATTATCTCTTTTTGTATTTTTAAATTAGAGTCAACAAGCATAAATCATCATGCACCAACACATCACCTCCTAATGAACAATTGACCTAAATCATGCAAGATGTTTCTATAATACAACAAATGACATATTAAGTTATATTAAAAGAGAAAAATAACAACTAATTTTATAAGGAGAATATTCATTTCATAACTATTAAAGTAGATGCATAGCGCTATAGTAGGCACGGTTTAGTTTCTTCTTCTGCTACTATTCATCTCAAGACTATATATATATATATATATATATATATATATATATATATATATATATATATATATATATATATATATATATATATATATATATATATATATATTTATGCACGAGCTTACTAAAAGTGGTGGTTAGAAAAACATACATACTCAATTTCACCTAATACATCACACACACACACACACACACACACACACACACACACACACACACACACACACACACACACACACACACACACACACACACACACACACACACACACACACACATGCATGAGCTTACTACAAGGGGTGGTTAGAAAAACATAAATACTCAAATTCACCTAATACATCACTAAGCCCTAAAGTATGTGACACACTATATGCGGAACATACTGATAAATCCATTGATAGACTTAAATGTTTCAATAAACTAATAATTGAAAACACTTATTTAAAAAAAATATAGCATATTTATTAAACTATCTTATATCAACGTTACAATTCTAAATCTACTCCATCATAATCATTAGAGAAAAAATTTATATATAAATATTAACTTACAATATCATTATCATACTTTAACTCCATGTAATTCTCACTAGAGAAACATAAGATAGTAATTTTGAATCCCATCTAATTCTCAATAGAGATATATAAGATATGTAATTATCAATGTCAAAATTTTGAAAATTGGACAATCATATGAAGTATATGATGCTAAAAAGGCAGTGATTTATTTTATTCCTCTCTTCGATAGTCGTGTCACTATATGTGTTTGTGCATGTCTTATAGGGATGCACTTTCATATCTTTATTATATATGGGTAATACAAACTTGCATATAATCAATCAACATTTTTATTTCAATAAAATAATAGTTTTGAATTTTAATGAAAAAAAGCAAACTTGATTGTATGGTGTTGAACTTATTTTCTCATAATATCTAGTATCTTTTAAGTTATTATCATTTTCTTCCATAATATTTGATTTTTTCCCATTTTATATATTGTGAAAAATTTTAAATAGTTTGAATGGTTTAAATAAAGGGTCATTTAATCCTCTTCCTTAATCTATTATTGGTTGTATATAGCTTTCAAATATTCTTGTTAATTCCATATAAATGTATTGTAATTTATTTATGTATTTAAAATATGTAATAAAAGTTGTGACATACTACTTTTTTATAAATTATTTTAATATATATAACATATAATTAAATTTAAAAAATCTTAAAATTAAAATAATATAAAATATATAGATAGTTAAAAAATATTAATACATAAAAATAAATTAATCCACGATTAAACGAATGGGGTCGAGCTCTGCAACTCGATGTCAAGCTAGGGCAACCGTGCCCTAGTTACTGGTGTGTTTTTGGCTGAGAGTGTGAAGCTGTGGGCGGAGGTGCATGGAAAATGTGGAGGCTTGTCTGGGCGCGAAGGGCAAGAGGTGGTTATTGCACTGCTGAGGGGATGGCATTGGGTGAACAAAGCAAGCTCAGGGGGGGAAAAAGTTTAAAGGATGTGGTCAGTAATGATTCCTAAAGAAGGGACGCCAGCTTCAAGGACTGGTCTGGGGCAAGCTAGATTGTTGGTTTGCAGGGCACCGATGCGATGGGAGGATCAAGAATTTCAAAAACTAATGGATGTCTAGAGTAGTGTGAGGAGTGACCCAAGCTCATTATTCCTTTTGAAATGATTGCAGAAGATGTGGAATACTATTCCAAACACTCTTTATACTACAAGTTTTTGGGGCTGAAAGTTTCTCTACCTTTTTTGGAAAATTGGGCTCGAAGAGTTTGGGAGCCGGAGGGGGAGATGGAAGTAATGTTACTGGCCAACAACTTCTTTATGGTCTCTTTTAACTGCCTTGCTGACAAAAACTGGGTTTTTGAGGGAGGCCCGTATTTCTACAACCAGGCAGGTCTCTTTGTGAAGCCTTGGCAAACGGGATTCAATCCTTCTAAGGAGCTGCCTAACAGGGTTTCAGTTTGGGTTAGGCTCCCTCGAATACTGATTGAATGTTGTAGGGAGGATGTTTTACAGATGATTGCTGCTATGCTTGGAAAGCCAGTGGGATCATCCTCACAAACCATGAGTAAGAAAATTATGTCCTTTACTCATATTCGTGTTGAAATTGACCTAAGCAGGGCTATACCGGATGCAATAGAAATGAGTGCAGGATCCTATTCTTGGGTTCAACAGCTAGATTATGAGACATTGCCCTTTAGATGCCATTTGTGCCATGAGTACAGACATTTGGTTAGAAGATGTCCTAAGGCAAAACCGGAAGGACAGCAGAACTCTTCCTCACCTCAGGAGAAGTACGCTGCTTCTGATGATAGGAGGAAGAAAAATGGGGCAGGTGGTGATAAAGATGGGGAGGGCTTTGTGCAGGTTAAGTCCTGAAGTAGAAACATTGGACATAAGCAAATTTTTAGGGAGAGGCAGGAGGGAGAGATTTTCAACAGATTTGAGATTTGGAAGAATTGGGGCAATAGGAGATTTACCCTGATCTTCCTAATGCAGAGCAAATAGGCAAAGAAATTGGGATGGATGGTACGGCCTCATCTTCTCTAGTAAAACATACAAAGGAACCCCCCTTGTCGATGATTTTGGAGGAGCAAGGAGAAGGGCATCTTCTATTTGAGGCGTCAGGGGAGGCAAATCAGGACTTAGAGGTTGAGAGGTTGTTAACACTTCAGCCGGCTATAGGAGGGGAGAAGAAAGGGAAGACACCTCCTTGTTTGGGAATTCTCCAGAAGGAAGGAAAGAAGGGAGCAACAGATAAAGGAGCAAAAGCAGGTAGGAGAAAGGATTTAGAGAAGTTAAAAGTGATGGGGGAGAATTTGGTGGAATCTAGGTCGATCAAGACCTTGGATGAGCACTTCATGAACCCTATGAAATGATTACAATCTCTTGGAATGTGAGGGGCTTGAATAGCAGCCCCAGACAAAAGGCTATTCAGGATCTAGTCAGAAGCAGGCATCTAGATATTCTTTTTTTATGTGGAATACATGTTGGATATAACACCTAAGCTATGGAGGCAAGGTCTATGCTAGTGTATTGGTGCTCACGAGATAGTAGAAGGTTTAGCCTATTTTTGGGATCCATGTAGAGTTTAACCAGTTGCTTGGCTCGTATTCAGATGTGTGATGTCCATGGTTGCTTTGTGCATGGATTCAAGAGAGTATGTTCTTTTGACGAACATATACGCTCCCAATGATTTGCAGGGTAAGCAAATGATGTGGAATAATTTGTAGGTACTCTGCCATGAGTATCCCTACCATCCTTGGATCATAGCTGGCGATTTCAATGTGATATTAGATCTTTTGAAAAAAGGGGAGGTAACACTAGAGTGGAGCCGTCTTCTCTTCTGTTCAGGGATAAGATTTTGGAATTTAACTTAGTGGACATCAAGCCAAGCAATGGTAGATTCACCTAAAATAATAGGCGGTTGGGTGATGATTGTATTGCGAAGCGTATAGACAAATTTCTCACTTCCTGCTTTTGGGTGGGCAGTCGATGGACTCTCAATTTTGAGATCTTAGACTAGCAGGGGTCGGATCATTGGCCAATTCAGCTGACCATCTCCTCGGCTCAAAGGCAATAGAAATCTCATTTCAAATTTTAGCTTATGTGGTTGAGAGATCAAAACTTGTTTAGTCATGTTGCTGATTGGTGGAAAGAGGGTCATCCAGCAATGGGTAAGGCAATGTATGTATTTGCCAAGCTCCTTCAGTATGTGAAATACTAGCTCCAAAGATGGAACAAGCAGACTTTTGGCAACTTATTTCAGGAAAAGAAGGAAGCGTAGCAGATGCTGAATGACATTACCAGGAAGATTAGAGAGGATGGGTTGTCTAAGACCCTACTGAAGGAAGAGGAGAAGGCTGCCCAAGCGCTGGAGGAATGGGAGTTGAGAGAAGAAATATTTTGGAAACAGAAGGCTAGGATTGAGTGGCTGCAAGAAGGGGACAAGAACATAGCATTTTTATTCAATTCGATCAAAGCAAGGCATCATGGTAATATGATCACATCTCTGAAGATGGAAAGGGGTGAGATGGTATATTCTACTGGAGCCATTTGTAAGGAGGCAGAACAGTATTTCAGCTCCCTTTTTCAGGATAATGGGCTAAGGGATGAGGCAGCGGAGGAATTGATATTGTCTAACATTCCATCTATTGTTTCTCCTGATATGAGGGCACAGTTGATGAAGCCTATTTCAATGGAAGAGCTGAAGAAAATGGTTTTCATGATGAAGAAAGGTAAAGCTCCTGGTCTGGAGGGTTTCTCGATTGAGTTTTACCAGGAGTTTTTGGAGATTATCAAAAATGACTTATTGGTTGTGGTTCAAGAGTCCCAGGAGAACAAACAGATGCTGCGAGCCTTAAACTCTACCTTCCTTGCACTTATTCCCAAGGAAGAAGGGGCTGATCGCTTCAACAAATTCCACCCCATCTCTCTTTGTAATGTGATTTACAAAATTATTTCAAAGCTGATTGCCGAAAGATTAAAGGGATGTTTGAAGGGGCTGATCTCAGAGGAGTAAAGTGGATTTGTGGAAGATCAGCATATTTTGGATGGGATATTTATGGCTACAGAAGCTATCCATTCCATGACCAAGTCTAAGGAGAAGGCTATGTTTATAAAGTTGAATATGTCCAAGGCTTACGACAGGGTCCGATGGCCTTTTCTTTAGAGGAGTTTGGAAGCTTTTGGCTTCGAGGACGGCTGGATTAGTTGGGTTATGAGCTGTGCTACTTCGACCTCTTTCTCAGTTCTGATTAATGGGGAGCATTTGCACCTATTTGGGGCAACTCAACGAATGTGGTAGGGTGATCCTCTATCACCTTACTTGTTTCTTCTATTGGCAGAGGGGCTGGGGAGGAGAATGAAGGAGTATACCAGTAAGGGAGTGATAGAGGGATGGAGATGGGGTGGAGGGATTCTAGTTCTCTCTCATCTTCAGTTTGTAGATGATGTGGCCTTGATGGGTGTGGCCACTTTACAGGAGGCCAGTAATATTCGCAGGTGCTTGGATGCTTATCTGGCAGCTTCAGGACAGATGATTAATGAAGATAAGTCATCCATATTCTTCTTCAACATGCCTTATGCTATTTAGAGGAGAATTGGGGACATCCTTCATTTCAGGTTGGGAGCATGCTGGTTTTGTATCTAGGGATTACCATCTCCACAGGTCGACAGGCCAAAGAGTCTTGGTAGGGGATTCTGAGCAAATTCAGGGCCAAGGTTAATCATTGGACTCACAAGTGGTTATCCTTTGCCAGTAGGGTCCAGCTGATCCAGTCTGTAGTCTAGGCCCTCCCTATCTACAGGTGTATGTTACAGGTTGCACTGGCTAGTTTTGCTAAAGAGATTGATGCCATGGCTAGACAGTTTTTGTGGGCCGATAGTTTGTCTACGACCAAGTGGAGCTTAATCCGATGGGATGTTGTTTGCACCCCTAAGAGGTTTGGCAGTTTGGGGCTTAGACAGTCAATGCTTGCTAGCACGGCTATGGCAGCGAAGCTGTATTGGAGATGGTGTAATGAACAGAGTAGGACGAGGGCAAAAATTTTATCCCATAAGTATATGCCAAGCACACCCCAGGAGGATCTCCCTAGGAATGGTTTATTGGGGAAGGGGTCGGTGATCTGGGATACACTCAAGAAAGGAGCGGCTCTAATTAAGCAGGGTTTGTTTTGGATTTGTAACAGTGGGAGGAAGGCCAAATTTTGGGACGATTATTAGGACAGCTACGCCCCTATTGTTTCTCAATATCTGCATTTGTCTGTTCTTGCCCAGAGATTCAAGGAGGTCGACTGGGATAGTGTTGGTGATTTCAAAGCTTATGTTACCCAGGACCAGCTTACTTTGGCACGGTGGAAGGGAAGGGAGGATTGGCTGATTACTGACTTGGACGCGGAGTGCGCTGACTTGTTTTTAATCTTGGCTAAGTGCAATTGTAGCACCCTTAGGGGAGAGGATGAGCTGGCCTGGTTCCCGAACCCCAGAGGTAAATATACGATTTCTTCGGGTTACCAGGTGCTTATTGAACAAAATTTATCTGTGGATGGGGAGGTTCCCTAGTGGTGAAGGGCCTGGAATAGCTTTGGTTGGCCGAAGTGTAACTATTTTACGTGGTTGTTGTCTTGGAACCGGTGCCTGACGTGGGAGAATATACGAAAGAGAGGATTTGTCGACCCTTCAAAATGTGTCTTATGTCGGGAAGAGGAGGAGAACATGCCTCACCTCTTTGTCTGATGTTAGTTTACCAGACAAATGTGGCATGCCTGGTGGGACGTATGGCACAGCAGCTGTGTTCACGCCTCTTCTTTGGTGGAGTTCTGGTCGAAGCAAGGGAAGCTGACCTTGATTTCACATTTTTTGCTTGACGCTTGGTATGAAGGCCCGATTTTCTTACTCTGGCAGGTATGGTTAGAAAGGAATCAGAGAATTTTTGCTGATGTTAAGTTAGGGGTGCAGCAGGTGTGGGGTCTCATTCTGAGAATGCTTAGGGAGACTATTCAAGCCAAGAGCGAGATATCACTTCTCATGATCAAGGAGGATGCTGAGGTGGCCGATAGGTTGGGTCTACATGAGATCACGCCTTCCTCACCTTGTGTAAGAAGAAAGGATGTGGGCAAAAAGTGGATCCAGAGGAGTGGTAGATGGTCACCCCCATCGGCAAATGTCTTGAAAATAAATACTGATGGCTCTTCGAGGGGCAACCCAGGCCTGTCTGGGATTGGGGGTATTGGCCGTGATGCTTCGGGATCATTTGTGTTCATCCTTTCGACCTACATGGGAGATCAGACGGTCAACAGGATGGAGGGACTGGCAGTTTTATACACTTTGAGGAAAGCTTATGAGATTGGTTGGCGCAGGGTGATTTTTGAGGCTGACTCGCAGATATTGATTGACATGATCGTGGAGAAGAGATTTACGGATGTCAACTGGCAGCTTTTCGTGATTGTTCAGCAAGTTTTACATATTAGCTCTCTCATGGAGTCGATGAGTTTTATCCACATCCCGAGGGAGTGGAACGTGGCAGCTGATTGTTTGGCCAAGTGGGCCTCAGAGGGGACGGTGGGTCGTGACATGGAGGCTTGGGAGCAGTTGCCAGAGGTGGTTAGATAACAGCTGAAAAGGATTTTGAGAGAGGACAGGGATGGCATGGGGACGTGATTGGTTGTTTTACTGTGTTTTGGTAGGGGCTTCGGCCTTTATTTGTATATTTCTTGGTTTCTCATTGTTTTGCAATGATTTAGTCGGGGCTTCGGCCTTTGTTTGTATATTTCTTGGTTTCCCGTGATTAATAAAGTTTTTACCCCTTTTTATTTTTTAAAAAAAATATTAATACATTTATTTAAATTTAAACTTATCAATTTCATTATATGGAGAAAGATACATATAATTAAAAAATATTGATCTATTCAATTAAATTAGAATTTTAAATATTATCACTATTTCATCTCGAGTATATTGTTCTGCATTTAAACATTTGCTCAACGAAAAAAATCTACAAATGCCCAAATGTCCACATTTAGACACCACCTCATAATAAACACTTATCCACATGACTAGAATCATCGATTCTACATTGAAGCATGCTCAACGAAAAAAATCTACAAATGCCCAAATGTCCACATTTAGACACCACCTCATAATAAACACTTGTCCACATGACTAGAATCATCGATTCTACATTGAAGCATTTGCTCAACGAAAAACAATGCGATTCTTCAAAGTAAAATAACTTCCATAGGCTTAGGCTTTCCATAAAATCAATTAAGAGACTTCATTAGAAGGAATTAAATAAACCAAATATAGGATTCAAAAACGGATTCAAAAACACATGAAAGAGACATTAAAAGGGTAAGGTTAAAAGTGATGATCGAGTTTAACTACATTCAACTCCTGTTGCTAAAAACACCAGATTTTTTTTGGGGACCACGGCACACATACTATCGATAAAAAATAAATCTTCTCTACTTGTTTTTAACAGAGAAGAAAGTTTGCACAGCCGTCATACCCAAAAGAAATATGGCCGCCACAAGAGAGACCGCATACCATGGCTTTGAGCAATGTTCGTCCTTAAACTGGCTGATCCACACCTTCCATTGACTGTTATAATGTTGTCTTGCCTCTTTCATCACCACCTCAAATTGTTCAATTTTTGTATGAGTTATTCCGTTACAGACACGATTGAAAATATCAGCTACCTCTCCGTCACTCCCCAAATAGTTTTTAATGATTCCCTCTTTGCTGAGCACAGAAACATCTTTCTCTGAGTCAATTAAGATATCTATTAAAATTATATAACTGGAAATTGCCGCCTTTTCCGGAGACCACGAGCACCTTTGACACTCTTCATAAGCCATCAAGTTCCGCAAGAGTGTATCTGTGTCTCCATCAACAGATATATGAGGGAGGGAAAGCGTACTGCCTCCAAACCTTCTCTTTTGAAATCCGATTCCGCCTGATCTAAATTTTATACCAGCCTTTTGTAATAGGTCGGCCGTAGGGGTAGAGCCGCTAACAGAATTTGGTGAAATTTTAGCAGATTCACCAGCAGTAGCAGACTGGGAACTTGAATCTGTTAACAAATCTTTAATCGTCATTCTATGCAAATCCAATAGATGACACGCACCTTTATTAATATGATCCTCCAGTTTTGATACAACTTCAAGACCAGATAATTGTGAAGAGAAGGGCAAACCTTGAAACAACTTGAACTGTCTCAGCATTTCAGCTAACTTGCGCACAGCACGTTCGCGGCTTCCATTAAACTCTAGCTGAAGTAAAGTTATTAGAATAACAAGGGGAATTTGATTTTCCAACTTCAAAATATCCTTTAGAATCGAACGTGACGTATTGTTTCCAGAACCAGCTTTGTGAAAAACAAGGCTAAAAAGATCTGTATCTCTCTCAAATCTAATGTATTCTAGAATAAAACATGCATCCATTCCTAACATCCACCATAGTGTCTCCCCATTCCATTCAATTTCTTCTTCATAACACTCTCTGATTTCATCCTCTAACTTTTGAATCTCTGAAATTATGTCATTTATGGTCACGCCATTGAGCCTTCTCAACATTCTATGAACTGCTTCCAGCTTATGTTGATCCATAGCAGATAGTTCTGTGTTCATCTTGTGATGGTAAGGACCCAAAGGTACAATCATAGGTTCATAGGCTTCTGGTTTACGAACCATCATGGCTCTAGGCACCCTGTAAATGCAGACGTTTTTAGACACTTGTCGTATTTTATGCCCGGGATCAAATGCCTGTTGTACTTTACTAAGCCATGACATTTCTGAAGCATTGCCTTGTGTCTGGCCTCTGCCATTTTCGGCCATCTCTTCTCTCTATTCTGTCTTCCAAAATACAGTTCTGAGAAAAGAAGGTTCAAGCACGGACCAGCCACGCATTTGTTAGAGAAAGAAGCGAAAAGAAATACGATCATATCTGAAATGTAAGATTATAAAGAGTTAAACGAAAAATCAGTAACGTGGTTACCTAATCGTTTTTCAACATATGTATTTTAAGTACAACATATAGAAAGTTTATCCTGTCGTGTCTTAAATTAAATTTTATAGAATTAAATTTTGTATGATGTTCAACCTGTTCTTCCAATAAATTTTATTTTATTTTTTAAATTATTTTTTTTATCAAATTTATAGTAATTTTAAACTTTATTGGGAAAAACGTTTAGAGAAATTTGCATTATATATATTTGAAATGAATGTGTGGCTCGTTCATATATTATTTTGAACTTTATATAATTAGAATCTAGATTTTCAAACCACAACGATGAATGGTAACAAAGTATACCTAAAAATGTAAATTTTAAAAGCATTTTTTCTTAAATCATGAACATGTGGATCCACGAATAATAAGATCAAAATTTTAGACGTAGGAACAATTTCATTATTATTTTTTTACTTTAAATCTTGAACATGTGGATCCACCTAAAATAATATGATCAAATATTTTAGACATTGGAACAATTTTACTATCATTTTGGTACAAATTTCTATATAAAAATAAATGGGAAGTTTTTGAACTATAAATTTTTTAATTGTAAATTCAGTAATAAGGGTTGGCCTTTAGAAACACAATAAATTTTATAATGTTTTTTTCAAAAAAAAATTATTAGAAATATAATTTTTATATTTAATTAATTGGTTTCTCTAAAAATATAAATTTTTATATAATTTGGATTGTTTAAGTTATTTTTTATTTCTTAAGAGTATTTTACACGAAGTTATTAATGAAAGTAAATATTTGTAAATTAAACTCGAGACAATTTGCTAGTTAAGTCAAAAAAGTATTTTGTATGCTTAATCCTTATAATCATTCAAAATTTCAATCAAAAAATTGTTAATTTTGTATGATTAAATTTTAAATTTTTATTTATTTATAAACATGTTTTGATATGATCATAATATACATATGTTATTTTTATAATATATATATTTTAATTTATTCATCTACTTTTGAAAAAATAATGTAACACTAAAATACATTTCATTAAATATGTAATTTAAAAAAAAAAAAATCAATATATTTTAAAGCAGTGGCAAAGAGACTAGATGACTGATTTTAATTTAGGCTATGTTTAATTGTAAATTAATTTAAAATATAATGTATTTATTCAAATTTTAAATGAAATATTGGAAAACAAATACACATGTTTTCTACCTTTCCACTAAATAGTTAAAAATAATACTTTAAAGTGCTTTTAAAAAGGTAGCTGTGAAGTGTTCGTGGGAAGAGAGCTGAGGGGGAAATGTAAAAATATATGATTGCATGTCTATTATGTTTCACTCACCAAAAATATATAACTCTTTAAACTTCAAAATTTTTTGGACCTATTTAATATAGAAATCAGACTTCAAATGTTACAATTTTCTATTATAAATAATCTTTGAAGTCAAATATAGCAATCTTAATTCATCCATCCAAATTCAAGTATCTCTAATTTTATGAAACAATATCTGCTTAATTGATGTGGGAACATTTAAGTAAGGTTGAAAATATTTTATAAATAAAAATACTAAACTTAAATAACAAATAATCAATAATTATTAAAAATTCAATAAATATTTATGAAAAATAATTTAGATCTTCATCTCAATTTTATTTTTTAAAAATTCTAAATATTGATTTAATTTTATTTAATATTAGAGAAAAGAATGTTTTTTCTTGAAAATGTGATATTGGTATTAATTTGAAATCAATGGTTTGTGTGTGTGTGTGTGTGTGTGTATAAAGTTGTGCTTTAAAAAAAATAGAACATAAATAATAGTCTTAAATGTCTTTGAAGCATTTTGTAGAGTCCAAAGATTCACAAGTCCAAGATTGAGCCTTGTGAACTTATAGTTCATTAGTTGAGGTTTTCTTAAAGTTATTTCAATAGAAAGTCAAACAATATCCATAAATTTTGACCTTGACAATTGAACATATCCAGGATGGCAATTATTTAAAATTCTTCTTCTAGTAAATCTTTTATTCTTAGGAAATTTTCTATTCACATGCTTATGTAATTTGCAAGGTTATTATTACTATGTTTTAGTTTTAAGTAAAATTCTTTTTTAGATACCTATGTATGTTGAGAGTATGTTTAATTAGATTTGTTTAACTTTAAAGTAGTTTTATATTATTTGTTTACTTTAACTATAAAACAAGAGTTAATTCAGAGTATATATATGATATCTCTTCCCCAAATATTTATTTATTTTTATAAATTCTTTTATTATTTTTTAATAAATATTTATTTATTATTCATATATATTTATTTCAATTCAATATAAAATATTTTAAATTTATTTTAACTCACTAATTTATAGGAGGAATTGTGTTGTTTTATAGATCAAATTTTTAATTTATATTAATGTATTAGAAAAAGTTAAATTATAAATATCACATCCAATGAAATCATACAATTTAACATAGAGATAAAATATTCATATAAATATCTTCATAATAAATTTTAAAAATGACAAATTATATGAAATTTTTAAAAAAATGCTCAAAAATAATACTCGAAGAGAATTAAAAAAATAAAATGGATAAAATGATGATTACTTTAAGTTGATTATCCAAAATATTCTAAGAAACATGTTACTAGCTCTAGATAGAAAGCGTACCCTTCCATGTGTTCACACCCCTAAACATAAAAGTAAGGTGTGACATACAAGTAAAACAAAAAAAAAATGGGCTCAATTAAGGACATGAGTTTTAAATTACAAGGTAAACGCTATTTTCCTTTGGTTGAAAAGACAAGTCTAAAGGGACCTAAAGGGATCGGTTTGTGTGAAAGATAATTTTACATCTATATATATGGAAAATTATTATTTTTATATTTTAAAATTAATTTATAAATATGTTTTAAAAATATTTAAGATTGGTTTCAATATATTACAATTTAAAATGAATAATATATTTGGAGTATTTCATCAATTTCAAATTTAATCAAATTTTGAGATTTCACAATTTTAATGTTTTAATATTTCAATGTTTTAAAAAAAAGTGATTAAAAAAATTATAATCAATAATAATTATAATTAATAACGATAAATTGATACTCCAATTAAAATTTGAGCTGTTTATTTTGAGCTCTCCATTACATAGCTAAATATTAATGGACAATTGATTTTGAGTGATGTCCAATATTTAAATTAGCAGTTGCTTCTATGGTGGAAAAAATGCTGGAGGTTAGGTAAAAGAAGTTGATATTAGACAATTGAAAGCCTACTCAATAGGAATGTAATATGTTGCTTTGAAACATAATTGGTAATGTCAATGCATTTTTCTTTCATGTCCCACTTGAGAGAATTTCATTCACTTATGAAGGGTTGACTAACCATTTTTGTTGGAACAATGAGGGGCTACGAGATGCTTGGGATCTACATCAAGGCCCATATAGAAATTTCTTTCCCCATGGAGCAACTTGGGCTCTTACATTTGTTTTGCGGATAAAATTTGCAAGAAAAAAGGTTGTATTTATAATGATTGACTTCTTCATCTACCACTTTTTTTCCAATAATAATTTGTTGTTCAACGTATATAATAAATGATTATGATGAAATTTGATAATAACTTAGTAACAACCAAATGTTGGATATAATGGGTAACTTCCAAAGTCATGAGCATCTAGTTTACTTTCAGTGCATCCAACAACTCACAAAAATCTAATATAATTCCAATAATCTTTGTTCCATGACCAAACACCATTATTCCTCATATTTGGTTAGTAAACCTACCCTGTTCTAAGCTCATAAATCACATTCCAAATGTAATATATTAGCTTATCCATCTAGCGCTAGCAAATAGGCAATTGTGAGAGACCCACATAAAAATAAGCTATACTTAAGTTTTGAAAATTTTGACTTCCACATAAGAATCATTTGTGTTTTGCATTTATGAAGGATTAGATTTCATGCCAAAGAATTACAATAATATATAGGGTCCACCGCATTAAACAATCAAATTCTTGTTCATGAATGATCAATGCTTAAGAAGATAACAACAACAAACTAAATTTTACCTTATTTTCAATTATCTTTTGAAGTACAGTTACAACATGAATAATTTTCTATAGTGAGTTGAGAAAAGAGAACTAATCATATGATTAAGGTGTTCAGATGAAGCGTAGTACTGATAGCTAAGGTTGGGAATCACTGAACTTGTTATCATTAAAATCACTTCTATATGAAAGCAAATACATCCAACCAACTACATTCTAGAAAGAAGAAACCTCTACCTTGATTGCTGACCTAAAAAAAAGCAATGAGATTTTTCTCATTAATATCCAATTAAGCATAAGTGATTTTAAAAGTACCTACTTATTTCAATTCTACCTCTTGACTCACTTCTAGAATAACATATATATTTTCTTTCTGAAGTGTTTCTCTATAATGAAAATTGAAGTAAAACTACTTTAAAGTAAGACATTTAATAGAGTGGGATTTTTTCTAAAAATAGAAACATAAAAATGGTGTATATATTTATAATAAGGTCAATTATATAATATATCTAATTTTAAAAAGTTATATTTACAATTAAAAATTCAAAAAACATTTTGATTAAAAAATGAGAAGTGGTGTAATGCTTCTTATCCACGACCCATCCATGCCCACATATTTCATTTCCATACCTCTCTTTTTTCATTGCACATGCTATCTATATTAAGTAAACAAAACCTACAATATAGCATGAGTACTCGCCTTTTTTATACGTTAGTAAAATGCAAATTTTTAATGTATATTTAACATTATCAGTATTACTTGAGAATGCATAGTTGTAGCATATGATTGCAGTTGGAAAATATGAATTAAAGTTACATGTTTTTTTTTAATTTCAAATTCACTGTCATTCATCAATATTTTGTGCAATGTTCTCTTACTCCTTTTGAACAATAAGAATATTTTGCAAGACTATTGTTATAGGAGTGCCAACTTTGTCTTTGTCATTATTGTTTTCTTTCTCTTTAGTCATTGTCTTGTTTTTATTGAATAAAGGTCGACTATAATTTTAATAGCCTATTACGATATGCAATAATCTCAAACTCTACCTTAACCAATACACCTCAAAAATACAAACCCAACAAAACATTAATTTAATATTTTATTAAAAATTAAAAGTAGAAAAAAAAATTAGAAATTAATAAAAAATAATAACAAATATTTATTTAAAAATTGTTTTTATGTTGATAAATTTATTAATTTAATGGTAACAACAGTTCACATTATTTATGTATCATCATGAAAAGTCTTATATTTTTAATTCAAGTGCCTTTTCTAATTAATTCCAACTTTGCCCTCTTCTACGATTACAATTCAATTAGATTTTGAATGTATTTTATATAGACTCATGTCGGGTAATAATACATAGATGACAAAAAGCCTAGCTATTTCTTAAAGCGTTCACCGACATCATTATCACAACTACAAGATATTTAAAAATAGCCACATGTTCCCTTCACTATAACGTGGTATATCCTGGCAGTACTTACAGCTGTATAAAGCCTTCACATGGCTAAAAATTGGACAAGCAAGGAAAAGACTCTAAATTTCCATAAATTTTTAGTGTTCCTGCTAGATCGTGGAAGCTGCTAAAAATTTCAGAAATCTTTGATGAAGAATGCATAATGGAACATGCAACTGGCAAAATTTAGAGGAAGAAGAATACAGGGGCTCCTGATTTTTTTTGGCGGTAGTTTCCTGTCCACTACGTTTAGAAATCTTGGCATGGTAGATTCGGTCGAGGGAATAGCAGCGGATAATGGTGGCGATGAGGTCTTAGGGGAGGGCAATTTGATCGTCATCATCGGCCAAATTTGGGGAGGAGACTGAGCAGAGATGGCCGAAGACGAGGCTATCAAAATCCATGCTTGAGGTGGTGAAGCGCTGTATGATCATTGCTAATGTTGGCCCTGGAATGGAAATTTTGTAGACCATGACAAGGGAAGTGATAAAGTGAGAAAAAGGCATTAAAAAAAAGGCACATTATCTTTCTATTTTCTAGGAAATCTAGGGTGGCAAGATTTCTATTTGGTGATGATTGATTGTTTATTTTTTGTTTCTATCGAATCTGAATATAGGTTAGAGATTGGAACATCACACAGAACACCACAATGGCATCTCCACAATATGTTACAGCTTCTGTGGTAATTAGGCAATGTTTTGCAAGGATGGCAAACAACATTACAGACACCGATTGGGACTTACATAGGAGTAAGTAGTATTAAGTTTTCAGGTAGATTTGAGACGAATTTAAAAAATACTGTCAAACCATACTTATGTAGGTGTTTGATGATAACTATTTCCTATCTGTCATGCGCTTCACACTGTATCTTTATAACCCTACAGCAGTAAATCAATGGTTGTTCAACTCCTCACCCGAGATCTTTAATCTCAGTCACACAATATTCCGGTCATTGACGAGTTGAAGGGTAATGTCGATTGAACAACTGTCTTAAAAATTTTAAAATAAGTGAAAAAACAATTCGTAATGAAATGTTGTAGTAAATATCATCTGTTATTTACAAAAATTCATTTTCAATTCATTGTATCCTAAAAATGGTTTGAAGAAAACTTGAGTAAGCAAAATGGTCTTTCGTATCGAGTAACCCACCATTCCTTTAGTTTGTAAGATCATATGTTTATTTCAAAATACCAATTTTTGTACAATATCATTTGTGGTTTTTTCTTTAGAAGAACTCAATCTTCTATTCTTTGAACCTATACACCTGGTCATGCTCATTAAAATAGAAAATTAGATCTGAAATTTAGTTACATAGCTTTATTTTCATCGCTTCGTTTATTTGCATCTACATTTTTGCATTATACCGAACTGGTTTCTATTATGGCTTATGGATGCTTAACTTAAAAAATTCTTCCTAAAATGCTTCATCCTGTACCCACTATGGCTTGTGACTCTTTCATTTTGTCTTCCTTTTACTACATAGCTTAATATCGTCACGATACCAAGGTAACTTCTAAACTACCGAGTAGTATTTTTTTTTTAAAAGTAGTAAATTTTTTTTTTTTAAAAATTTCATTCAAGGTAGATAAATCAATAGATGTTCAAATGTAATTTGAGGCATTTCAGGGCCCTATCCCTATTTTGCCTTAAAAAGAATGGTGGCGGTGTTGCTCTTGGGCTGAGCTAAAGAAAAGAAAAGAGCATAGCTTGATATGACAACAACGTTAATGCTGTTAGACAAAAACGCTGCTTCAAGAGGTTCAAACCCTAGACGTGGTGATAACAAAGATTGCATGAAGGCGATGAAGAAGACGAAGATGAATGGCATGACCCAGAAGAGGCAGCCATAAAGAGGGCTTGGGCAGGGGCAGAAGAAGCGACTATAAGAAGATACGGTAATGACGACCCATAACATTGCAGAATTTCTATCCATTACATTGCAAAATGGTGAAACTTATATTAAACCATCTTGCCGACTTCAACCCATGGAAGGGGCAGTGCTGCAAATCAACACATTCCTGTCCAGCAACATAACCATCCACGCGTTTCATTTCTTCATGCCATGGACCTACTTCCTAAAGAACTACCTATCAAATAGCTGTCAATTGTTGATTGGTTTGGAAAAGCATATTCGGATTCTTGTCTCTTGTGAGACGAATCTTGGGGCTTCGCCCCTCCCTAATAAGCATCCGGCTTAATTATCGTAACAGAGATTATTCTAGTCCATTGATTTTATATAAAAACTTAAACACTAACCGTCGAATAGTTTTTACCGTCAATTACCATCAATTGATTTTACCGTCGATTTTTCCATAGACCAGTTAAGACGGACATCAAAACTTAACCAGGTTGCAGAATTCTGGTGAACATGTATTGAAGACTAATCATATGACAACAGCGTGCATGATGAAATGTGTTGCATGAAAAGAATATTAATGGCAATTATTAATCGTTAGATTCGGGTGTGATTATGCCCTATTCTTATCATCGAAACAATTTTTTATGATCCTCAAAGTAGGCCTATGTTTTTAAGGCAACTCAGGTAGATTCAAACAACCACGGTTTGCCGAATTTAAACCTACATCCCTCGTTCTTTCTTCCATCCCACCATGAGTGAAACCTTCCGCTTCACTTCTTGGGGGAAGAAAGTCTGGATATGAAAAACGGTCTCTCAAGTAAATCATACTGAAATTAAAATGGAAAAAATGGCTTTAGTATCTAAATGACTTGAATGTAGTTTAAAGATGCCAGGCCTGTCACGGCGAAGGGCATATTAACTTTCTTTACCTTCGAAGCAGACTACACAGTAAAAACAGTACATTTGCTTCGAGGAAGGCGTCTAAGAAAGGTGATATCCAGAGTCAAAAATCTGAAGATTCTCAATCAGCCTGGATATTGATCGCAAGTTTTGGGTAAACCATCTCTTAACGTCCGCATATGCAGCACAAAGCTTTATAAAGCACCTCAGTACCAACTTTAATACAAGCCTTTAAATTACTTTAGCAGAAGTAAAATCTTTTACTAAAACTGTTAAATCATTTGAACTTTGTCTTAGCTAACATATCCAAAATTCTTCATTAGCATCACCAAAATAAAGCTTCAAAGCCTACAATTTATTTTATATCAAAATCAAATTTCAAAGCATACCTTTTACGTTGTATGTGGGTTATTAGTAGAGAAGTTAAATAACTAAATAAGCAATTCATCTCAAGCAAACATTATTTAAATAATACTGGACTTAAACTTTAAAGAGATTAGGGCGCTGCACCTGAGGCAAAACTGCTTGGAACTGTAATTCCAATTTCAAACCCGTATTCCTTCAGAAACTTGAAAACACAATAAGACCGCTCATTCCCTTTGATTGAATAAATAGATAATGTATTATTTTTACAACCAAAGCATAACTAATGTCGTCTTTCTCTTATTTCTCTTCATCCATTTCGAGGAAAATAGCAGAATGAGACAAACCATGATATAGTCTCAACAAGAAAAGAAATAATAATATACTGTTAAAAACTATAAAATATTATAATAAATATATATATTTTGTTATATTAAGATTTCAGAGGCGATGTTGAATGGATAACCGTCATGCAAATGGAATAGATAGCCGTTCATTCCTAGCCACTCAAAGCAAAAGGTACGGTCAATCAAAGAAAATGGAAGACTTGAACAGTTATACAAAGTGTACAGTACTAAGGTTCAATTCATGCAAATGGAAGACTTGAAATCCAGATGACGGATCCTTAAAATCGGTTTTTATGCGGCAAATGTTGTTTACGATTCATATAAATACGTGGGAAGAAAAGAGCCAAAGAACCAATATCACTATGCGGCAAATTTTTGTTTATGATTGATTCTTGGACGGGAATGAACAACAAATAATCTTGAGAACGCATAGAAAATATAGCCAAACGGTATTTATGTCTGGTATAAGTGCTATGAAATTTATTATTAGAACACATTTGGCCATATTAATAAAAAATAATCAGCTAAATTTCAGAGACGAGACACTTGGAAGACAATAAGGAGGTCGCCGGCCCAAGGCAACCGGCTTTAGGGGAGAAATTTCCAACGAAAAACAGCTGGCATACAATCATATGGCAGACGATGTAGAGAATGGTTTTGTACGTGCTTACACTAGCATGGCGTCCATGGTGGAAGAAAACCGAGGTTAGATAAAAGTAATTCATATTTGGTTTATTGTAATGATAAAGTATTTTAATTTGTTTTTTTTTTTTAAATGTTTATATTTATTTTTCACTATTTTGTAAGTTTGTTTGATTTTTAATCATATAATTTGATTATCAATTTATTTGATTGTTTTTATAGAAATATTATATAATATTTATTATAATTTTTACATATATTAGAAAGTTATCATTATCAAACAATTCACAAATAAATTAGATAATTTATCAAACGAATATTAACATACAACATTTTTAGGCATTGTAAATGTGATAAAAACTCAGCGTGCAAGTGTATGCTATACAATGTAATAAACATTATGAATCATAATAGCCCTATAGTTGTTGAGTTGCTCGCACAACACCTGTTGAACTACTCACACAACACCTATTGAGTTGTTTTACGCTAATGGTTATGATGTGTCCCCCCAATAATGATGCAACCCTTTAATCCAACGTAGTTTTTTGCTTTTATTTGCTTTACATGAAAAGCTATTAAATAGTTTTGTGTCATCTTTGCTCTTACAATTTATCCCTTCCGTACACTAAACTCATCTCTGAAATAGGTTAATGCCCAAATGGAAGACCATAAAGTGTTATTTTGTAAAGCAAGAGAGTGTAAATCAACAAGTGTACTTCACTCAAAACCATGATGGTTAATCCTGTCTCATCTTTTATGTTAGAATTGTTCCATGAGAACAAGAACCAAACCCAAGTGCTTCAAATCCTTCACTCAATAAATCATTCACACATCTCCAACAATGCATCCCTCTGTCAATGGTTATTTACATATAAGAAGATTAAAATTGTGTATCAATTGTGAAACAGGGGTAGCAGTCATATATTTCACATGATTTACCATTGCGGATTTACACTTTTTCACTTTACACAACCCTGCTTAACAAAATTTGAAAAATACCCTATATATCATTTTACCTTGTTCAATAATGTAGTCACCCCTCATGTTCCAATACACTATTTGAATTTGAATAAGTTAATTACCATGTGAAATGCTAAAATAATAGGAAAATAAGGATACATAAATTTCCTTAATTAGCCATATGCCTAGTTACTTTATTTTTGTTTTACGATTATATTTTGTATATATTAATATATAATATATGAATCCAAAATTTTAATGTCTTAAAAATTATTATTCTGCATTTATCACATTTATTACAAAAATTTAAAAAGTATTTTATTTAATAGAATAAGAAAATTTAAATAAGAATAAATATTTTCAGTGGAAACAAAATCCCCTTGAAATTCTGATGTATCCTAATTAAAGGTTAATGGGAGATTGATTAGATCAATAAATAAAGATGAAATATGGTTTTGAAGATCCCACGAAAACAACCCACAAAAACCAATTAGAAGGATGAAAGAGATCGTCCATTTGTCAAAGTGATAGTAAATATTGTCTTCTATGATGCTTTTAAGGACTTTAAGCCTACCATTTACTTCCCAAATAAAGCCCCCCAAACCAATCATAAATTATACTGACCAACTAAATGTGGGTCTCTCTCTCTACCCTTCTCATCAATTCACAATAACGTAAAATCCAATATGCACCGACAAATGTATAATGGAACTTGTGACGGAATCAAAGAAAATCTCTTTCACGATATAATTGTTAAACACATGAAAAAAATATGAAGCAACTCGTACCCCTAGAAAGAAACATGTGTGTGTGTGTGTGTGTGTGTGTGTGGGTGGTCCAAACATTGAGATAAGTGCATATTTGTAGTTTGTTGAAAGTATAGAGGGGTTTTCTGAATTCATTGATATGGCAACAATGTTAATGTTGTTGGAGGAAAATGCTGCTTAAGGACGTTCGAAACCTAGACATGGTGATAATAAAGATTACATAAAAGCTAAGTCATCAAGTTCGAGTTCGACAAGAATAAAGATCAATTCAAATTAGAGTTCATTAAAAAAAAAAAAAAATCAACATCAAATTGAAGATAAAAAATATATAAAAACATATAAATATTAGTCAAAATGAAAATATCAAAGAAAAAAATATAAAAATTTAAAAATATGTATATATAAATAAATAAATTAAAAGCATATAAAAACATTAAATATTTTTAATTATAAACCAAAAAATAATAAACAATATTTAAAATAAAAAAACTTAAAAGTTATAAATATAAAAATTAAATTATAATCATAAAACATAAAAAATAAAATAAAATGAAAAGACATAAAAGATTTGAAAATAAAAAGTATTTTATATATATATATATATATATAAATAATTGTAATAAGAAAATAAAAGAAACGTTATTATTTTTTAAAATTATTAAAAATATATGAAAATAATTAAAATATAAATATAAATAGATAAAGAATATTTAAAATATAATAAAAAAATAAAAAATCCAAATATATAATTAATCAAATAAAAAATTAAAAATTAAAAAATAAAATAAATAATAATAATTTTCTTAAAACAAATATATAAAATATAATCAAAACATATAATAAAATAAAAAATAGAACCCCTTGGGGCCTATTCTTTTCTCAGGAATCGGCATCATCATCAATCTAAACAGTGGTCTGCATGTTCATCCAATAGAAATATGTGTGGTTTGCAGCAGGTCACTTGTTTAAATCACCTGAGAAGCATTTTAAGCGCCGACCCTGTGGCACAATTAGCATCTCTTTATGCTTCGCTACTTCAAAGATACCGATTTTGCAATATGGAGGATCATTCCTCTATTTATTTTTATGAAGGCCGTCCTTTGCAAAGTGTTCATAAAGAGACAAAATCTTTCATTTATAATAAGCAATTTACCGAAACAACAACAGCAGCGTGATTGATGAAACTCTTAACTGCTGGCACCATTATTTTTATCTCAACCGTTTCAACTCAAGCGGAACCGCATTCCATTTCAGTCAAGGATTTCAACGGACTCAGAGAGCCCCTCTGCGCTTTCAACAAACTATAAATATGCGTTTATCTTTTTGTCTGGACAGGACATATATATAATTTATATGTACTGTGATCGTGTTTCCTTTTGGGAGTACGAACCGCTTCACATCTGTTTCCTGCAGCTTCATGCGCTACTAAATAGCTTTGCACCATCACGTCCCCTAAACGACCACCATTCAAAACCAGGTTATTTTTAACCGAATATACCGTTTTATCGTGACATACGACGAATCTTGGAGCTTCCCCCACTGTATAATCCTCCGGCTTAATTAATTAATTATTCTTCATTCGTCCTGCTCACCGTCTTAACTAAGATGACAAACGGATCAGCTGGGATTTATCTAATCCATGCAATCGGCCGTCGGTGGATACAATCTTAATGCCAGTTCATTCCCCCATGTTTGATTTACGAAGGGATCGAGGGACACTCAGAATTTTCTTCGACACTCAGAATTTTCTTCAATTAGCCGCCTTCGACCTTTCAATCATGTCTTCCCTATCAATTCTGTACAAAGCGAATCATTGATGTGTCGTTTAGCCTGTGACTTAGGAAGACTCAATTACTATAAGGGTGAGCCTATTAGGTCCTCCAGCTGGCAGTCTGGTCGCGCCATATGCATATCTGAACAAGTCAAGGTCGTGTTGACTTGGTGAGTGTCAGATTTGAAGTTTGTAAATGTCGGAATCTATCTTAATTACTTTATCGGATTGAGCCTTGCGTTCTGTCCCTGGTCAACAGTCCGGACGAGCTTAACCACACGCAGAAACTACTTGCGTGTTAGCGTCAGCTCTCACACTTTTTACTTTTCAAACAGAAAACTGATTCAACCGCAACATTAAACTAACCGCCAATCGTAATCTTCTGCCGTCCACGTATCTCATCCATCGTGGCCCATACACGTGGAGACGGTCAGGCCTTAATGTGATGATCCACGTCGGCAGTGGGTTTAGCGAGCGCAACAATGCCTCCCCTGTTTCCTCCCTATTTGAATATTTTATCCCCTTCTCTCCTTTGTCATGCGGTGTTTGAAGAATTGATCGGTAGAGGACTGCAGAGGTTGGCAAGCGGAGGGTTCGGAACCAATTATCCTCGTAGGTAATAAATAACCTTATCTTCGCAGTATTAATGAGAATTCATAAAACCGTCTTGAAGGATTTGGGGAACAATTGCTAAAAACTTACGAGAGACTAGTAATTTTTAGGTTTCAATGAAAGCATGCATAACACAGTAAAGCCTTAATGAGAGCCATTAACAGTTTTACAGAAGCAGAGAGAGTTAGTAGCATGTATGACCAAAAATCATCGCCCACTTACCAGATAATGGTCCATTAGGTTGAATATGTCAAAGATGTAGGCCCGTCGCATGACTTAATCAATGCCGTCAACATACTGTTGCATAGCAACACGTCCTGTGTTTTTTTCCCAAACCCATTTATTTTCTCACAATCATGACAGGCTCTAATTGTAATAATAGCATGGGCATAGGGTTTTTTCCTTCGATCCCTATTTTGTATTGTAGTCTTACGTTTTTGTCCAGAGTACTGTTGGAGGAAAATCATGAAGTTTGTAGGAATAAAGGAAATGGCGTCTGCTATTATATCTGCCATTACCATTTTTTTTGGGGGGTTTGTGTTTGGTCAAGCGTTTGGTAGGTAGCCACCAAATAATAGAGATGTTGACTTTTCTTAACATCCTCCATACTACACAGACTGACATGGATGTTGTTTATGCTACACAGACTGACATGGATGTTTTTGTCCACCCAAGGCGAAATCATCTTAAGCCTATGATGAAAATGTCTGTAAATAGGTCAAGATACTCAAAACAATTCAATTTTTAACATGAAAGGTTCAAATGTCAATCGCATAAACCTTTTGATTGGATTTTATCATAGACAATTGTATATATCTGTTTGCAATGCTGTTTGTGCAGAGATTTTGAAAACGATTCTACTAAATCGATCTCTGCCGTTCAGTTCAGGGTTGAAACATGTATGTTTTTATAAATCAATAATCTTCGACATCATGAGATATAATGAAAGAAAATATTAGGAATTTAAGGAAGCACTTTCGTGACATATTGCTCAGCTCCTTGACTACAACTTTCCTCCTATGAAATCCATAGAATCTTTTACCTTGTAGGTAGCACCACATTTCCACTTTCCTTCCATGTAGGCTTAAATAGTCACGAAGTTTTAGATAACACTAAAACGTGTAAAGTTATGAATTCGACCTACTTGATTACTTTCACCAACAGTAATGAAATAGCGAGACATGCAAGGTTTAGGTTTTTTTTCATTCTTCAATGTGTTTGAAATAGATTGTCACATATTTACCATGTATTACTTGATCACTCGAACAATGTCTTAATACCGCATCCTCTCACATTATCATGTTATCTTATGACTCACCACTTCAGTTTTATAGTTATACACCTATAGGAACCTTAATGTTTATTTCAAAATTGATATATATTTGTAAATGCACAATAAGATACACATTTTTGCCGACGCTTAGCTTGTGATGTACATTCCCATTCAAATGTAGTGATTTTTCTATTCATATGTCTAGTGTATCAATCCCAATTATAGTTTTTATATTTAATTTTGGACCTCCACCATCCCTCTCATCTACCTTTTATTGTATACAAGCTTTTGTTTGGCCGATGTCCATCATAATCGTATCCTTATGTGCTCATTCATCAATATCGTGGAATTTCTTACAATGCACAGAAATGGTATACTTGGTATAATATCTTTGGAAATGGTCTTCTCCACATTTTCAATAAGTTATAGGACCATATACCATACCTTTATATCCTCTTCCTCTATCTCCTCAGGGTCCTCCATCTATATTGATTTTGATGCCTTCGTTATAATTATACATAACACTTTCAAATCGGTTATAACTTCCTTGGCCATGATAACCATGTTATTTTTATATTCACCTTGTAACTATGGTTGCTTAAAATGTATTGTCAATAAATAGGTTATGACTAATACATGGCTTAAATAGGCATGAAGTTTTGTGGTTATATACCTACATGAATCTTAATGTCCATTTCAAGAGTGATATATGTTTGTGAATGCACAATAGGTTACACATTCTTGCCAATGCCATGCTTGTGATGTACATTCTTATTCAAACATAGTGAGTTTTCCATTCATATGCCTCGTGTATCAATCCTAATAATAGTTGTTGAATTTGATTTTAGACCTACACCATCCCTCTCATCTACCTTTTATTGTATCCAAGCTTTTGTTTGGCTGATGTCCTTCATACTCATAGCCTTATGTTCTTATTCCTTATAGATGATGTTTCATTGTAAATATACATAATCCTCAATCTTGTGGAATTTTCTACAATGCCCACAAGCGGGATACTTGGTATAATATCTTTGGAAATGGTCTTCTCCACATTTTCACTAAGTTATAGGACCATATACCATACCTCTATATCCTCTTCCTCCATATCCTCAGGCTCCTTCATCTATATTGATTGGTCTACTTTCATTTTAATTACACTTGAGACCTTGACATTGGTTATAACCTCCTTGGACATGATAACCATGTTGCTTTTATATTCACCTTGTAATTGTGGTTGCTTAAAATGTATTGTCGATAAATAGGTTATGACTAATAAATGGATTAAATAGTCATGAAGTTCTACGGTTATACACCTAAACGAACCTTAATGTCCATTCAAGAGTGATATATGTTTTTGAATGCACAATAGGGTACACGTTCTTGCCAACATCCTACTTGTGATCTACATTCCCATTCAAACATAGTGAGTTTTCCATTCATATGCCTTGTGTATCAATACCAATCAATGTTGTTATATTTTATTTTGGACCTCCACCATCCCTCTCATCTACATTTTATTGTATCTAAGATTTGTTTTGGCCTATGTCCTTTATACTCACAACCTTATGTGCTTATTCATTCTAGATGATCTTTTAATGTAAATATACAAAATCCTCAATCTTGTGGAATTTATTACAATGCCCACAAATGGGATATTTGGTATAATATCTTTGGAAATGGTCTTCTCCATGTTTTCAATAAGTTATAGGACCATATACCAAACCTCTTAATCCTATTCCTCCACATCCTTCAGGTTCCTCCATCTATATTGATTGGGTTTCCTTTGTTATAATTACACTTGAGACCTTGATGTTGGTTATAACCTCCTTGGCCATTATAACCATGTTATTTTTATATTCACCTTGTAATTATGGTTGCTTAAAATGTATTGTCAATAAATAGGTTATGACTAATACATGGCTTAAATAGTCATGAAGTTCTATGGATATACACCTACATAAACCTTAATTTCCATTTCAAGAGTGATATATGTTTGTGAATGCATAATAGTGTACACTTTCTTGCCAAAGCCTTGTTTGTGATGTACAGGCCTGTTTAAATGTAGTGAGTTTTCCATTCATATGCCTCATGTATCAATCCAATCATATTTTTTATATTTAATTTTGGACCTCCACCATCCTTCTCATTCACCTTTTATTGTATCCAAGATTTTTTTTAATCGATATCCTTCATACTCTCAACCTTATGTGCTTATTCCTTCTAGATGATCTTTCAATGTAAATATACATAATCCCCACTCTTCTGGAATTTTCTACAATGCCCACAAGTGGGATACTTGGTATAAGTTATAGGACCATATACAAATCAGTATGAAAGTATTTAGAAATATACTAAATATAGTTTTAAATTTATGATATGTCAGGTTTGTAGTATATATTTTGAATATTTGTTTACTGACAATACTCTACAAACCAATTTTTTCATGTTATGTCATTTTTAAAAATAGGGTTTGATTTTCAAGAGAAATTTAATATATAATATATTTAAAATTTCAATCCCTAACTTGCATTTTTCTCTTTGACTAATCAAACATTACCCATAATGGTTCATTAATCTCATTTTTCATCATTTTTCTTGGATTTATACCCCTTATAATAGTATATTTATTTTCAAACTCCAACTCTTGTTGTTCAAATGGCCATTCTGTCATTAAAAAGATATCCTTCACATATCCATCAAATAATTAAACAAGTCCCACAATCAAAATTAAAATGTTGGGATTTATTTTTATCATGCTCCTAGATTATCTTGAGACAATTACACTACCAAAAAAATCTACCTTGCCTACATTTGTCTATCACTTAAACCTTATGATAAAGTAGTCACCTTATGTGCACATACATTGCGAAGTCTTGTTAATTTAGTGATTGAGAAAACATTATAGAGGTATCCACTAATAAAAACTTAAGAATTTAACATATATTAAATTCTTCTATACTAACACATAAAAAATCATTGCATGTATTATCACTACATAATAACAAATTAGATTTTAAATTTATCATACTCATTTAGAATAAAGTGCTTTATACACCAAAATGCATGTGTTATAATAGTATATTAAAACTCAAATGATGGTAGTCTTAAACACTATTTTAAAACTTAATGCTAAAAATTCTACCAATGATTTACACCCTTGCAAATGACAACGTTGGCTCTCAATGCAAGACCATAAACCCTAATATTTGTTTTTAAAACAACCATTGTAAAACAACCTAACCAAATATGTTTATTTAAATTATTATTCAAAAATATTTCATATGATTCAATTAAAAAACCATAAACAAACTTTATTTTAAAAAGTATATTTAAAATATTACAGTAGTGTAATATTAATTGAAAAAAGTCATGATGATTGATCCCATGGTCCATAAAACTAGTTTTCAAGTAGTGTGAGTTCATGTTTAGATGATCGTGGCATGGAAGTGGTAACCCAAAACTTTTTATTATGTGAAATGACAACCCCCCTTGATTCTATAGATTAGAGCCCCAATTTTACTCGTCAAATGATTGACATTCATCCAATTTAATGCTTTCATTACTTTTCTTGTAGAATAAAATTGGTCCCTTATGGTTTTTTGTTTCTTGCAGTTTGTAATAATGGTAATTCTAGATTTCATTCATCCTCTCAGTTCCCCATATTCCATCTAGCTATGGAACAATATACAATGCATAAAAAATGGTGAACAAGAAGCTCCCAGAGCACAACCATATTCAAATTTAGTTCATAATTAGCTTATGGACCTGTTTAATCATCCACCTCCACCATGGATGACATCATGAAATAACATAGTATAATGTTGGTTTAATTAGTATTCAATATTTTTAGTCTGAATGTTTCACCCTAACTGGAGCAAAAGACAAAGGGAGGGCATAAACATTCTATTAAACTATGGGTTGCTCATTACCTTGGAGTTTATTGATCAAAGTTTAAAACTTGGTTTGATAGTATAAGCATGGCTATAGACTTATTTCAAAAGGACGGATTATGAAGTCTTTCTTCCATCTAGATTCTGTAAAGAGTACTCAATGGTGATCAAAATTAATATGATAGAATGACCTGATCCTCTGATGATCTGTCAAGATATTTAGAGCTATCTAAATAGCAATCCGTTACTAGACCCTGATCGTTGGGCTACTTAGGTAAACTACATTGAGTAAAAGTATGAAAAGAAATATATTCCAATGATGAGCTCTTAGACCCACCATCTCCTAGACATTATAATTCTTGTTTTGATTAATAAAGTCACTTTATGTCATGTCATCAACTGATTTTGTAAAAAGGTCGACAATGATGAAAGAAAGTAGATGCTTACTGGCCAACACTACTTTTATTTAGTCATGTTATTCCACCTTCTAATCTAGTTGGTGCATAATTTTACACTTTATTTTAAATCATAGAGATATTATTATCCAATTGGCACCAAGAACCATGTCTATATATAACTTGGCCAATAGATGCTTAAGAAACATTTTTTGGGAGTCTGGAATGCAATCTATGAATATTAAAATAAAGGGGCAAGTTTGTCCTTAAAATATATTCTATTTTTCTTGGTTGTCATTTTTTTCTAATAAATATTTCCATGCCCATTTGCAAATTTTAAATTCCAAAAATCATACCGACTACTAGGATTTCCTACAAGTCACATTGTGCTCTATTGCTAATATTTACTATATTGTTCAAGTAATTTCACTGCATTAATTAAGTAACTAGATACATGGGTAACTAAACTAATTTATATTGAGTCTCAAATGACATGATATTGTTTTAATTATGTTTAGGGGGATGATATGCCCTAATTGAGTGCTCATGTAGCTAGTCATGCTATTGAATGAATTAGGCACTCAATTAGGGTACATTGAATCTAAAACATTAGGTTGTCATACTTGTATTTAAAGGTATTGATATATAAAGTGTCTCATGCAAAAAATAAAGATATTGGTTGCATGAGTCACCCAATTATGGTATTTCAATTCTTAAGTGATGAGGGGTAGGGCATTACATATGAGGCATATTTATACAACCTAGGAAGGCTATCATCCCTAACAAGTTCCATATCATCATCAATTATATGTAAATTTTATAATTATAAAATTGACTCATCTCCTAGGTCTCCCTAAATTTAGGGGCCAAAAACTGTGGTTGAGTAGGTGGTAAGTATGATAGTGGTGGTCTATGGGGAAAACATTTAATTTTTTTTGTTACACTGCAACTCTCATACCTTTATATGGGTGATGCCTTTAACTTTTTCATTGGCCTACAAATGTTTAACCATTTTTGGAATTTATGGTATTTATAGAAATAATACATTTTGGTGCCACATTGACTTACATGCAACTAGTGTGTGCCAATGAAGATCGTCTATGAATGTGACCCTCACAGGGTTGCATGTGATAACCTGAGGTATGATTTGTAATGCACACATGTCATACAATTTTTTGTGTCACCTACCAAAATTTCCTTTCACACAGTGTCCATAAAGGTCATCATGTCCTCACCTCAAATTCAATACATTAAATGAGTAGTTTATGTACAAGATGATCAAATATTCAGATGTCTTTCATTGAGTATGACATACAAAGCTAAAATAACCTAGATTTAGATATTTATTCCACAAAAAAGGCCATCAGACATGGCCTTTAAATTTGAATGTGACAATATCCTTTTCTACATAATCTTGGTCAAGATTGAATATAAGAGATATTATAATGTGGGGTTTCATGTATTTGTTGGTGAAATTTGTTATTGAAAGTCGCATTGTTCGATACCCTACATTTTAAAAGAGGAATGAGATTCCCACATAAGTGTGAGTTAAAATGTAATGTAACACTAGATAAATGGGATAAATTTCATTCTATTGAAGTTCATACATGTAATCTTGCCCTTATGTCAGAACTATCTTGCATCTTTTTTCATTCACATAAGGTTCACTAGACACCTTTTGGTACACTGCATCTCTCATACCTCAATATGGGTGATGCCCTGACCATATTCATTGGCCTAGGAATTTTTAACCCTTAAAAGAATCTATAAAATTCATATAAATTACACATTCTAGTTCCATGCCAAAATTCATGCAGCTAGTGCATGCTGGTGAAGCTCATCTATGAATATGACCCCCACCAGATTACAAATGCTACCCAAAAGCACATATTTTAATGCACACATGTTGTACAAGTTTTTTTTATCACCCAAAATAATTTACTTTAATATAGTATCCATAAATGCCAACCTTCCCTCATCTCAAATTCAATACATCTAATGATTAGTTTATATACATGATAATCAAATATTCAGACATCTTTATTTAAATATGATGTACAATGCTAAAACATGGGTTTAGATATTTATTCCACATAAAATTCCAACATACATGGTCATTAATGTTTAATGTGATAGAGACTTATCCACATAAGTTTGGTCTATATTTAGTATTGGATAGATTGCAATGTGGGGTTTTGTGCATTTATTGGTTAAATTTATAATTGAAAGCTACATTATTTGATACCTTACGTTTTGAAAGATGAACGGGATTCCTGCATAAGTGTAAGTTAAAATGTAATGTACCACTAGGTAAATGGGATAAATTACATTTCCATGAGTTTAATACATGTAAGCATGCCCTTACATTAGATTTGTCATGCATCTTCTTTCATTCAAACAGGGTTCACTACACACCTTTTAGTACACTACAACTCTCATACCTTAATATGGGTGATGCCCTGACCTTATTCATTGGCCTATAGATGTTTAACCCTTTCTATAATTTATGGTATTCTTCGAAAAAACACATTCTAAATCTATAATGATATGCATACAGTTAGTGCATTCTAGTGAAGCTCATCTATGAATGTGACTCCCACTAGGTTGTAGAGGCTACTCTGAGGCGTAATTTCTAATAAACACATGTACAAATACTTTTGTGTCTCCTACCGTCGTTTCCTTTCATGTAGTGTTCATAAAGGTCAACATGCCCTCACATTAAATTCAATACATCAAATGATTAGTTTATGCACAAGTTGATCAAATATTAATATGTATCTCACTACATATGACTTACAATCATAAAACACACAAGGATCTTGATAGTTATTCCACATAAAAGGCCATCATACATTATTGTTAAAGGTGAATGTGATAGGCCCCTTATCCACATAATTTTTGTCAAGATTTAGTACTAGAGATATTACAATTTGTGATTTTGTGCTATCATTGGTGAAATTTATAATTGAAAGTGGCATTGTTTGATTCCCTACATTTTGAAATAGGAATGGGATTCCTAAATAACTGTGAGTGATAAGGAAATGCACCATTACAAATGAATAGGATAAATTACATTCCCATGAGGTTCATAAAGGTTAGCATGCCCTTGTGTTGGAGTTGTTAGATTATTATATTTGGTGATTAATTCACCATAGGCATATTATTGTTTATTGGTTAATTTGTTATACCCATGAACTCTATTTTGGGTTTCTTCTTTATAAACCTTCCTATATTATAGGAGGTTGTTTAGTATATTCTCATGGCTATATATTATCCTATGTAGTAGTTTATTTTTTAGCTAAATAAATTAATCATTCAAGCTCTCATTTGGTTTTAGAGATTTGTTTTTTTTTAAACCTAGGAGAAATGAAACTAAGAGGTGGAGCCCTGAGACATCCTCTTTTCTCCTTTTCTTTATTCTAATATTGTAAAATAGATGGAAGAATCCCATTATCTTATATAACATGATGTTGAAGTAGCCTATGGTCTAGTAAGAAGGCAGTGAGATCTCTCTTGGAGTTGCCAGAACATCCAATGGTGCTGAAACTAGATTAAGCATTGGTAGCATTGATGAATCCATCGTAAGTATAAAATTACTTTTCAGCACAACCACTATCTATAGTGTCGTTAATGGAATAAAATAAATACTTAATTCTATGCATCCCTAAAGATGACATACGTGATTGTCTATGTATCCATGACTATCCATGTTACTGCCATCCCAAGGGGATCATCACTTTCATCTTCTTAGATGAAAATAAATCACGATAGTGTTTACAAGAGGAGAAGCAAATTGTTAAGAAGTAGGCAATTAGTTTCAAGGATTTTTGGTTCTTCCAAAATACATGTCCACATTAATGGATGGAGATGACATCATTTAATGTCCCTTGCAACCCACCAAATCTATATCAAGTTGGTGGTCATTCATTTAGATTTCTTTTTTACCTCAAACACTTGACATTAGAAAACTTTAAATAAAATTTTATTCATCAATAATTTTGAATTGCTATGTATCGAACTTGGTTACATCATTTTTTTTAAAACCTTGAAACAATTCATAGGTCAAGAGTTCAAGCATCCTCATTTTAAAAAAAGAAGAGGCGGTCAAATTTTGCTTTCCATCATACAATCTTGGAAAGGCATTTTTTTTAAAAAAAATGCTTTAAAAATCGGAGGGTTCTTTTTCTCTCCGAACAAAATTTTATTTTCCATAATTTGTAATATTTTATTTACAAAAATCATTGTAATATTTCATTTTTGAAATTAAATTAAAAATTCACAAAATAGTGCATTTTTTCACATTCACAATGTTTGGTCATAGTTATGCCTCTGACTCATGTTTACAGGTAATGTCATCATGCTTGAGTTACTGCATATATAGACTAACATAGATACAAGAATTATTTTTGGGCATCGACCCTACCAATCATCGAAGATATATAAGGTTAAAACATTCCATGAGCCATCCCTCTATGTTACCCATTTGATTCTGTCTATAAAGGTGGAAATTCTAAGTATATAGTGAAGTTACATGTGTGTATGAGGAATTTATTCTAAACAAGTGCCAATGATTGGCTGAACCTATTTTAGTACAATCTAAGTACCATATCTCAATATCTTTCATGTACATTTATGCTTCTTTCATGTACTGCTAGGTATATAGAAAGGGTGAGCTTATTCCACGTACCAATGAGTATAACATAAGGGCACATATAAATAAAGGATTGGTATCTCTAAATGATAGTATAATGAAAGAGAAACCTTGATACCTAAAGTGATAAGGAACGAATCCATCACTTTTGGTCAGATTCTACATAATGTCTAGAAATGGGCCAAAATTCTTTCTGCTAGACTCACAACTTCTCTACATTGACAACTATGTAGCTTGGAAAACTAAAATCAAGACACATTTGGAATTTTAAGACATTTGACCTATTTTGAATGGCACTCTTACCTTGAATGCTGCTTAATTTGATTAGAAAATAAAGTTTGACAAAGCCAATCAGAAGGCAAAGTTGATAATCATGTTTGGAGTAACAGATGGGGTACAACCTCATATTCATGAGACCAAAATAGTAAAATACACTTGGGATAAGCTCTAGATAGTCTATGAGTCTAAAAATGAAGGAACCATTCTTCATTTTTAGAGTCAACTTCATTCCATCAAATTAAAGTCTAGTGAAAACATGGAAGATTTTCTATGTCATGTTACAACGTTGAGGGCTTCGCCCTAAGCATTGGAAAAAATAGTGTTAGATGAATCTCTTGTACCTATTATCCTAAGAGTACTAACACCCTATTATAGGATATTCATGACTAATTTGACAATCACAAAACACAAACCATCTTTTGACAAGTTGGCAAACATGTTGCAATAGGAAGAGTCTATGGATACAGAAGAATAAAAATTAGAAGAGCATGCTCTTGACTCTAATAAATAGAAAGATAATAAGCAGATCAAGACTTATAAATAAAAGAAAGGTCAATAGCATCATTCATAATGGGATAAACAATAAAAAAATTTCCATATATGTGGAAAAATAGGCCAAGAGATAAAGAATTTTTGGTATAACTCATTTTCAAATGGCTCTTCAAGCAACAAGAAGCTCAGTCCCCAATACTCATCTCATCCACATAAAAGACAAGGATAAAAGAAAGGGCATTGGAAGAAGAAATCCAATCATCAAGGCAACATTGCTGAACAAGGAGACACCCACTCTGATGAGGACTTCCTATATGCTACATAGTCTCATGATAAATCAACACCACAAAGTTCTATCTAAGATGTCAACTCAAGTGCAACTCGATATATGACTGGAAGATAAGATTATTTCTTAAAAATGAATGAGAGTTCCCCAAAAAATCATGTCTTTTTAGGTGCTGATTCATCCTACCAAATTCAAGACATTGGTAATATCTCCTTACCACTTGGATGACATGATTGAAAAATATTATATGTCTTGTATGTTCCAGGAATCACAAAGAATATTCTATTATTCAGTGAACTACTTGATCACAATCTCAAGTTTGATTTTGATTACAAAAGTGGTAAAAAGATGTGTTTGATCAAAGATAACTCAAAATTCTCAAGAATTATTGCACAAGCCTCAAGACTTGGCAAAATGTTCCAACTTGACTTTGCTCGGTCAAACAATAAAGCACTTGTAGCTCAGGATTTAGACACGACCAATCTATGACATGATAAATATGGTCATGTAAATTTTAGATATATCAAAGCACTCAACAATTGAAACATGGTTCGTGGACTTCCTTAGTTGAAGAAAAATATAGGTCTTTACATTAGTTGTCTAGTAGGGAAACAACATTGGACATCTTTTGGTCAAAGTTCCTCAAGAGCATCTGATAAGCTTGATTTGGTGCATAAAGGCCTATGCAACCCCATGAGATCCAATCACTATGGGTTTCAGTATTTCATACTCTTTATTGATGACTAATCATGCGAGATGTGGGTCTATTATCTACATACCAAAGACCAAGCCTAAAATACTTTTAAAAAGTTTAAAGCAATAGTTGAAACTAAAAATGGTCATAAAATCAAGGCTCTCTCCTCTGATTGAGGTGTAGCATTCACCAGTAAAGTTTTTTCTACTTATTTGAAATAACATGGCATTCATCGACAAATGAATCAACCATAAACTCTATAGCAAAATGGTGTTATAGAATGACAAAACCATAATATCATAGAAATGGTGCATATTATGATTAAATATTTAGGTTTGTCATGCACACATTGGGTAGAAGTAGTGAAAATAATAGTTTATTTGTTGAATAGGTCACCCAATGAAAATCTTCATAATATGACAACACATGAAGCCTAGATAGGGCATAAACCTTCTATTGATCATATTTAAGTTTTTGGATGCAAGGCTTATATGCATGTTCCTAAAATGAAGAGAAAGAAATTAGATACCACATCTATGCCTTATATCTTCTCAGGGTATATTTAAGAGTCATTAGCTTATAGACTGATGGACCCTAAAAAAAAGAAAATCTCCATCAGGAGGGATGTAGAGTTTGATGAGAAATTTAAAATGAGTCTACCTTCCAAAAACTCACATGATTTAGTAATCAGACCTTTCAATAATTCATAAGGTCATAACCACACTGAAGGTGACCATGATGATGAGGATGATCAGTTAGTTAATATAGATCAACCCACAAGAATAGTGTAACATATGCCTAAATGGTAAAAAAGTACATTAAGAGATAATAAACTGGATAGAACTCTAGACACATTGACTACTAGACCAAGGACTCGAAGCATGACTCAAGATGAGGTCAATTTGGCCCTAATAAACATAATTACCAAATCAATAGAGCCCTCGATAGTTTAGGAAGCCCTAGAGTCTAACCTTGGAAGGATTCCATGGATTTAGATTATCAATCACTAATGAAACATAAAACATGGCAGTTTGAAGATCTTCCACCAGAGAAGAAGCCAATTGACTGTAAATGGGTCTTCAAAATGAAATATAATGTAGATGGTTATATAGACAAGCACAAGGCTTGACTCATGGCTAAAATATATGCACATAAGGAAGGCATAGATTATGAGGATACATTTGCTCCTACGGCAAGATCAAAATAATAAAAATGAGATTTGCTTTGGCTACATAATTTGGATGGAAGATCCACCAAATGGATGTAAAAATTGCCTTTCTTAATAGAGATCTATAATAAGTTTACATGGCACACCCAAAAGGTTTTGTCTCACATGGTAATGAAGTAAAAGTATGTAAATTAATAAAATATATGTATGATCTCAAGAAGGCTCCTCAATTATGGTACATAAAGATTGATTAACATCTCATCCAACATGGATTCTAGAGGTGTCCCTATGACCTAAATCTCTACCTAAAATAGCAAGGGGAGATATTTTAATTATTTTTGTATATGTCGATGATCTAGTCATCACTACCAGTTTAGTGAAGATGATATATGCAACTAAGAAAGATCTTAATCGATCATTCGACATGATAGATCTCAGGATTCTACATTATTGTCTTGGATTAGAAGTATGGTAACAGAAACATCACATCTTTGTGTCCTAAATGAAATATTCCTAGACAATGCTCAAGAAATTCATGATGATGAACAATAATCCAATTGGTACAATTATGGAGATAAGGCTTTAGTTATCTCATACATATCCATCACCACAAGTAAATACAACTCTCTATTGGTAGTTGTTTGGGAGTCTTATTTACTTAATATATACTAAACCAGACATAAGCTATGTAGTTAGCTATCTTTCATGGTTCATGTAGGATCCAAATATGTCTCACTAGAAAGTAGCAAAGTGAATACTAATATGTATCAAGGGTACAATGGACTTCAGCCTAGAATATAATAAGAATGATAATTTCTTCTTGACAATATATTTTGACTCAGATCATGCAAGAAATATCGATGACATAAAATCCACTTCTAGATATGAGTTATTTTTAGGATCTAGTCCTATATCCTAGGGGAGCAAGAAACATAAGTTTACTTCAAGATCTTCCACTAAAGCAAACTATCATTCTATAGGAGGAGCTATCTATGAAGAGATATGGCTACGTCACATACTAGAAGGATTAGGAGTACCATAAAAGACACCTATCATCTTGTACTATGATAATGAGGGTGTTCTCAAACTTGTTCACAATCCAATCTTTCATGAATGCATAAAACACATTAAGGTTCAAGTTCATTTTATTCATGAACATGTACAACAACACAACATCCAACTCTAGTATTGCCTGACAAAAGAACAACATGTAGATGTCTTCACCAAGTCACTTACACATGAAAAATTTGAGGCATTTAGAGAATTTATCTCTTATTCACTTCAAGTTGTGCTGAATTAAGGGGGAGAATGTTAGATGATTATATTTGGTGATTAATTAACCATAGGCATATTATTATTTTTTGGTTAATTTTTTATACCCATGAACTCTATTTTGGGTTTCTTGTTTGTAAACCTTCCTATATTATCGGAGGTTGTTTAGGCTATTCCCATGGCTATATATTAGCCTATGTAATAGTTTATTTTTTGGCTGAATAAATTAATCATTCAAGCTCTTAGGAGCCATCCTGATTCATCCATAATTTGAATTATGCTACTTTATAGCTTGAATATGTTCATATGGGTGATGCCCCACCTTTTTCATTGCCTTGAAATCACTTAACCATTTTTGTAATATATGGAATATGTAGCAACAAAACATTCCAATACCACACCAATATGCATGTAGGTAGTTCATGACACTTAAGCTCATCTATAAATGTGCCCGCCCCCCCCCCCCCCCCCCCCCCCCGCCTGACAACCCTACTTACACCAGTTTCTCCGTTTCTATGATTTTATGCTGTGATTTTCATATGTTTTGTGATGGGTTTTATATCAATTTCAAGAAGGTATTGTACATTGTTCTAACCTTTTTGTTGAGATTTTTTGTAGTGGTTTCAATTCTCATATTTTTATTTTTATGTGTAGTTAATGACTTGTATTTGCAGTATGTTTGACCAACACATATGTTTATTAGTTACTTCCAAATGGAAAGGAAAACATATTAATATCAAAAGCATATTATTTAATGCTGAAAATGAAATCATATGGAAAAATAACACTTTATTATTCATTGAAGTTTATTTAAAGTGTGCCTCTTACATTGCTTTAATATATGGGTTGAGCTTATGTTTGTATTTGCATAATTAAAGAGGTGTATATGTGGAGGTTGATTTTGAGGACATTTTTCATGAAATGATAGGGGATAGGGATGTTCATAGAGGTATTCTCAGTGATATACATGACAACACAAATTTATTGTATGGGTTGATTCAATATATTCACATTCATTGTACAAATGGATGTCTTAAACAAGCATCATTGGGGCACGAAAAAAATGAAACATGGGAAATCATTGTGGATACATTCGGCATGTGTGATTTAGAAGATGTGCATATAGATGAACTTTTTGATACTTTGTCCTATTTTACATTGGTCAAAATTATTTTGATATACACCCATTCTCACTTACTTACTGTATAATTTTAACTTTTTTGGTTGTCATACTATTCTCCATTGTCTTCCCTGACTCAATGTAATCTTGAATAGATGTCATGAAATGTTATTTTTGTATATATGTTGTACTTTTGTTTAGATGATCTTTTATATTTGTTTTGAATGTTTATATGTTTTTAGGATGATATTTTGTTTATCATAATGTTATGTACTTATTATAGTTGTAATGTTACTTTTGCTCTATTGCCATTGTGGATCACCTAAAGTTTGGATCTTTATAACTAGTTAAGAGCCTGATGTGTTTACAATATTCAAATACAATCATGAAGTTCATAATGTTTTTACATATGAAAATTGTAAAATATATTTATATCTTGAATGAACTAATATGGATTAAATTAAATAATGCATTCAAAACAACGTATTCGAATGAGAGGTATGAGAAATGTAGTCAAATAGGGATTGTCATGTTTGATGATTCAGATGTGTCTAAATGTCCATTGAGATGATGTGTAGATGGTTTTTTAATAATGTATTGACCACCAACTACTTATGTTGTATGCATTATTCAATCATTATCATTCATACATTACAATATTTTTTAAAAAAATCCATTGCTAATTGGCTGAATGAAATGCTCTTCTTATAGGCTAGAATAGGTGGCAAATAGGTGGGAAGAAATCATGTAGATTGCATTGTAGAAGCCAAGTGAGGGTGAATTTTATTGTAAAAATATCATGTGGGAGAATTTTCCTGACATCAATGACAAATCCTTATGGGTTGCCTTGGTTGATGCTAACAAGATTGACAACTTTGTCAAATGAGAATCAAGAAGGGAGTTGTTCCCTACATTTTTTATGTTTCACATCACAACAAAAAATCACTTGTTCTTGGAAATAATAGCATGATCAAAGCCACCTATAAATACATCATTTAAGTGACCTCAAATTATATATTTCAAATGAGTGTATATTTAGATGTTCCCCTATTACATTAATTTAGAGTTGTTTTCTAATTTGCATGATTGTTCATTTGTTCACCATAATCATGCAGATACTAGAGTTCATATGGGACTGATGAATTTCAAGAAATTTGTGCCATGCCAAAAGATAAGTTTTTAATGCCCAAGTCAAGAACACACAAACAATGAATGAAACTATTACCACTGCCAAAAATATGAATAGTTCAAGGGAAAGAAATGGTTTTTTGCTCCTTACATCATCCCCTAACTTAATGAATGGGTTCATAAGATACTATTGTTAGGAATTTTTGCATATGTTTTTCACCTTAAACACTAGGAGATGGTGTATGATAAACTGGTATTATTTAATGGTGAAACAGAGTGGGCTGATTTCTTGAGCAAGGATGATATATGGAATAGAGAATGATTGATCAAGGAGGCAAACTGTGTGTACAATCCCAACAATGCAAAACATTTTTGGAAGTAGGCGCTGGCAAATCTTAACAAGTGATTTTTCTATCAGGGATACAATGGGGGAGAGATTGATGGGGAGGGGCAAATACCCTTTGTCTTGGGCATCTAACACCCAGAATAGCTAGAGTTGTTGTTGATATTTGGGAAACATAGCTTATTAGCAATGGATTCAATGTTTTGGATGAATGAAATGAAGGTATGTTTCTAATGTTTATAATATTAGTTGATAATACATGTATTTTGTAACATATAATCTCATATGAGTTATGCATTTTTTGTATACTTCCAATTGTATACATTGCTAGCATTTTATTCCAAACATGAAGATGTGCACATTACATGGGTAATTATGTCATGGTCCTCTACTACCGACATAAGCCAATGGATACAAATTATTCTTCAAAGAGTGCATTTCAAAGACATTGAATGGATAATTAGTGCCTTCATGGTGGATGATGTTGCTGTGGAGATAAAAGTTATTAGGTGCATCTTTGTTATTTCTACACACATCATGGATTTCATATTTGGATATCCATAGACAAAATCCCCACCTTGTACCATTAAATCTTATAAAACTATCATGATATGCAGGGAGACATTCAACTATAAGGTCTACTTATGTAGTTGGCATGTTCATCATGTGTGGTTGAAGAGTTTGATAGAAAAAGTGAAAGATGATGATGTAAGAAGGCAGTGTTTTATGAGGTTGGGTACATAATGCATAGCTTTGGTGATGAATACATGGTAAAATGGGAGTCCAATTTTTTTTTAGAAAGGTATCACTCCTCTGAGGACACTTTTGTCAAATACTAGGAATATAACTAGGTAGACAAGGTTGGAATGTGGTTGTGATGTTTTGTTGTGCACTTTTGTATGTTGGGCAAGAAATAAATATAGCCATAGAATCTTATCATTCCCATTTGAAACATTGTTATTTAAGAAAAATACAAACTTATACACATCACAAGGTGGATTGATTGGTTCAGGAACTAACAACAATAGTTTACATATATTATTGCTGGCTACAAGTATGCAAGGACACCGGTGCTCCCTCACTCACCCGATATAATGCTCCTGAGAGGGTACATTATCAATTTTAGCTAAAAAAGTTTGGAATAGGTCAAAGCTTTGGATTTATAGAAGGATGGAGTGCAAATGAGTCATTTTACCCCTTCACCCCCTATTTATCACTACCACATCCACCAAAATTTTTTTTTGCCCCTTATTTTCACCATTTACAATGATTCTCACCATTTTAGCCCTCTTTTTCAATAATTTAACCTTTTTTCACCCTATTTCCACTTATCCTCATCATTTTTTGTTGTTAGTACTCTTCTCATTTCGAGAGCCCATCTATCTCCTTTCATCATCACTTGTTCTCTCAAGGGTGTATGACACATTCACCACATGTTACTAGGGGCATCCTCATGTGCCTATTTTTATACCTTCTTCATTCTTTGAAAATCCATCACTCCATCCAATTAGTTGTATTTCCCTTTCAAAGAGGGGGAAAAAATAGAAACTCTATTTCTTCCACCTCAGTGTCATAAATGTTCATCATTCACACTATTAATATGAATCCCACTATCGTAATCAAATCATAATCAACACCCCTTGCATAACCATCACTATTTTAACATCACCCCCCAATTAGTGAATCTTATTGCATATTGAACCTTGTCCAATTACACAAAAACAAAATTAGTATTAATCAGTTAATTAACTATATTAATTGGTTAATTAATACTAATAATAAAATCCATGAAAATCTAAAATCTCAAATATGAAAAATCAATTAAATCAAAATCATCAAATAAAATAAATCTCAAAACAATCTCACATCAAATCCTCAAAATTCAAGACAAGAGACAAGGTGAAAATCAAGCCACCCTTCATCAATGCAAAGCCATGCCTTGTCCCAATCGTCACGTTTATGAGCCAACTCCTCTCATTCAATGAGGATTTTGACTCAATCCTCATCCTTTATCTCAAATCAATACTGACCATCCATTTTCTCCTGGAAATTTTATAAATTGAGACATGTAGTAGTGCTTGCACACATTACATTAAGCAACTACATCCATCCTCTATACGATAAAATCAACATCACAAGGGAGACATCTTCATGGTAAATTAAGGCATGTTAGTTTCTCTTACCTACTCAATCAAAAGTATTTGTGTTTTGTTAGTTTAGAGATTTGGTTTTGTATTGAATTTCTATTTGGTACTAACTTTACATACATATAGATATGATACACATATCTAACACACATCAAATATATGCTTTTAATATTCATTTATTGTACACTACTACATAATTATTGTAAAAAATTGAAAATCTAGTAGTTAAAGAGGATAGGCACCAACCATCACAAGTTAAATATTGTAAGATTCTTTTATTTCATAATGTGAAAAATTGAAGTATTCAATTTAAAGAAAAAAAAAGATGGATCATTAACATGTGAATATAAATTGAAATTCATTTCGTATATTGTATGTTTTAACTAAAATCATTTGTATACTTTTAACACTAGATAGGATTGTTTATACATACTTAGAAATTGTTCCATTTTATATCAAACCATGCCCTGAACTTACTTTCCTTATTTCAAACTAAAAAAATATGCATTGATTGATTATTATTTTCAAATTCAAAATTTTCCTCTTCGTTACTAATTGACTATCCATTTTCACACTATCAACCAAAAGCATATTGAATTAAAAAAATTCAAAATAACATATAGTATTTAAAATTTAGTATTTTCTTCGATTATTGATACAATTTAATCTTTTCAAAATGGGGAACTAAGTGTCTTATTTCCCTTTTTTACTGAGGTTTGGGCTGTAACTTCTAAATGCCTCATCACTAGAGATTTCGTGATAATATTCAGACTAGTTATTTTCTTTATCACTACTATTTTTCATTGAAGATTATATATATATATATATATATATATATCCCATTTATGAAATAGATTCTATATTAATTAAATAGAAAAAATAATTAAAAAAAATGTTGGCACGAGAGCATGTGACATAACAGCCATATTACGCTTCAAGAAAATTTAGGAAACAACCGTCAAGAACATTATAAAAAATAAAAAATAAAAACTGATAAACAACTATGTAACCATGACGAAGAAACTGGTAGTAGAAGGAGCTTTGTCCTCCAGATTTCCGTAATCAACACCAGGAATGTCTTCCCCTTCAGACGTGGGGTCGTAGTTTGCACTTGTATTTTTCATTATCTCTACTATTTCCTTGATACCCTCTCGGAAGCCTTCTGGATCAGCTCTTGTCCTATAAATTACTAAGGACAAATATAAAAACATTATTGGGTGATGCGGAGGTGCCCAGATGTGTCGGTGTGCAGGCAAAGACCCCTACCTGTTTCATTGAGACAGCAGAGGATAAATTCTTCGTGGTGCAAGCTTTAATTTTTACTGAGTCGCTCCCACTTTTTTATTTATCAGCTACATCTTAACTCACAACACGATATCCGTAATACATTTATTTCTCGAGAAAGTGAGAAAACATTTCACGACATGCTATATGTAGGAATAGTTTTTTGACTCCATCTTGCATTTTTAGAGCCACATCATAATTGAAAGTTCATTCTATCACCTTCCCGTGCAGAGAACATTGTTGTTTTAACCAAACAAAGATCAAATCGAATGATTGGGTTGGAAATTTAAAAACCAACGCTTCGTATAGGAAATGGTATAGATAATTATCATACCATACATCCAAATCAACTACAATGGGTCCCTCATGTTTCAAAAATTCTAATGTCTTATGTTCGAACACCCATGTTTAGAAAATTCTGATGTCTTGTGTTCGAACCATGCATCAATATCGTTTGGGATTAGTCTTTAGAACATATTGCAACCTCAAACTCAACAAGGGGTCAAATAATGGAACAAAATTATTATCTCGTTCTATTTTTTTATTTTTTAAACCTAGAGTCGACAAGCATAAATCATTATTCACCAACACATCAACTCATATACAATAATTGACCAAAGACATGCAAGATGATATTATAATACAACAATTGACATATTAAGTTATATTAAAAAAGAAAAAACAACAATTACTTTTACAATAGCGTTATAATATGCATTTGTTAGTTTTTTGTTCGTATATATATATATATATATATATATATATATATATATATATATATATATATATATATATATATATATATATATATATATATATATATTTGTGTGTGTGCGCGTGCACACGAGCTTACTCTAAGGGGTGGTTAGATAAACATACATATTCAATTTCATCTAATACATCACTAAGCCCTAACATATATGGCACACTATTTGAGCAACATGTCCCAACTATCAACATGGATGTAGTGTCTTATATATCATCACAATACATAATGCCTTTACTTATATAAAAATATAAAAAATGTAGTGCTAATGATAAGTGACAATATAATTTTATTTATTTTTTAATTTAATTTATTGACTAAAATTGATTTCAAAATAAGTTAAAAAAAAAAAAAAAAAAAAAACAAATCTATTGATAGACTTAAATGTTTTTGTGTGTGTGTGTGTGTGTGTGTTAAACTGTATTATCTCAATATTAAAATTCTACATCTAGTCCATCGTAATCATTAAAAAATAATTTTTATATAAATATAAACTTGTAATATTATTATTGAAATTTAACTCCATCGAATTCTCACTAGAGAAACATAAGAAAGTAATTTTGAACTCCATCTAATTTTCAATAGAGAAATATAAGATATGTAATTACCAACGTTAAAATTTTGAAAATCAAGCAACCATATGAAGTATATAATGCCAAAAAGATGGTGGTTTATTTTGTTCTTCTCTTCCATAATATTGTCCCTATATGCATTTGTTCATGTCTTATAGAAATACAATTTCATATCTTTATTATATTTAGGTAATACAAACTTACTTGCATATAACCAATAAACATTTTTTATTTCAATAAAATGATAGTTTTGGATTTTAGTGAAAAAAAAGTAAACTTGATTGCATGGTGTTGAACATGTTTTGTCATGATATATCGTTTCTTTTAAGTCATTATCATTTTCTTGCATAATATATATATATTTTTTTTCATTTTATATATTATGAAAAATTTAATATGATTTGAATGGCTTAAATAAAAGGTCATTTAATCTACTCCTTAATTTAGTATTGGTTGTATATAGCTTTCAAATTTTCTAATTAATTTCATCTAAATATATTAAAATTTATTCATATATTTAAAATGTATAATAAAAATTGTAACATCTTTAATTAACTATTTTTTTATAAATTATTTTAACATATGTAACACATAATTAAATTTAAAGAATCTTGAAATTACAAAAATATATATATATATATATATATATATATATATATATATATATATATATATATATATATATATATATATATAATACATTTATTTAAATTAATTATCAATGTCATTAAATAAAGAAAGATACATACTATTAAAAAATATTAATGCATTAAATTAAATTAGAATTTTAAATATTCTCACTATTTCATCTCCACTATATTATAATATTATTCTTATGGTTGATACCACCTCCATAATAAACACTTGTCCACATGACTAGAATCGTAGATTCTACATTTAAGCATTTGCTCAACGAAAAATAATGTGATTCTTCAAAGTAACGTATCACAAAACAAAGGGCACGAAGTGCTATGTACCTCCAGGAATTTTAACTAGTTTATAGATATATGATTAAGTGGTAAGGTTTGGAAGCAGGAAATCGATTATGAGATATTTGGTAATTATCAATCTACCAGGCAGGTTATTTAAAGAATATAAAAATGAGCTATATAAATATAAACCATCTTATGTGAGACTGACAAAGAACCAGATCAATCCTAAATTTATGGTTTTAATTGCAAAATAAAAATACTGAAAGCTAATTGGTAGCTCCCTTTGTATAATACAATCAAAAGGTTAGTGAGGGAAGCAATGCAGGAACAAGTACAACATACATGAGCCTTCAAATCCCCCTATGATGGTTGCAAAATAAAAATACCGATGGTTTATTGGTAGCTCCCTTTATATGATACAATCAAAATGTTGGTGCAGGAAGCAATGCAGAAGCAAGTAGAATAGACACGAGCCTACAAATTTTCCTATTATGGCACCTCAAGCTCCCCACAAGCACAAGACACAAACTGGAATGTCCCTATCTACTGTCCCATCTCCCAATTTCAGTGTGTTCCGATGGAGGAAGGAGAGTATCTGTTACAAGCCTAGCTAGCTTCAAGTTCTACAGCTTCGAGGTGCAGCATTCAGATACATACATTTTACCCCAATATTGTGTATACCTTATGATCATGGCTTTCCATAGTACTGCAATTTATTCTCAGCATGTACAGTTAGTTTATTTTAGTTTAGTTGTATCCTGTCCTTTTGATGATAGATGATGTATATGACCAGTGGTTCTCAGCTTGTGTGTCACAGTTAGTATCAATAAAATATCTTTACTCCTGTGTTTGTTTTGGCTACTCATAAATTTGTTGTTTTATGAGCCAGGCTCTTCGAAAAGTTAAAGAAAAATGAAAGATGAAATTCATGATAAAATGATAGAATAAGTATTCTCACCCCCTCAATTAACCCGAAGGATGCACACAATGGCATACACAGCCCTATTTTCCTCATCTCAACAAAAATACCTCATAATTCTCCAGATTTCAACAGAAATTTGGAAGATCGAGAAGCCCAAAGAAATGCGGCACAATTTAGGAAGCGCATAACACTATTCTGACAAGAACTACAGAGTTATGGAATGAAATGATTGATTACAGATATATTTACTTTCTTAAAAAAAAAATAACAGAGGCCATCATTTAGACATTGTGTATGAAAATTTAGCCAAAAAAAGTCAAAATCTCGAGCATCTGAAATGATGATGCCACCGTTATAAGCACTGAATCCTGGAAATAAAGTTGGTAGTTAGGTAATTAGGGTAAGCATAGCATTTAATCTAAGTAATAGAAAAATCTCTCTTTTTGTTAGGTAAAATATACGTAAGATGCTCGATGGGGCAACAAATCATTGTAAGTCCTACGCATCGAGATTTTTCCCACTGAGTACTGAACCAATGTATTTATATCCAGCGGGGCTTCTTTTTCTCCTTAGTTTTGATTAACTGAGAATATATCCACAGTATCACTGCCGCTTGTGTCACAGGTTTTCCTCGCACAGTAACACGTTTCTTAACGATCTCACTTGTCAACTCCTCCCCACTTTTAAGCAATTGATTGTCCACTGAAATTGATAATTTGAGGCGTTGGTAAATGTAATTGAGTTGAAACATCTCATGGGAATGAAGCTCAGTACTGCCTCTGCCACAGGGCATTATTACCAACGAATTTGGTATCCTTTCCTGTATAAATTTCAAGCCTCTAAAAATATCCAATTTCTTAATCTCAATTTCTGACGCAGCCTCTGCCAATTCCTCCATGCTTTTCATTTGGTTGAGTTGTTTTTCGGCACTGTGAATTCCTTAACGTAAAAAACATCCATCTCAGATATGTGAATTCCTTAATGCAAACAACATAGAGGTGCTAGGGACTGACTTGTAACGGTCTCTAAGGCGTTTTGAGCTTCTGCTGCCAATTCGCAAAAAGAAGATTTGGTGGCAACAACGATGACAAATGGGGCAGCAAGTCATTGTAAGTCCTGCGCATCGAGATTTTGCCCACCAAATACTGAACCAATGTATTTATATCCAATGGAGCTTCTTTTTTCTCCTTAGTTTTGATTAACTTGGAACATATCCACAGTATCGCTGCCGCTTGTGTCATAGGTTTTCCTCCCACACTCAGTCATTTACATCTGCATCACAAGTGTCAGCTGAAGCATTTGCGTGGCTAAAACTGTCGGTTTTATGCTTTCCACCCTGGCCACTGCTGATAGCAGTAATTACGAATTATCTGGCTGCCTTAAAAAACGATTTCACAATTATGATTGCCTTGATATATGTGAGCTCGGTAATAATATAAAAAAAATTGAGCCAATTACCCTGCAGAAACAATACTATTATATTAAATTGTTTTTTAAAAAAGTACAGCTTTTCTTAAATAATAGTTGTCTATTATAAAATATATACAATCATATAATTTGATTGGCAGAGATTAAATAAATTAATAAACAGTTAAGTATAACTGAAGACTAAAAAAAGGCCCTCCGAAAGTGATAACTTCCATAGTCTTTCCATAAATCAATTTGGAGACTTCGTTGGAAGGCATTAAATAAACCAAATATAGGATTCTAAAACACATATGAAAGAGACATTAAAAGGGTAAGGTTAAAAGTAATGATTGAGTTTAACTACATTCGATTCCTTTTCTAAAAACACCAGAATTTTTTGGTGGGCCACGCTAATAACACATACCATCGATAAAAAAAAATCTTCTCTACTTGCCGTTAATAGAGCTGAAAGTTTGCACAGCCGTCATACCCAAAATAAGTATGGCCGCCACAAGAGAAACAGCATGCCTTGGCTTTGAGCAATGTTCGTCCTTAAACTGGCTGATCCACACCTTCCATTGACTGTTATAATGTTGTCTTGCCTCTTTCATCACCACCTCCAATTGTTCAATTTTTGTATGGGCTATTCCGTTGCAGACACGATTGAAAATATCAGCTACCTCTCCGTCACTCCGCAAATAGTTTTTAGTGATTCCCTCTTTGCTGAGCAGAGAAACATCTTTCTCTGAGTGAATTAAGATTATAAAGAGAGAACGAAAAATCAGTAATGTGGTTACCTAATTGTCCTTCAACATATGTATTTCAAGTATACCATATATTCCATTACAGAAAATAGTATTCTACAAATAAAAAGTTTATCGTGTCGTTTGTTTAGGTCTGTGTCCAGCGAGACTATTTATTTTATATAATGTTCAACCTGTTCTTCCTATAAATATATATATATTATTTAAAATTAATTCTTTTAAAAAATTTATAGTAATTTTAAACATTATCAGGGAAAACGTTTAGAGAAATTTAAATTAAATATATTTGAAATGGATGTGTGGCTCGTTCATATGTTATTTTGAACTTTATATAATTAAAATCTACAGTTTCAAACCACATCCATGAATGGTAACAAAATGTGCCTTAAAATTTAAATTTTAAACTCTTTCAATGATTTTTTGTCTTTCTCAAAGCTTTTTTTATTTAAATCTTGAACATGTGGATCCATCTAGAACAATATGATCAAATATTTAAGACATTCAAGCAATTTCACGATCATTTTCTTACAAATGTATGTCGGAGGGAATTGTTTGAGTAATAAAGTTTCGTTATAAGATTAGAAATTGATTGAACTTTTAATTATGTTAAGTGGTGTTTTATAAGGAGAGAGGGAGGAAGGAGAGAGTCTGATATCGTGTCAGTCTAAAGAAAAATGACCAATATCTTTTTATTTTTTGGAACATAAAAAATTATTATAAGAAGAACCAACATAATATAATAATAAATTTAAAATATTAATATATATACAAATAATACACTAAAATAAAAATAAAAACAAATAATTATAATAACGTAGCGATCAAAAGCATAGAAGTAGAATTTAAAAAACAAAAAATAAATTGAAACAAATAAAGTAGCGATCAAAAGATAAAAAAGCAGCGAAATAAATAAGATACATAAATTTTTATATTCTAAAATTAAATTATTGAATGATTTTTTAATTATGTATTTAATGCTATGCAAATATTCCTGTCATCTTATCAACTAGATTGTCTGGGATACAGAGTAAAAAGATTTCCTTTGCGATAGGCAGAAATATAATTTCCTTGTTCAAACAGGCTTCTGCAAAGCACTTCACTACATCTATTGTGATCAGACCAGGAAATTCATCCGGCAATCAGTACATAATGGATTTTGCTACCACCACAACACAAAATCTCCCTGGCATTAACACAATGGGAATAAGAATGGTTCGTCTAGATGTGGTTGTGGGAGGAGTGGTGCCCCGTCATATCCAACCCAGAGCCTATGAAATAATGTAACACCAATTAAGATGTCTGGAAAACTAAAACAAATTGATTCAAAACCTGCTGACAATATGTGACTTAAAAAATAATTAATAGCCTTTACCGGATGAATTTCATAGTCCTCAAAAATTTGTGAATGCATACTAGAAATCGTTACCAATTATCGTAAACCCCAAACCTCTTGCACTACCTATTCAAAAACCTTTCCCTGTCACCCAAATCTTATGTAGAGATTAATTTAAGAAAAATGATGGCTGCCCTGAAATTATCTGACGCGTTGCCTTTCTAACTTTGACACATCATTCATTCATATTCTCATTGTGGCATTTTTATAGCATTCTGGTTAACACACACATAAATTATATTGAAGAAAAAAATATTGAACACCCACCTTTATGCCTTCTGCTCTTACCATCCTTCAAGATTCTCCAACTGCGTGGATCAACGATGGTGAAGTGTTTGTAATATTTATATATAATTTTTATTTCTTTAAATTTAATGCAAATTTATTTTTAAGAAGACTCTAAATTTAACTCTACTCTTGTCAAAACGTTCCAAAGTTATTCCTTCATAATATAAAAACTTAATCAATGCTTTTTCTTTCTTATATATAAAAATTCACTTTTCAATTTTATTTATTTTCATAAAATCAAATTTACTATAAAATTTTTAAATTAGTTATTAAAATTATAGTTTATCCAATATATTGTTTATATTTAATTTTAATATATATTTTTTGAATTAGTTATTATATTTTATTATTTATAATTTTATTTAATATATTTAAAATGGATTTTTTTATTTACTTAAAAATTGATTAGATATGGTTCGATCAAAAGTGAATTTTGTAAACAAAGAAGAATGAAGAGAATAGTAAAGAGAATAGCAAAGACAATATCATAGATGAAGACAACAATAAATGACAGATGTACAAGAAAGGAGGAAAGAAAAATTGAAATGACAATGACAGAGAAAGATTTCAAGAACATAAAGGTGAATTGATCGTTGAACAATTAGAAGTAAAAAAGAGGCAACATGCAGATAAAATAAAAGACATTCAAGCACAAACATCTCAAGATAAACAATATTTATTAAGAACAAAATTACAAAGATAAATGCATTTAGATCAATTAACTAAGGCAGAAAGACAACATAAACAATAACTTCATCATGAAGCATCTCAAAGGCACTACCAATGATCGATTCATAATGTTGACATCAATTTTGAAGAACCAAACTCAATATCGATAGGTCATGTGCTCCAAACATCAAATAATGCATTTCAAGTTGCAATGGATGTTGTTGTTACAAACACTACATAAAATAAAGATATACAAGAACAAACATCTCAACCTACAAGAAGAAGAGTCAACTTTGCAACCTAAAAGAAGAAGAAAAATGCAAGATACAAAAATTGAAAGAGAAAAATATAACCGATCCCAATAAATTGGTTGGGAGAGATTTGATAACATTTCAAATAATTTTTTTACATAGTTTATATAATATTGTTTCACCAAGCATGTGCTATATTTGTCGAAAACATTATATCAGAATAAATGTTTCTCAAACCCCTGAAGGCCCTGTATTCAATATATGTTGATAAGATAAAGGTCATCATCAATTTTTTGCATCGAATAATATGGATCCTGGATAACAACCACCAAAACTTGTAAACATAACACAAGTTGAGGATATGTTAATATCCTATGTCAACCCAATCGTACAAGTGACACATGCAACAAGGGGCTAATATAAATATAAAGGACAAACAATCATTTTTCTACAATAAGTAAAAGAAATTTATAAGGTGTTACCACATCAAATAAGAGATTTGCTAATGATTATAGTTCGATGAAGGGATCAACATGGAACAAATTACAACTTTATTGTTAATAGAGAGAAAGTATACAAAGCACTAAAATATAAAATATAACATAACATATTTTATTCAAATGTTCAAATTGATGAAACTGCACTCAATAATCTTACACTTGACTTTGATGAAAATATCTTTAACCAATTGAAATTTGTGCATATACAATTTGATTATGATGCAAATTAAGTTGTATTTGTGGGTCCAATGATGAATATGTATAAAATAAATATCATTGATCACACAAATTCAATGGCATCTAAACCCCCAAATACACCAAAGGAGATGGAATTAATCCATGCATGGGTAAATAATCCTTATGTGAATCCTGGATCACTAATTGATTGGCTAGGGATCAGAGCATCTCCTATAAATGAGTATGTTAGATTAGGATTACTTGGTATGGCATTTCCAACATTATTTCCTAATGGAAGATGTGATTGGATAGAACTATGGTTGAAATAAGTACACCCACATGAATTTATTAAACATCTATTTAGATATAGGAATCATCATTTTGGATGACATCCATGATTTAGATATTATATGATGAACATGATCATGAGACATTGTGCATAAAATTGAAGTGAAATGTTCATGAAAAATATATTTCAAGAGATGCAAATCACTATTACTGAGTTATGTGAGAATATGGATAATATACCCCACTCCCATCTAGCAGATCATTTGATGTAGTTTAGAATTTCATTGAAGGGTACAAGGTCATATTGGGCAAAATGTCATGGTGAATTAATGGACATGTTGTATCAATTCAGATCACCTACTATTTTATTCACATTAAGTGCAACTGACATGTATTGGCCTGATCTACATGCACTGATACTAGGAACCCCGTCAAAAGATACACAAAAAGCCCAAAATTGGTGAAGACATAATATTATTGATTATTATCATATAGTGGTACATTATATGCACTTGTAAAATTCAATTTTTCATAAAGAGATATTACAAAAAGGAATGAAAGTAAAATATTACTAGTCTTGATATGAATGGGAACATAGAGGTTCACTGCATGTGCATAGATTCATATGGTTAGATGGAGCAAAAAATATGGATAACCTTGATTGTAAAAATGAATGTGAATGAAAAAAAGCTAAGAATTACTTCCATTCTATTTTTAATGCTTGAAATTGTCAAGAAGATCCACACCAATGAAATATATAGGTATGCTATCAATCATCAGTCAATCTATGTTTTATGCAATATCTATATTTGTCAGTGTAACTAAAAAATGGTTATACATCATTAATTTTAGTCCATGTCAAAATTTTATTCAACATCCATGTCTTTGAAATACAAGACAACTTGCATAGGTGGACATGATGCGTGATTATGAAGAACTACTTAATTGTATAAAATGACATACAATGTGTAAAGAGGGTGTTTGACTACATAAAAAAAGAGAAAAAATGGTTTGTAGGTAATATTTACATTCATATAAATAGTTGTATAAAAAGTATACATAATATTTGTAAAAGAACTAATAATTGAGTTATTATTTCTTTTAGGTATGGCACACCATGGCCATTGAATTTTAATAGATCAAAATTATACGAAGACTTAGACATAGGAAATAAAAAGTTTGAGCATGCAAGAAATGATGATAGAATTAATACACACAATAGCTATATATTATAGTTATGGAGAGAAAATGTAGATTGGCAACCTATTTCATCCAAACACATTGTGGTCAAATACATTGCTAAGTATGCAACAAAGGTAGAGACGAGTTTTAAAACTTATCATCAAATATTGATGTGGCTTGCAAACATTGAGAACCTTGATGAATTAGTAGGAAAAGAATATAAAATACTTTTAACTAAGATAATTACTAAAAGAGACATTGGGGCGTAAGAAACATGTCACATGTTGTTGGAGCTTCCATTAGTAGAGAGAAATAGAGTATTTGTCAAATTGAATGTTGTGTGTCAGGTCTTCAAACTTGTAGACAAAAATGAAGAAGATGATCATGAAGAGCATACAATATCTTTTATTGATGGATACAAGCACAGGTCTTTTTCTATGGAAAGCACAACACTTATTGAAGCAACAAGATCTTGGACATATAATCCAAGGCAAAAAAAGACAAAAAATGGGAGGCAATGAGTATTGCAACTATAGTGAGAGTATTTTCAAGGTTTTATTTGATCCTTGTGTAGGAGTCAAATAAATGGATTGATTTTTGTTGGTTAGATTTATTACTTTACAAACCATTTCATGATATACAAAGAGATATTGGAATTGATGATGAAGAAATAATATCAAATTAGGATTCATTCAATAATAACTATTGGCATGTGGAGAGAAGAACAATTCCAAAATATGTTGAAAGTCACAGCGACACTGAAGATGAGGATAATCAACCTGTTGAATAAAACACATTGGAACATGAGCAGAAAATAATATCTAGGCTACAATGTGACCAAGTTATGAAAGTAAGTGAGCTAGATATGTTGAGAAGAAGAGATATTGATTGATGAGAATTATGGAATAATGAATATAGAAGTGAATAATACATAAATAAAGTGATCAAATTTATAAGCACCATTAAAGATAATGGATTTCTTATAGATGATGATATAACACCAGAGATGAATTATGAAACCTTGGGTGCCAAAAAAAAGCACTCGATATGGTTATGACACATTTTCCTAGAGGTTAAAATACTTTACCCTTATGCATGATAGTCCAAGGAATAATAGGAATGGGAAAATCATATCTAATAGTTGCCATTCATTGAGCTCATCAAGATGCATCATTCCCTGAGTTATTTCCACTTCTATTACTTGCATGAACTAGAGTTGAAACATTTAATATTGGTGCCTTAACTATCTATGCACAACATTGAATCTCAATTATAGATTTTGTTGAATCAGAAGGAACAAGACTTACATGTTTCCAAGAGGATATTCGCCCCATAAAATACATATTGATTGATGAAATGATCTTCATTGGTAAACTTTTTCTAGAGAACATAGACTCTAGACTTTGTCAAGCATTTATTGAAAATGAAAACATGAGTTTTGGTGGTATATATCTTATTTTGGTTGGAGATTTGGGTCAGCTTCATCCTATTAGTGATAGAACACTATACGCTAAAAATAGATGAGCTAAACTATTGTGGGAAGAATTCAAAATAGTTATTACTTTGGATAAGATATTTAGATAGGGAGGAGAAAGTGATGGCCAATAAAGGTTTCATTGGCTACTCACAAATCTGAGAGATGGAAATCCAACAATAGATGACTAGAAGATATTGATGATTGGAACAAATGTTAGAATAAATAGAGCCACCAATGATGAGTTTGACAACTTTATGTATTTGTTTTCCACAAATGATAATGTGTGTAGCCATAATAAAAGAAAATTATATTCATTGAAATTATCGGTTGCACGTAGCATTGCAACCAAGGTAGGAAGTGATAATGCACCAATGGGAGGTCCAAATGATGAACTTGATGTGGATTTATTGATTTCTATCGATGTAAGGGCCATGTTAACTTTCAATATTTGGATAAAAGAAAGTGTTATAAATGGTACTCTAGGGTATATCAGAAGTATAATCTATAAACCTGGGAGTGCCCCACAAGAACCACCAACATATGTTATGGTTGATTTTGATAATTCCTTAGGAATATCGTTTGAAGATGAAACTCCATATGTAGTTCCAATTACACCAATACAAAGGGGACACACAACCCAATTACCCTTAAGGTTCGCTTGGGCATTAACAATACAAAAATTATAAGGTTTGACCCTTTCAAAATCCATAATTAATATACGTCAAAGATAAAGAACAAGATTAGCATTTGTGACTATATCCCATGTAAATTCCTTGGATGTACTAAGAATATTACCTCCATTTACATATGACCATTATGAAAAGCTAAAAATGAAAATTATCTTTCCAAATGGAAAGCTAAGGAAGAGAGATTGAAATTCTCAGAGGAAAAAAAATTTCATGTAATTATGAAAAAAATTGGGTACTTATTCATTATTTGGAATTTTATGTGATGTATAATTATTCATTATTTGACATTCTATGTGACGTGTATGGTATATTTTGAAGAGTACTAAATAACTATTTAGATTGAGAATATTAAATTATGTAAATTAAATTAATGTGTATTATAGTTTTGTTTTATTTAATGTAATGTATAATATACATTTCAAATTTTGTCAAATAAATATACAAAATGCATAGTTGCTACTAGAATATCTATATTAGATAAATCTATATAAAAGACACCAAGAGATATGATTCACAAGGCACCTATTCCACTTATGTCACAAAGTCAATATAAGATAGGTGCCTCAAGAATGATATCTCTCGGTATCTTTTACATAGATTTATCTAAGATAGGTATGCTAGTTGTAAATTCAATTATAAGGTTTTGCCTTTAGAAAGACAACAAATTTTACCATGCATTTTTCATAACAATTCCTCGAAAATGTAATTCTTATATCCAACTAATTGTTTTGTCTTAAAAAAATAAAAAAATTCATAGAGTTTGGAATAGTTAAGCTATTTTTATCTTAAAAGTATTTTACAAAAATTTACTAGCGAAAGTAAATCTTTGTGACTTAAACTTGAGACAACTTGATAGTGGGATCTAAGTTATTAATGTTGTGTGATTAAGTTTTAAATATTTATTTATTTATAAACATGTTTTGATATGAAAAAAATATACATGTGTTACTTTTATAATATATATATATATATATATATACACACACTTGTTCATCTACGTTTGAATAAAAATAAGGTGATAACAAAATACAATTTATTGCATACTTAATTAAAAAAAATCTTTAATATATTTTAAAGTAGTGGAAAAGAGACTAGATGATGAGTTTTAATTTAGGCTCTGTTTACTTGTAAATTAATTTAAAATATAATATATTTATTAAAATTTTAAATAAAATATTTTAAAAAAATTACACCATGTTTTCTAACATTCCACTAAAGATTTTAAAATAATAATTTCAAATGTTTAAAAAAAAGGAGCAAATGAAGAGTTCAAGTGGAGAGGAATGAGAGAAAAATCGAATAAAATATAATTACATGTCTATTATGTTTCACACACACACACACACACACACACACACACACACACACACACACACACACACACACACACACACACACACACACACACACACACACACACACACACACAGATATATATATATATATATATATATATATATATATATATATATATATATATATATATATATATATATATATATATATATATATATATATATATATATATATATATATATATATATATATATATATATATATATATATATATATATATATATACCTATTTCAACTTTAAATTTTAAATTTTAGACCCATTTAACATAGAAACTAAACTCAAAAATACTACAATTTTCTACTATAAATAGTCTTTAAATTCATGTGTAGGAATCATAATTCATCCATCCAAGTTCAAATTAATATAATTTAAAGAAACATTATCTACTTAGTTGATGTAACATCTAAGTGAATTTGAAAATACTTTATCAACAAAAATAATACTAATCTTAAATAACAAATTATCCATAATTTAGTAATGATCTCGATTTTCCAATCCTAGCATAATATTTGGTTGCTTTCAGGTTAATCACAACACAACACAGCCAATTGGTAATTATTGGTCACATTTATTCCTTTCTATTGCAAAATTTGTTGATATAGGTATCACAACCTTCATATGATCTGGTTGCTCATTATTAGTGACAGTTAATTATTACTAGTGCAAGATTTAGTTGATTTTGGGAGAATTATACTCAATTAGTACTAATTCTTCATTATTGATCTCAATTAATTCTCAATATTGAAACCATTTAGTGTTTAGGGGTAATCAAACCCTTCATTAATCTTAGTTGGTTTTTATTTGTCCTAATATTCCCCTTTTAATGTGAGAGTTAGTCTATTTGGATCCCATTTACCCAATCATCCCTAATTGGTCATTATTGATCTTAATGATATTTTATTAACTTACAAATATTTTTTGATTCAAGGATTATCACACCATTAACAATCATTAACTAGTCTTTATTGGCTATTGATTATTACACTTAAACACTTTACATGTGATAATAATTATTTTTTATAAAAAATCAAACTTTTAATAATTAGTCAATATTGGTTTCAATTGATCCTTATTATTGTAAATAATTGAAAATGTGGATCTATTTTCACCCAATTTTCCATAGTTGATCATTATTTTTTTCAGTTAATAAATATTAATCCAAACATTGGTCTATAGACATGGAGCTAATTTCACCCTTCATTAACCGTATATGGTCATGTTTTGTCCCAAATTTTGCATCTTGGTGAAATTATTTATGAGAGTTTACAAAATTATACAACCCAATGGTAAACAACCAAATTTCAGCCCACATGCACACCCATAAACTATAAATATCACAACCCTCATAGACAAAAAAAAATTATATCCCCTATAGGAGTATAAAAAATAATAATGACCACCTATAGCACACAATCAACAAAAGACATAATAAATGAGGGCATATTAGCTAGAATCGAGATAGAATAACAAACATATTTACTAACACTAGGGATGCCTTTGTTTAACCCAGCCTTTTTTTCACGAGGTCACACTTGACAAGTTGCTAAAAACTCAACATGTCCCTATCTACCACATTAAAGAACATCATCCTCCTTTCCAGGTTCCATCTCATTGTCCACAAACACTATTTTCTTTTTCACCTATTGAAGTATCTCATTAAAATGCCTTTTTAATATTTCATTGATCTAGGCTTTTGAGCTCTCTCTAACAACAAGATCAAATCTATCAACTAATTGATCATAATTGGATAGTATTGGTAATAATCCTTGAAACTTTGAAACTTTGAGGCCATGAAATCAAATTTGGTTATGTATAAAATTTGAAGGGAAACTTAAAAAAATACAATCTTCATTATAACAAGTAGAGGTTTGAAAACACTCTCAAACATCATGAAATTATATTTATCATATAAAATTGATGTATAAGAATAATACCTATTTGTCTATAAATGTAAACTTATAAATAACTATTTAATTTATATGTTTAATATTCTTATACTTTAATGTTTATTTATAAAATATGCTTTTAGCCAAAGGGATTTTTTTAGAACTATTCCCTTAGAACCAAATGGAAACAAAGGTTACATGTTAAGGTTGTATAGTTTTAACCCATCGTGACTATAATTACCAAATGTCACCAACATGTCTCACCTATAAGAACACAAATTTCCATACATATATTTTCTCCACTAGATTTTGTGTTGGTGAAACTTTAGCTCTTTGAAAAAGGGTAATTTTTATCTTTTTAGTAAAAAACGTCTAATATATTTTTTTAAATCTCTTCTCTTGTAGCATGTATATGTATGTATCTATGTATGTACTTTTGTATATTTTATTACAATATTACTATATATTTTCAATCTAACTTTGTCTTATTGTATAAAATTCCTTCTTATTGACATACAATCAAAAATATAAATATAAAACACTAAAATTTGAAAAAAAATAGTTTGTGGTAGATCAAAGTGAACTTCACACAAACACATAATTATTTTCAAACATAATAATTTAATCATAAAATATAAGGGAGTGGAGTTAGTCATTATGCACTCTAATTCAAGGAGTGCATATATACATGTAATCAACCAACACACACACACACACACGACAAACTATTAAAAATATTAAATTTATATAAATTTAATATATATAATTATTAAATGTTTATATATTTATCCAAAAATTATGAATTTTTTAATTGGTGTTTCTAATTTGTCTATATATTATGTTTCCAAAAGTCATTTTTTTAATAATTAGTATTTACTACCCTTCATGTGCATGCCAAATTGTCAGTAAATGTGTTTGTTTGCATTATTGATCTAATGAATTAAAAATATATACATATTTAAAGTTTATGAAATAAATAAATAATTTATAAACTCAAAATATTGCATTGGATTTATTTACATAATTAAGAAATTCTTAATAGATGTATAACTTATCATCACTCGAAGTTATGTAGACTCTCATTTTTAGGAAAAGAGGCATTCTTTTAGTATATAAAAGGGATCCATATTACCATGATTTCACCCATATAAATTTCTTAAGAATTAATATAAGTGGGCAAATTAAAAGTAGGATCAAAAAATTAAATTTGTATAATTTTGTAAGCAATTTCTCAAGTTTAGATCAATTAGTGTTTTCTCTACTAAAATTTGAACCCAATGTCCAATAATGGTTGGAGACTCACTTTGATAAATAAAAGGAATATTTAGAAGATGAATGTATGTTCATCACATATCCCTCTTAAATTGACAATGTTTATGTTGTTATAAATGAGCATTATCTATAAGATTCATATGAGGGAACATATATGCAGTGGAAATCGCTTTGACAAAAAGAAGTACCAATTTGTGCAAGACTAAAATAATACCTTCCATACCATATCAACAAGCTCAACATCAAGGATTATAAAAGGCATATATTGGTAAAATAAAAGAACACTCTACATCAATATATCCAAATAAATATGAGATTCCTAATCATTGAAATAATGTGAGAAACTAATTTGTATACAACAAGGATCAAGGATAATTTCAAATAGAAATGTAAATTCCTCAGAGAAAAGTAGGAAAAATCAAATAATAGAGGAAATTCCAAGTATGAAATAAATAAATAAATAAATAATCCCCACTACAAATTCAAAACCCAAGGTTCCCTAATTAAGGTTTTTATATGAAAATTTACATAGATAAAATCTCACAGAAGGAGACTTGAAAATGGAGTGAGTACCATAGGGAAAAACTCACAAAATATAAGAATGTAAGGTAAAAATGGCATAATTTTACTAAGGCATGTGAATTTCCTTTGACACAAGCATCTCATGAGGATGATAAATTATTGCATCCTATATACCTATGCAATAAACTTATGGATCCTAACTCACATTTTATTATTTTTACATTTTAGGTTTCAACACCATCATCTGAGGAAGAAGAACATATTATTCATTAACTAGTGTGGATGAAATAAAAATATCTGCATTTCATTATGAATATTTAGAGTGATAACAATTGATCTCCAAAAAAAATATTTAGAGGTTGAATATAAAAACATCTCACCCAAACACATCCTTCATTATATGGTTGAATCAAGGATAAGATATTCATGAAAAAAAATGTATTATTCCATATATAATAAATCCATTCAACTATGATGTGTTGTGTGATTGGCTCCCCTATAGGTTTGTATAAAAAATAGTGTGCATTCATACATGTGGAAATGAGATGTAATATATCATTTTAACATCCACAATCTCATCATCACTTTAGGAAATAAATTTTATAAGATCGATAAGGTCCCTCCTAAGAAGATAATGAGATCAATAGGAATGTGATTAGTCACAATATAAATTTTATGGTAATCTGTATTAGGATAAAGAGATCTTGAGAACTCATTAAAAACACCTAGGACACTACACATAATCATACTATATATTAAACAAATTTGGATGGAGTTTAAAAAAAATTAAAGATGTGGATGTTTTCAAAAAAACTACATATGCCCTTACAATTTGAACTAGTGCTTCACCTAATAAAATTATAATTTTTCTAGATATAAAAAAAATATGTGATGTGGAGACTTTGTATTATATATACTTCCCTAAATAATTTAATTATTAATAATAATTATCCACTTTGATTCATTGATGGCTTCCTATACTAGCTCAATGGCTACAAGTTCTTAAAAAATATCAATATGAAGGCAAGATACCATGAGCTACCTATTGATCCATTTTACATTTGGAAGATAAAATCTAAGTCCAATAACATAATATTTTAATGGTTATTCATGCCCTCAAGCTTGGCTAATGCACATACACCATTTATTTTTATGATTAATGATGTCTTACAACCATTCATTGATGCTTTTTTATCTTTTACATGTATTTCATTCTTATTTTCATTAAAATACTGGATAATCACATACAACAGGTTTTATAAGTTTTTGACACCCCACACAATCATAATTTGTATTCCAAGATCATAAGTGTTCTTTTTTCTTGTAAATATACAATATCTAAGATAAATATTAGACAAGGATGTTGTACAAATTGACCCAGAGATGTTCTGAATCAAAAGGATATTTTTAGCTCTAACAACATGTAAAAAACATAAAATCTTCTTAAGATGAGAATGATTTTATAATCAACTCATGTTTATAATCTCTCATCTTTCATGTCCATTTAAAAAAGTAACCAAATGGGGTATAAAGGACAATGTTTTAAGGAAAACATCAAAACAACAAAATTTTGAGGAGTTAAAATTGTATGTTTTCTTAGCACGAGTCCTTGTTTTACTAGATTGGAAAAATTCATTTGAAATTGAAGTTGATACTTTATAAAATGAAATAAATGTATTCCTCACCCCACATAATTAAAAAATTTCCTACCACAATGAAAAATCAAGATATATGGGGTATAGGTATCCTATATATGATAATGAACTTTATGCCATTAGCTTGGTGTACAATAAATGACATAATTACACTATGGGAATGGACACCATCAATAATATAGATCAAAAGTGTCTATAGATAATGTAGAAGAAAAAACATTATATAATGATCATCATTATAAGATTTGTGTTTAGCTTATACATGGGTTTTCACACTCACAAATTTTTCTTTAGATATCCTGCACACATGACATCTTTTGGATTATGTTAAAATTTTTGATATCTATCTAAGGCATTTCATTGCCTTGCTTAATAACATATAAAAGTCTAGTTTCTTGTGACCTATTATAAAATCCACATGCAACACTTTAAATTACAATACCCATACATCAATTTATTTTTCTTATGGTTATTATGTGCACTATCATAATATTGCATAAATTTCCACACAAGTTTCTAACATGCACAAACACATGCAAACTCAACATCCATGTCTAAGTATTCTCCTATCACACGAAATTTAAAATAATCTTATTTGTCTCTACATCGCATAAAGTAATATATTAGTGTAACTTAATAGGTATAATTCTAACCCCGTACCTACATGAATCTCAATCATCAATCAGCTAGAAGATGAGTCACCTGTGATGTAATTGTCATTAGTTGTAGCAATTTTTCATGATGATGTATATATTGTAATTATTTATCCCATAAGAGGAAAAAGATAAAATAACATTCTCATCAAACTAAATATAAGTTTTTAATCCTTATTTTTGTATCTATAATTATAACATGTATAAATTGGATAACTAACATAGAATCTATACTCAACCAGCATCACCTCTTCAACATAAATCATTACTTCATACTCATTATAATAATGAAATAAAAATTAGAATGATGGTTTCCTGGATTGTCATCATTATCTAATTTCTCATTATCCTTATAAAAAAAATATGGAGAGGGTATTTATAGATAAAATAAAATATATTTCCCTTTATCTCATTGGTTATAATATAGTCAATTATAATTATCGTATGAAAATATGATACCTTAATGGCTAGCATAAAAGCTAGTCATTATCCCTATTGTAATCCTAGGAAATTATGTACTATCTAACCTTAGTATAGGAAACATATCCTAATTAATCTTAAATTATGTGCATATATTATACTATACCAACAAAAAAATATGTATCTCTACAATCATTTCTTTTCCTCTAGAAAATAGAAAATGAAGCATTTGCTTTCTGATCACCAAAACTAGCATTTTTATTCTTACTAAACTTTGTATAAATTTGTACTTTTCTCATATTTTGTATATTAAATATAATTTTAATTTATTCAAATAAAAATTACTTATACTTATTTATAATACTTTTCGTGCAGTCTAAAACCTACGTCTTTCCACCAAGTGAACCATTGTCCACCATACTAACATCCTTGACCCTAAGGTGTGGATCCTTGGTTCTAGAGAAATATATCTCATGTGGTTATAAAAATGTGAGAAAAAAATAAAATATAAGGATAACCTAAGGGTTCTATTTTATAGTATATAAAACATAGTAAGAGTAAGATGGATGATGCCTAAATAAATAGTGAGGTGTCCCCAAAAATTTCTAAACTCATTCAAGATGCCCTCTAGGAAAAACACATTGAAATATATAGATAGTTATGAAATCACATGTGATGAATCATGGTAAATGATCCAATCCTTCTTATTTATATCCTACACATCTAATATTTTATCATCTTAAAGTGCAAATAAATATTGACATCTTATATGTTTGAAGGAAAAATAAATGCTAAAACATTAGATGCCTAGATTTGACAACTTAAGGAATAATATCAAGTTAATTGATTCATTGTGACTGATAATATTACCTTGATTGTGGTGAAAATGTCCATTTTAATTTTTTAGTGGTGGGAAACCCATGACATGTAGTGTAAGTAAGATAACAATCCCACTGAGACTTCAGATTTTATTATTAGATGCCTTAAATGATGGGTATTACATCCTCAAGAACTATGAGGGTGAATTTATCAAGTTTGAGTAGTTGTGCTAGGATAAGGAACAATAAATTTAGGATTAAACTAATGTTTTTGATAACTACTCTACGAGTTTTCTTGAGAAATTTCTAGAGAAACATAAGGTTTTGAAGTACATCAAAAGACTCTCACCCTATTTTCCTAAAAAGATGGAGATAAGAACCTGTGACACATTTTTGTAAATAATAAAACTAAATATTTATAACATATCAGTCTTGTACATTTGACAAGTATCAATCAGGGATCTACCCTTCAATTATATACATCCCTATTGTCGAAAGGCTTAGATTTTTATCTCTTAATTTGATTCATATCATTCTGATGACCCACTTCTCTTGCACTGCACATTAAATTTAAAATATGATAAACATCCTTCAATTTGAGTTTCAAGATAATTCATATTTTATAATCCTTTAGACATTACCAATAACAGAGTGACACTATTATCGAAGGTAGTGTCCACATCCTTATCTAGTCCCTAGTTGCCAAAAGTCATCCAAATTGTAAATGCTTTGAATCCATGGGTCAACTTATTTGTGTTATTTAATTCTAGCATGAGATATTTTAAAATGGTGTGGTATAAATAAAAGTTTAAGCATTATCATTCCTCATATATAAAATACAAATAAATTACCTACCAAGGCTCGTTCAATCAATTGCACAACTAAATTATTTTGCACTATTTGTTCATATTTCTTTATTAGACATAAGAGAAGTCATACAAAAGTCATGAAACATTCAAATAACAATCCATAAGCATTATTTTTTAAGTTAAAGTATAGATCATTACATGCATATTCATATAATATATTCCCCTTGTGAAAATACACTCCAACACAGGATATTATAGAGATGGATTAAAAAGTTGTTAGTTCAAACATTAGTCAAGAATCCAAGAAAAATGCATAAAGAACTATAAAACTAAGCCAACCTATTCAACAGGGTGTAAAAATGATAATAAGTATAAATTAAAATAAAACAAACATAATTACCTTACCGATATCATTCCACCATCCATAAGCAACTCTAAGCATGTTTTTCCCCTTGATATAGTGTTCTTGTATTTGTCAAAAATGGATGCCAATCTCCTCCTTTATCTCAAGATCACTATGCATAACCTAGGTTCATGATATGAGTTCACTAATATGTCTATCAATTGAATCTATCCTATTGTAAAAAACACAATAATCAACACAAAGATGAGCTATATAGAGAATCTTGCATTTTAAGTTTACACAAATTAATCTTTGAAATGATATTATATGCCCTTCTATTTATAGGATTTTGGATTTGATCAAGATCAATCATGATCATCAATCTCAAGATGAAGATGTGTGTCCATGAATTAATCCAATTATATAAATGAAATCCATAAATACCCTCATCAATATTTGGGAGGAAGAGGCATGATAGCCCATAAATTTGATTTTTATTGTACTTATGGCTTGTGGATGCCACCCCATTGATCATGTCATTAGGTGATGAAAATATTTAGAATCAATTTCTAATAAATAAATATTCAATAATTTCCAATGATTTATTACTTAAGCTCATATTTTGGTTTAATTTGCCTATGTAAGATTAATCAAGTTTTAGTGCAATTCTTTGGAAATTGGTACATATTTAATCAATCTAGTCAGAATGTCATATGACCAGGTCATAATTTGACTGGAGATAAATTATAAGGTGATGTTAGTTGTGTATGGACCATGATTCCATTTAGGATGTTAATGACATAAAATAACAAAGGCACGTGTTGTGTGCTTACAAATAAGAAGAAAAGAGCAATCTAGAGCACCAAATGCTAAATTATCATTTTAACTTGATATGGTTTTATCAAAGTTAGGAATAACATAAAATAGATTCCCCTATTTAGGGATACATTGGCCTAAATCATCCCTTTTATACAATAAACTTGAACTATTTATCATGTTTAAGTGATTTTGGCATAAATTGTGCATTTGAGTGAAAATCAAGTAAGATTGACGATTTCAACATAAATGGTGTTAAGAATTGGATGTCTACATTTTCCCCCTATTTGAGAAGATGTAGCAAGACATTAAAGTGAAGAAACATATTTTCAAATAAAAGAGTTGTCACTAATAAATTAGAAACTAACCATGATGGCCACTCTAAAAGACCTACTAAGATGAAATAAAATGATGGACTCTCGAAAAGAGAGAGAAAGTGAGATTAACCTATAGAACAGAGTAAATATAGATGAGTTAATGCTTGTAAATGTTGATTATATAAATGATAAAAATATAATTGTATCTATAATGGGACCTTAACATGAGGGAATTGGAAGGATACAATGAAAAAATATAAGTGACACACTTTGAATACACCCAATTTGAGTGTGCAAGATACACACTTACAGAATGATCAATCCTGAGATAAGTTATACACTAAAATATTACCATCGTGCATAAAATTTTGGAGAACTTGGAATTATAAGAATAGGAGAACATGGTCTCCAAATAGAGGATAATAAGAGGCACCCCAATAGAGTAGATATGATCATAATAAGGCAATTTTTCCCCATTAGGGTTGATTTTGATCATTGATAAATAATAAATAATGGTTTACCCTTGTAGGAATGATTTGATTCTTATTGTAGGATTAGATGTTGTGCCCTCACATGGGTAAATTTTAAATTAATAGCTCAAGAATATAGCCTAATTCATATATTAAAATGAATAAGAACAAATATAGATGTGATGGTGGAATGGCTTAGAAAGCCACAAAAAAATAGGCATACAAGAATACACAAAGATGATGAAATAAATGAAAATAAGAATGAGAGATGGCCAAGCTAACTTCAATATGAATTGAGCGCTACCTAAATAGTCAATATGGACCTCAAGCTAATGTAGTTCATGTAGAAATGGGAGAGAATGGAGTGAGACACGAATAAAACTGACCAAAGATTGATTAGACTCATGATATATGTCAAGATACATACCATGACCAATAACATGATGGAAGTTGTACCATTCAATTTGGAAGTTGTATCATAGGAAGGTAATTGTGTTACTTTATTTTAATTGATTCTTATTGCCATTTTCACACCTCATTGGATAGGTTAGCCTAGTTTACTAGTTCTTTATGCATTTTTCTTGGATTTCTTGAATAATGTTTGAACTAACCAACTTTTTAATCTATCTATACATTTTGGCATGCCCGATGGAAAAAATTACTTGAAAATGGCAAGAGCATGAGAAAAGTAAGAATGTCCTTGCATAATAGCAAGCCAATAGGATAAATTAATTTTAAAACATCAAGAGCATGAGACATGGTGGGATGAAAATATACAAAAGTGTAAGACTGTTATTATTACTTTTGATCAGTTTTCTAATGTTTTTTGTGTTTTTAGAATAATAAGTTGAAATGAAACTATATTAAAAAATATAATGGTTCTTGAAATAACAATCTAGGGAACTACCTAATCGAGGAGATGCACGTCCATATGTAAAATCCCAAATAATAGCTAAATTGGTAGCAACTGCCCATGCTTGAAAATCAGTGAGAGTGAGGACCCTGTTAAGGGAACAATGCCATGGAAATAAATAATGATAGAACAATATGCAGCATGAAATAAATATGAAGAACCATCTAGTAGGCAAAAATCTTGAAATGAAAGGGTGTCCATGTTCACTTGTCGGTAAGATAAACTACACAATATCGTCCTAGATAAACTAATTTTTAGAAATGGAAATAAAGGTGTTCATAATGCTTGAGTCATAATCAAGATCATAATTGGTCAAGGGATAAAATTGTTCAAGTTATAATAAGCCCAAGACATATAAAGAATATGGATCTCAAAGAGAATGATCCATAAAGAATATGGTCCAATAGATGGATGATCCTGGGTGGGATAAAAAATGTGGTTCTCAAGGAGAATGATCTAGAGTGTTAGTGATCTAAAGGTTCAATTGTTTAGTAGAATAAAAGAATATGTATCTCATAAGAGTAGTCCAGGGTAGTATAAACTATGATTAGAGTAGAATAAAATTACTTCAACATAATTTACCCCCAAGTAAAGAGTCTTGTAGACAATGATTCAAAAATATTCATCCATATAACCTCTTAAGGTGCATAATGTCCATGGGCTTTGGAAGTTATTCACTATTTGAAGTAGCTAGTCGATATGTCCCTAATCCATAGTTCACTATGATAACATATGGTCCCAACTAATTAGATTGAAACTTAATTTTTTTCTTACATTTAGAATTTGTGTTCTTTTGGTTCTCTTTCAAGACTAAATCACCAATCTCAAACTCCCATGGAAGAATTCACTTATTATAGCTTCTCCACAATCTATGATGATAGGCTTATAGTTTTTCTAGGGTAGTCAAATGCTTACCATCAAGAAGTTCTATTTTTTACAAAATTGAGACTCTATATTCTTCATCATCCTCAATATGCTCAAAAGATACTCACAATGAGGGTAGCTCAATCTTGATCAGGATAATAGCTTATATGCCATAAACAAGAGAGTATAGAGTGGCTCATGTGGGGTTCAATGACTAGTTATATAATCCCAAAGGGCAAGAAAGATTTTTAAGTGCCAAATTATGGCTAACATCATTGACAATCTTCTTTAAAATGGCTATAATGGTATTTTTTGATGCCTCAACTTGTTTCTTGCTTTACGGGGTATATGGAGTTGATTTCTTGTGTTTGATTTTGAATTTTGCACAAAGGTCTTTAACATCTCTTTTTACAAAGGATCTACCATTATTAGATATAATACAAGTTGGGATGCCATATCAATAGATGATATGGTAATGGATGAACTTGACTATCTGCATCCTGATAACATAAGTGAGAGGAGTAGACTCAATCCACTTAGTAAAGTACTCAGTTGCATTCAAAATGTGTTTATGGCCATCTTAAGATGTGGGATTTATTTTCCCAATGAGATCAAGGCCCTAAGTAGATAACGACCATGGTTTGTGATTGATTGTAGAGGTAAAGATAATGCGTGTATCAAGTTTCTATGTTGTTGATATGTGATGCACTTATATAATTTTAAGCATCAGTCTCCATTTTTGGCTAATAATATCCTATTTTGAGGAGCTTCTTTACTAAGACTACATCGTTGGTATAGGCCCCTCACATTCCTTCATGAACCTCCCTTAGCAAAAGCTTAGATTCTACCAAATATAAATAATGAAGAAGCATTTCATCATAGCCTTTATGATAAGAACATGTTTCCAAGGAGGGTATAATGTGATAAATCGTGAAGGAAGAGTTTCTATCTGTTATTGGATATGTAAATTGGGAAAACATGATCATGGATGTAATTATAAAAATCTTGGAACCATGGCAATTCAAGTGAGGGATTAGGACCAACAATGGTGCATATCCTTTCTAAATATAGGAATTCATAAATTGACACTCTTTAACACTACCATTAATTTGTAGCATGGATCCAATCATCACAATAACATTGATGGATCTGTTGTTTGATCCTAGAACTTGTTCAAATTGTAGATGTTTAAAATGTTTCTTGAGATTATAAAAAAATATCTTATAATTAATAATATTATCATCTCTAGTTTGATACTAATCAGTGGCTTGATTGATGATTAAATATGAATCACCATAAACCATTAAGTTCTAAATATCCCACTACATGACAAAGTGAATCCCTGTAATCAATGCCTCATACTCAGTGATATTGTTTATACAATGAAATTGTATATGAAATGCCTTGGGAATTAGATCCCCTTACAGTGTAATCAATAATATATCACCGCTAGATCTATGGGATATAAAGGATTCATCAAAATATAGCTTTGATTATTTAGTTTCCCTCAGTCCTTGTTTTATTTCCATAATAGAATCATCTGGAAAGTCAAACTTGAGATGTTGAGTGTCTATAATAGGGGCTTCTACAAGTTGATTAGAAATAACCTATCCCTTAGAATGAATATAATATGTTCATGTCCTTCTTTAGTAAAAGAACCTCCAAGATAAACAATTATGGGATCCTCATAGGTTCCTAGGTTCACTTATATTATGTTTTTCACAAGGATTGTGGATCCATCTTATAGAATTGTAGGCAATGTATGATCATGATCATATTTTTTTACTCTATATTCTTGATGTTCCTCCCAAAGATATGGATAATTTTATGAATCAGAATCCACCATCTCAGCTAATGACCAAGTAGCAAATACTTCTAGAAACTTAAGAGCAAAACCCTTTAAAAGTTGTTATTCTGAATATATACTTATATTAGCTATAAAGCTTTAGATTGTTGGAACTTCGACATCCTGATGGGATGAGAAAACTTTCCCACTTGAGAGTGCCTAAAATAGGTTTTCACTCAAAGGCTTGTCTTTTTCTTTAGTTTTTCCCTGATCAATGAGTGCCTCAAAGAGGTTTTCACCTGAAGATATCAATGCTTTATCTTTACTATGACCAAGAAAGTTTTCTTGATCTTCAAATTAGGTAGAAGGGTCTAATGAAAAATCAAATCCTTATTTGTGATCCCCAATGGGAAATCTATCTCTTAATCCCATGTATTCTGTAAGTGATTCTTCATTCTAAAACTCATCAAGGCATATAACTAGATTTTGTTGGTCCCAATCAATGAATTTAGGATGGAAAAGTCATAGGGAACAATGAGGTTTTGCTTCAAGATGGGAATCTCCAATGGTAAAAATATGGTGTTCTACTTCAAGATGGGAAGATTCAATGGTGCAGTATGTTCTTGCTTTAGTAGGGAAAGCTTCAATAGGTGTTATGATCAAAATGGCACTGTTTTCAAATATGTCTATATGAGTAAGATCTTTGAAAAGGATATAATGGGATGATGTGTCACTGTCAGGAGTCTCATTGCTAGTTGATTGAGAAGAATCACTATCAAAAGTCATGAGGTCACCCCCAAGTGGTATAAATCTGAGATCACGATTTCAATTAATTACTCTAGTTGATAAGGGTTCTAGGATTTGTTGTGCTCATGGGCCAAGGCCTTTTCCTATATAATCAAGATGATCCATAATATGATTAGGAATAAGATACTTTAGATTCTGAAAGCAATCAACAAGGCCTTCAGAATATAACTAATTTCCTTTGGTAAAAGCTTCTCGATCCTATTTTGACAAAGTAGTAGGTAAAAATACTAGTGGTGGTTTCTATTGATTCTTCTTCTATTTCCAAATCATAGTAGGTCCATTAGGGTTCTTGGAAGGCTTGGGTTTACCAAATGTTTTAGGATACTTAGGCACCTTTTCAATATGGAAGGCATCTTTAAGACTATAAATGGAAATGCCCATGTATTCAATAACAACCTACTTCGCAAGAGCTATGGGAAATGGATCAACCAAATTAGAAGTGAGATCACTAGGATTGATATAATTAGATGGAGGTGGATGGGAAACTATTGCTTTATTATTATTTATAATGAATTAAAAATGTAGGTAAGAGTTATAATTTCAAAACTTAGCCTCAATATGTTTATAGTATTGATATGGTTGTTGATCGATAGGGACAATAACCTCGATCCCATCATGGGGGAAATTAAGGCACTGGTGCAAGGTAGATGAAACAACATGTACTTCATGGATCCAAGAACAACCATGAAGTATGTTGTAAAGCATTTCTATATCCATAATATGTAATAATGTGTGATGGAAAATATACCCAACAATGATTGGTAACCAAATTATACTAGTAGAATCCCTTTTAGCATTATCGTAATCCTTAATGGTAACTATTTCTAGCTAAATCTACTTCACATTATAGCCCAATCTTTATACTATATTAGAGGAAGGCCTTGGAGGGTGACTCATAGGAATCTAGATGCATTGCTTCAATTTTGAGTTAGCAAGGAGCCATTATAATTAGAGGAAGGGTGTTGTCCATAAATAGTAACCCATGTAAATGGAGTCATAATTAAATTGTGTAAACTTGACATAGTAATACTAGAGGGAGAGGGTGTTGACCCTATAATAATGGGTCTCATACTTTGAGGAGTATGAGATGGTTCATGAGGTTTGATAGGTTTAGTGTAAATATGGCTCACATAAATGCATATAGTGGTGTTGTTATAGTTGTTAAGCATGTTTTTATAACCCACATTTTTAGTATGGGCATTATGATCATGATTATATTTATGTTGATTATGATTTTAACCTTGATTTTGGTTTTGATTATGCCTTTATCTTTGGTTCTATCCTTGGTTTTGGTTGTTCCTTGGTGGATGTTATTAATTATATCAAGGAAAGGGGTCTTTGCATATTCTTATATCCTAATTAGTTTCCTAATTATGGGCCAATTTAATCTCAACTTTGCCACTCTCAATAAGATATTCAATAATGTGTCACGATTGGATGCAATGATACACATCATGACCAACAACATGATGGAATTTACACCATTCAGTCTCTTTGTACCAATATGGTTTTGGTTGATCTACAAGAAATGGCCTTGGTACTTACCATATAATCAGGTTAGTTGCTGTCATATTTTGAAGCAATATCTCTATTGGTTCTTCCAACTTGCTAAAGACACTAAAACTACTATGATTTTTCCTTCATAGAGGTTGTCTCTATAAATTAGGTGGTGGATGAGGGGGAACTAATTATGCATTTGGGGTTGGCAGACCCTGCACTGTTTGTACATGTCTTGTTTTAGTCACCCCATTTCCAACCATGTTTTTGTTCTTTTTAAAGTGCTTAGGTTTATCTTACACAACCATTTGGACCAGTGATTATGTCTAATTTTAAACTTGACCCTATATGAAAATATTTAGAAGACCCTTAGCAATGAGTGCCTTCTCAATCTACACCCCTTTGTTGATAATCTCCTTAAATGAGTTAGCAAAAACTAGTCATAGATTATGTACAACTTTGGGATGTAAGATATGTACAAATATGTCCTCCAACTATATGTCTGGTAAGTTATGCTAAAAGTGATATGTTAATGCTCTTGTTAAACTTTGTAAAAAATGTCAAAGTAAGTACATGCTACTATATGCTACCTCTTGGCATAAGATGAAAAATGCCTGAATGTGTTCATGTAGCTCCCCCACTCCTTTGTATTTATCAAACTTTGGTTCCTTAAAATGAGATAGAAATGGGACTTGGAAAATGCTTAAATCAAATAGATATGGACATATCTCATAATATTTACACTTTTTAACTCTATTATTCATCTCCAATCATGTCATAATCTCTTTCATGGAGTTCCACTCTTGCATGTTTGGTGCATTCATGGGTGAAACATAATGCTATTAGGGTGGTATGTCCCCATGTTATTGTTCTTGGGGTGGAATGTGCCCATGTTATTGATGTTGTGGTATAATGTGCCCCTATTGTTATTTTTGGGGTGAAATGTGCCCCTATTATAGTTGTTGGGGTGGAATGTGACCCTGTTTTTGCATAGATCTATAATGGATGTATACCCTACAATTTGTAAATTTTTTTTTGATTTTATCATAGATTTGAGTATGTACGTCTTTGATTCCTCAAAATTTGTTGCCTTGAAATATATGTGATTTGCTCATTTCTGGGAGTTCTTTGTCTATTCACTAATGTACAAATTGGTTGAGATGAACTAGCCAAATTATTTTGAGGGATCTCCTCAATTTGAACTGAATGTTTTGGTCCCTAATTTAAAGAGAAAAGAGGTTCTTGATGATTAAAAAAGGTATGCTACGTGTCTAGTGCAACATTTTCATTAACCTCTTGTGTCAAGTTTGTTTATTTAGGACACCTTGATCCATCATTTTTGTGTTCTCTACCACAGTTTGTTATGTTGGTTTAGTCACATTTCCTTATTCCTTGGAATCATCATTGTGAATTAAATTAGCAACTAGAGAGTCCATTAAGTTTGTGATTAGTTTGTTTACATACCATTGACTTATTTTTTTAATCATTGTGACAAGATTTTTATTAGATAGTTTTAACTCTATAAATATGTCCTTGCCCTTGTTAGAAGAATAAAGTATGTTTGATTGTGTAATGTTTGTGAAATATTGCTCTCATTGTTGTTCTCCTTATTTAATTAAGGTGTGTAATTTATCCATGGGAAAGTCCAAAGGTAGTCTAGCATCTGATTTGATCAACCTTATGAGGGCCTCATCTTGGTTCTCTTGGGGTTGGTAATCAAGGTATTCTTCTTTGGATCTTATAGTTGCAGGAATGTCCTAAAATACAACAAAATTATCTTGGCCATCATAATAATTATCCTCTTCATAGTTATGGCCATAAGATACCCCAATATGAGTGTACCTTTGAGTCATGTCTAAAAAAGGGTGATCTCTACATTTGACTAGATTTGGATCAATGTTTTGCAAATGTGTTAAACAAGGTATGGTTTTGATATTTTTATAAACAAGTGACTAATGTACCAAAGAGACTATAAAGGGGAGGGTGGCATAGTACCACACATAATTAAAATAATGTGTTTAAAAAATTACTCAACCTTGGGTAGGATTGAAATTGTATAAATTAGAAGAGGGTATGATAATACAAAAACTTAGAGTGTGACTTTCACACTAAAATGTAGATTTTTTTGATACATCAATACCATAAAATCTAGTTTAAATTCGATGAGTTTCTACTAGGAAGCTATAATAAATCCCTTAAAATTAAGAAGGTGATAATATGAACCAAGAAATTCAAGATGTGAAAACATGCAAGAATTCTTAAGTATAAAGCTAGAATCAAATGGACATCACAATGCCACCACATGGTAATAGGAATGGTAGTATAAAATATGTTCTAGAACTTAGAGTGTAAGCAATGCATAAATAACCTAAGTTCACCAATGATGAAAATTTGATAATGATTCTATAAATGACCCTCAATTCAAATGGGAAATTAAAACCAAGCTATCTCAAGTCAAGTGAAAATGGTAAACCCAATTTAACACATCAACCTTAATAGCTTATAAAGGTGTAATTTCAAATTTTAAATATCATTGAAGGACTTAAATATTTTTGGTAAATGATTTAGACTAAAATGGGTAGCATAACTATGCCAATTTAGACAAAGATAACACAATGTTTAATATGATAATTTTAAACAAGGAAAATATTATTTTCACTTGGACATCGTAACACCTACTTGTTCAAGAAATGGTGGACAATGTGTTTTGGTTATGACATTTGTTGACAATCAAGCTTTTGACTCAAATCAATGACCAAGTAAGAAAATACAAAGCTAAATATAACTAGGTAATCATCCTAAGACCTAAATAGACAAGATTGCATGATATTGTTAATGTCCATCTTTATGCATGCACTTGAGAGTAAATCAAGTTTTCATCCAAAAATAAAAGCGCATTATATGGTAGGTTATTTTACACCCCCTTCTCTCAAGTGATAGTAAGATGAAATAAACCTTAGAGTGCACCTCTCATCAACAATATTTCCATAAAAAGTGGGGTCTATCTAAAACTTAAAAAGTTATGACCATCTAGATGGTTCCAAGTGTGGTTAACACAAGGAATGCAACATGCCAATAGGATCTGCACCAATCAAGGTATTGTGAAAAGGTCTTGTCCTTTTCATAATGTCCACTACATCCATCAATTAATTAGTGTAGTATAATATCCTGAATGATCATACGTTGCGAGCCATTTGGCCACTAATAGAGATGGTTTAATCACTCAAACCATGATCCTAGTAGGGCAATCCCAATTTATATACCCCCCACCCATGGAGAGAGGTGAAGTCAATGCTGGGGGATGAAGCCCCCGATCAAATATTCCCTAGAAAACCTGTGGGAGGTAATGAAGTCCCCCTCACAAACCAAATTGGGTGAAATATAATCTAATTAAAAAGGCTTTATATGTTATTTTTAGATCACCCAAACCTTGTGGGTTTTGGGGAGATCCTATTCAACTTCCTTTTTATGCCTTGGACAAAGTTATAATTGTCAATTAAAAAGGTGCTTTTGATCACCCAAGTTCCCTAAAGGGGATGGGGGGAGAGCATACATGCACAATTCCCTTTTGCTCAAATAATTTAATAATCAAATGATAGATGACTTACATAAAACAAAAACACACTTTTGAAAAATATTACAACTTTGAAGTGAGTTTGGTTTTAATCACCAATAAATGAAGTGTTTGGTGATGTTCTTTGGCCCCTTGGCCTTAGTTTATAAAAACTTTTGAAAACCAATCATAAAACATTAAAATAAACCATCTAATTTTCCTTTTAAACACCAAATGGAAATTTAAAGACTTAATTAAGCTTAAATTGATCACTTTCCACATGGGTCTTGCATAAAACATTAGATAGTCTTATTTATCTTTGAAGCACTTTCGACTTTGAGACAAAAAACCTTAGAAAACATGCTCTCAAGACTATGGTTTTTCAAAAACATAGTGATACATGATGGTCACTTTTGACCGGTGCTAATCATATTTTAACCAACAATGGCCGATTGAAATTGACTGATAATGGTCACCTATGAACTTGAAGGCATGAAAAGGTTTTGAAAAAAATACTTGTTAAGATGGTTAGCATAAAATCTCTAAAAGATGAACTTCTCAATCAAAATTATATTCATACTAGAGACTTATAAAATCCAAATTGTTGGCTACAACTTTTAATAAGGCTTAAGATGCAAATTTTCAAACATTATTTTCCTTGAAACCCAACTAATTTTGGTTATCCTTAACTGATGTTGATCACTAAGAACTGATGATGGTCAATATGTGACCTATGTGTGCACAAAAACATGATAAAATGAGCTTTAAAATTATTATTAAAGGATTTTTTAATGACTTATAAGGAAATTTAAAATTTCCAAAGTGTCTTCCTTACTTTAATGGACTCAGTGATCCCATTGGGTGTGCTAAAATGTAGGGATGGATTACAAAGTTAGTTCAAACATTAGTTAAGAAATCCAAGAAAAATGTATTAAAATTTAGAAAACTATGCCAACCTATTCAATGGGGTGTGTACATGATAATAAGAATCAATTGGAATAAATCAACACAATTATCTTCCTAAGAGCATTTCATAATCCATACGTGGCTCCAAGCGTGTTTTTCCCCTTGATCTAGTGTTCTTGTCTTTGTCAATAATGGATGCCAAGCTCCTCCATTATTTTAAGATCACTATGCATAATCTAGGCTTATGATATGAAATAACTAATATGCCTATTAATTGAATCTATCATATTGAAAATACAAACACAATAATCAACACAAAGATGAGTTGTGGAGAGAGTCCTACATTATGATTTTTCATAAATTAAGATTAAAAATGTTCTATGCCCTTCTATTTATAGGATTTTTGATTTGATCAAGTTCAACCATGACCATCGATCTCAAGATGAGCATTTGTGGATGTGAATTAATCCAATTATGTAAATAAAATCCATAAATACCCTCATCAATATTTGGGAGGAAAAGGCATTAAAGAGGCATGGTAGCCCATAAATTTGATATTTATTGCACTTATGGCTTGTGGATGCCAACCCATTGATAATGTCATTAGGTGATGTAGATACTCAAAATCAATATCCAATAAATAAATAGACAATTATTTTCATGAAATTTTTACTTAAGCTCATAATTTGGTTTAATTTGCCTAAATAAGATTAATCGAGTTTTAGAGTAATTCTTTGGAAATTGGTGCACAATTAATCAATCTATTCAGAATGTCATATTATTAGGTCATAATTTAATTAGAGAGGAAATATAAGGTGATGTTAATTGCGTATGGACCATGATCTCATTTAGGATGTTACCGACATAAAATAACAAAGGCGGGTGACGTGTGCTTACAAATTAGAAGAAAAGAACAATCCAGAGCACCAAAATGCAAAATCATCATTTTAACTCAAAATGATTTGATCAAAGTTAGGAATCACATAAAATTCATTTCCCCATTTATGGATACATTAGCCTAAATTGGTACTTGTATACAACAAAATTGAACCATTTAGTGCATTTAAGTGATTTTGGCCTAAATTATACATTTGAGTGCAAATCAAGTAAGATTGATAATTTAAACACAAATGATGTTAGGAATTATATGTCTACATAGATAACTACATAAGTTTGAGTCCCTCCTTAGAGAATTAGATATGTAGGGAACACTCAGTGATAGGTGGTCATTGAGGTCAACTCAACACCATGATCCCACTAACCCATTTTTTGGAAAACACATTCAAAGGGGGAAGAGGGGTGAGGAACTTGGGTTTGATCAACTATAAAATATTTACATTATATATTCTATATCTAAATATATCAGTATAAAGGTGATAGAATAATTAGAATAATAAGTTAGTGATACTAAATCTAGTCATTATTTTTACTACACACCTACATCATAGTCAGACAAGAGCGCCAATGGTAGTGTGTTAATCCAATATTAGTGTCTATAGATATAGAATTACAAATTACTGAATCTAATGATTGATCCATAATATTTATCTTGCATACTCTCCACTTGTTTCCTTTCTTGATCTACTAGTGCACAACAAACCTAGCTAAGTATCATTTCTCTTTTGTATTTAAATCAATTGAACATTTTTTCAAATTTAGTAGTTTGTATATAACATATCTTAGTATTATAATTTATAATATTTGTTTGTTTGATTTTGAAATTAATTGACATGCTATATATTATTTTATCACCTTTATGTTTAAGCTATTCTATATTCTTAACCCTATCCCCACTAGTTTAAAATTTAGGGTTAAATATTTAGTAAACCCTAAATTTTGTCTCCAAACCCTATATTTAACTAGGTTTCCTTGATTTACTATTTTCCTAATTTCTAATTCAAAAAATATTCTAAATTAAAAAAAAAAAAAAAAAAATCCTAGAATCATGTTCAATATGTATTCAGTGGGGGCATATCAGAGAAGCATGATCTCCACATTATACGTAGTTTATAGATTTTGGTGAGGGTATGCCACAAATACATGACCTCCAAACATATTTAATTCTTATTAAATCCATATTTAAATGGGGGAATATCCTAAAATGCATGACCAATACACTTGTACCAATCTCTATTTCAGTTTCATGATTTAGATATACACCTGGATCAAAATCCTATACAATGCACTAATTTTTACACATATTTTAAATAGATTTTATCATATTTTTGACACATAAATTCTACCTGAGACATATCAAAGGTACATATTCCATGGTATTAAACCAAAAATTTCAAATCTACTAATTATAGTATTTAGTATAACCCATCGATTACACTAAGTTGTATGATTATCGATCATTTTCTGTTATAGAAGTTGGTTCAATTTCCATAGGTTGAAGCTATTAAATCATTCAACCTCAATATATTTATAAGTTGGAGTGATTAAATCAACCAATATCACCATATTTATAGGATGAGTTGACTAAATCACTCACCCTCAATAGACTACATATTCACACTTGAGTTGTATGATTGAGATGTAACAATATCAAAGACCATGTCACAAGTCATCCTTGCACCAGATTAGAGTCATAATACCTTCATATCTCCCTCTTCAAATATCCAAGGTCTAGGTATGAACCTCTTCTAGATCCAATGCTTCATAAGGAAGCATCTTTACCAAGTCAAAGCATCAAGAGGAAACCTGATTGCATTGACAAACACGTGTACTTCTTCCTTGCTCTCTTTCTTTTCAATCATTTCAATTATTTAAAATTTCAAATTAAATCCATTGATTTACACTATAACATGCTCTTGGTTATAGTTCTTACACCAAAAAATCACTCAAAGTGGGCTCAAGTAAAGGAAAAGGTGTATTTTACACACCTAGGTATGGATTTGTTTCCTTTAAACTAGTAATTTCATCTTTATGCATTACTAGATAAAGGGGGGATTATAGATACCAAAACTGAATATTAATAAAAATCTCAATATTTATGTTTGAAAAATATCAATCAGGGGTTACCCTTTAGTTCTAGACCTTGATGATGTTGAAGGGCTCGTATTCATCATTTCATTGTGCCAAATTTATTTTCTTTTATTCTAATCCATATAGTTATGATGTCCTATGTCTACTTCACTACATAGAAATCTCAAAAGATGATAAACATCCTTCATTTTCAGTTTTAGACTCTTTCATTTTTTCTATCCCTCTAGACACTACCAGTCACAGAGGGACACTATCACCAACAATAGTGTCTAGATCTTTATCTAGTGTCTAGTTTCCAAAATTCATCCAAATTTTAAATGTTTTGAAATCCATGGGTCAGTCTATTTATCTTATTGAACCCTATCATGAGATATTTTCATAAGGTGTGGTATATATACAACTTTAATCCTTCTCATTCTTCATCTAGAAAATACCAATAAATAACCTAACAAGACTCATTGAATAAATCACACAACTAAGTTATTCTAACCTATGCATCCATATTTCTTTATCGGTTATAGAATCAATCACAAAAAAGGTCATAAGTATTCAAATAATATCACATAAGTGATATTTGTCAAATTACAAGATAGAGCAATGCATGCATATTCATATAGTATATTACACCTTTGTGCACACACACTCCCACACATAAGGGTGAACTACACAAGTCTGAGGCCCTCCTTAGAGTATTGACTATGTAGGCAGTGCTCAATGACATGGGGTTGTTAAGGTTAGCTCAAAACCATGAGCTAACTAACCCAAACTCAGTCTAAGGGTGAAGAGTAGTGAAGATATATGGTTTTAAAAATTAGCAAATAACGGCAACTTGTATTCCTAAATTGAACATATCAATAGAAAGGCAACACACAAACTAGAACAATGAAGTTGGTCACATTGATATCTGGTCATTATTATGTATTGGGCACTTGAGTCATAGTAAGAAACCAACATGATGGTAGTGTCCAAATCCAATGTTAGTATTCATGGGTATGGAATTACAATTTCAAGAATATGATGATTGATCCAGAATATTGATCCTACATAATTTCAACCTATATCTAGTATATATCTACTAACACATAGTAAACCCAACTAGGTATCATTTCTCTTTGATATTATAAACAATTTAACATATTTTGAATTTGGTACTTTCAATATTTATAATATCTTAGTATTCCAACTTAGAACATTTGTTTATATGAGTTTGCAATTAATTAGACTGTTATAGATCAGTTTATTGACCTTGTTTTTGAGATATTTATATATTCTTAACCCTATCTCCACCTATCTAAATTCATGGGGTTTTCAATACTATTTTATATCTATAGACATGATAAGAACATGGTTTTTCTCCATTCTCTCTTGATCATCCATTCAGGGAAAATTTTATAATTAAATTTACAAGCCATATTTTGTGGTTGATTCAATTAAAGTTCATAATGCAAAACTTAGATGTTTGGTTCCCTCTATCATTATTTCATGTGAATATATTATAGATTTAAACCTGATTCACGTCTTGGGGTTATAAAGACCAACAACTCGAATTGAGGTTTTTATGTCCCTCAAAAGGTTTTATTTTTTATGCAAGTTAAATTTAATAAGGGCATGATAACCATCAAATTCTCCATTAGTTCAGCTAAGGAACCAAATTATCCAAGTGATTCATGGGAAGCACCAATTATCCAATGCTTCAAGGAAGAACCATCTCCAAGAAACATTGGTTTGAGAAATATAGGTGTACTCCTCCTTTGATATTTTCAACATTTTCAAACATCATTAGCACTAAAACACCTAATTATACATGCATTTAAGACATCATGATAAAGGCAGAGTTGATTATGAACATGTAATATTTTTTTTGGAAGATAGGAGTGTTTATTTCACACATAATGATGTTTGAAATTCAAGTATAATCAGAGAAAAGTGGAGTTTTGTAAATTTAAAGTGTGTGAATGGGAAAGTGTATCACATTTGAAACCCATGATCACTAGACCCATCTAACCTTTTATGCACAAAGTGTTAACCAACAATAATATTATATTTCTAGTGAAGGTAATGGTGGAAAATGAGTTTGTATGTTCCTTCATATGATGTGGAAATTATTTGATCATTGAGGAAACATGTTATTTCATGGTGAGCTTGATAGATGATGAAGAGGTGGAGAAGGCCAATGTCATCTAAACATACAAGTTGTGAAAGATTTCAAGGTGAGATGATTAGACTAAATGTTTAAAAAATATATGGACATCAATGGTTCAAATTAACTTATTTTTAGGGAAAGGAATTTTGTGCCATGAGGTGGAATATTTTTTGAGGTGCCCCTTACGTAAAGTGAGGATTACTTCAAGGATGTTTTCTATGTGGTTTATTACCATCAAAATTGAAAAGATAACAAACAACCCAAACATTGAATATTTAATTAAAATTATGTTTAACTTATCATCCTAATCAAATATTGTGTACATGAAAGAGGATAAGATTCTTTAATAACATAAAAAAAAATTAGTACACTAATTAAAACCCCCTCTAAAAAAGGATTCATCTATTTTCATATAGAATGTTCTTTTGGTGGTCCTTGCTTAAAGCACTATTTGTTGTGTAATGTCTTAAAACATAGTATTGGTTTACATATATGAGATTTGGAATAGGACAAATGATGGGAAAATGAAGATCCAACATGTTTTCCTAGGTTTTGATTATCAAAATATAAAGTTAGAGTGGATATCTAAGGGGACCAAGCTGCGAGATGGTTAAGAACCTGGTCATCTATACAAGTTGCCTCTTATAGGTTGTCACTATTCTATAAACTTTAATGTCTTTTTATAATATAATGGTTTTATATACTTATATCCTTCATAACCATTCACCTTTATATGGATTTGACCCTCCTGACTTTATTTTAGCCTCCTAAAAATTAGACCATCACCTGATCACTAGATCATTGTTTCATGTCCATCAAACGCCTTTGGTTATAGTCAAACTAGTATGGATAAAAACTTCATCCACCTATAGTAGACCCATTCAAACACCTTAAAACAATTATTTTCATAAATTCAAATATTTTCTGTGGTTCAACCTTTATGTTTCACATGTTGGTGGTGGAACAAGTAATCCAAATAGTCAAATATTTATACATATTAGGCCTAGTCATATTCTTATTTGGAAAGTATCTAGCTATCACTTACCAAGATTAATTATATCATCTTTACATGATATTTAAAATCATAAATATTCCAAATCATAAAGGGATTAGGCCCTATCCAAGTCTAAAGCACTAAATCTAAGTCATGTTTGCATATTTTAATTTTTTTAAAGTAGAGACTAGTATTTCAAGATGAAGGAGATAGACTGATGGACTTGCATAGAGAAGTGGGATCTTGATATTTCATAGAATAATAGTTTACAAGTAGGCACAATGACTTATGTTATAATATTCCAACACATCTCACATAGACATTTATGGTGCGAATCAAACACCTTCATATTTTCACAAGTGTCCAAAATTTATCGAACTCATCCAAGTATGTCGGGATAGTTATTTTTTTAGATCTAAGTAACTTCTAACCCAATTTAAGCTATTAATGTCACACAAACATAGTCTTTAACTCAACAATAATCGTAACAATCTATGTAACATTATCTTCTTGGTCATTTCTATAAATAGAAAAGTTCAATTTAACACATACTAGTACATTTAGATCTACTTAATGTAGACATATATTAGACAATATTAATATTCATAATTTATTTTTTGTTTAGATAATTAATCTAAAATAAGGTAAAATAAATTGGCAAACATTATCCTTATATTAAGCATGTCAAACACTAGTTTTCCTTAGGGTTTCATATTTTTTCATTTTCCTTAGGTTTTTTAGTTATGTATTAGGATTTTAGATTTGGTTTCTGATAATCATTTTTTTATAGAATAAATAATGGAAGAAACAATTAATCTAAATGTTAATGTTGATTTTCATAAAATTTTTGATGAAATTGATCAAATGGAATCAATTCAATAGCCTAAAATGAATGCATGCATTTTTACATGTAATTTGAGATAAAATGAAAAATAATTCTCAGGTTGTCATATTTGAGGAAGAATATACACCCTTCAATGATATTAATCAACATTTTAAATGAATTGAATTTATAATAATATTCAAACCAATAGTACCACTTTTATTGTTCATATGTCTAAAACTATGGTTACACATGATGCCCACCCATGGTACAAGGGAAAAATAATGTTCTTTTAAGATTTTAATGTTTATCTCTACACAAGAAACTCTTGTACCTCCCATTATTGTTCCTAATATTACATAATCATCCATGACTTTTTCATAATCCCTCATGAATTAAATTAACTACCTACAAGTTAAGTTGTTGAAATTAAAGCAAGGTTATCTCAGAGTGATTCATTTGATCAATTATCAAGTAGTTATTCATAATCCATTTTCCATAGATATTTCTACATAAGCTTTACTTATAGGTGTTGTATATTACATGATACAATTTAAAATGTGGTTTAAAGAAATACCTAACATCATTTCATGTAGCATTGTTTTTACTATGCTTCCAATGACAAGTTGTTGACTAAGTTGTTTCCATGAAGTCTTAAGGACTATACTTTATGAAGTTTCTATGACCTAATATTATAATAAATTCATGGATTTAATCCTTTGGCCAACAATTTTTTAGCACACTTTTCAATAAATATTAGTGAAAAATTATCCTATTCTCATACTGTGAAACTTAAACAAAAACCCAAAGAACCAATCAGTGATGATGTGCTTTGGTATAAAAACATGGTTTCTAAGATGAAAATTCCCATAGCTGAAAATTACTTATAATGGATAATCAAGAAATGTTTTCTTGCATGTTTTATTGGTCTTATCATTGAGTCCTTTATGTTCAAGTGACTCCAATTATTTGATGAATTATGCCACCATTGTAAAGGATCTCAAATTTAAGTTCATATTTATGAATAAGCTAAAATGTGTAAAATGTGTGGTTAATCCTCCCAAATTTTCAACTTAAAAGTTTCAAATTTAACAAAATTATAAAGTCAAACCAATTGATGTGATGCAATGGAAGTAGTTAATGCAATGTCATAGTGTAATAATCGCCTTTTTTTTTCAACCCCACCAACATAAAAAATTTCACAATTATTAAAACCTACTCATAAAATATTACAATAGTTACTATAATACAACCTCATATCTATACCTCCCAAAAAAAAATTGATATGAATAAATTTATGACTAATAAATATAATTATACATATTGTGATTTTCATATATACATATAACACTCTATTTTTTTTTCCTAAAACAAAAGATTCAAGATATCATTGATGATAACACCATTGACCTTATGATGTTAATACACCTATGAATTATTCAATGACACAACCTAATTAGATTGCAAAATTCAAAATATTATTTGATCCCTTTCTAAATCATGCAATAGTAAAACATAATACTAAACCTGAAGTACGTTATGTCAATGGTTCAAATTAACTTCATGCCTATGAGAGGAATCATGTGCCCCGAGGTCAAATAATTTTTCAGGTGGCCCTTTATGTAAAGTGAGGATTATTTCATCGATGTTGCACCACATGGTTAACCACCATGAAAATTGAAAATATAATTATAAGTATGTTTAACTTATCGGCCTAATCAAATATCATGTACATGCAAGAGGAGAAACTTCATTAAAAAAATTTAAAAAAAAAAAACATTATGGCAATTAATTTCCCCCCTCATAAAGGATTCATCTCTCATCAAGCATAATGTTTTTTGTTTTGGTTTTACATCTATGATATTTGATATGGGACAATGAAGGGCCAACATGTTTAACTAAGTTTAAAGTAAAAGTGGACATCCCATAGGACGAAGTTGAGAGATAGTTATGAACCTAGTCATATATATGGGTTGCCTTTTATTCCTTGCAAACAATATTTATAGTCTTATGTAAGGGGATTTTTATTATTCTATAAAATGAAAGGGTTTTTTCCAATTTAATGATTTTATAGATTTTTTAATTATTTTAAAAATTTAGAAGTTTTTTTTTTATTTTAATAGTTTTTTATATTTTTAATTATTTTATATTAAAAATTTGAAAATAAATAATTATCAAAATTATATACAAATAAATAACTTAATTTTTTTAATTAAAATTTTAAAATTTTAAAAATATATCATATAAAAAATCATATTTATAAAAGGTTCTTATCCTAATAAAAGTTTTTATGTTAATAATCTGAATATTTTCTTTTAATTTCATGAGACCAATCTCACATTAAAAATAGAAGCTTAAATTTTTAATATGGAACTCAGATTTATATTATAATATTGGGGAGAGGTGAAATTATATATTATTTTTAAGATTGGTTCCAAGGCCTTTAAAAATTATAAGTGGGATAACTCATTCCATGAATTTTTATTTTTATTTTTAAAATTTTGATTATTAAAAAATTAAAATTAAAGGAAGTATTAGAAATTGGAAAGTAATTAAATAATGAAAATAGGATGAAAGTTTATAATTATTAAGCTGAGATACATCATATAATGGTAGTAGGGAGGAGAACCATATGATGGCATCCCTATGAAATAAAAACTATAGTTAACATTACCATGCTAAGAGGCATCCGATAATGGCATCTATGAGGTAGTGGTGTGTGTAATGTAGTGAATATGTTCAATTTTAATTTCAACCTTAAATTTGTCATCCATTTTACCTTTAGGAATAAAATTATTTAAAAAACCCTTATCAAAAATTTTATACTATTTTAATTATGTTAAAAATATAATTGTATGAGCAAACACTATTACAAGTTAAGAACTTAAAACAAATACTTTTTGATTTCAACCCACCCTCTAATGTCACACATTGAATTTATAGTATTTTTTATGTAAAGGTTATAAACTTATAAGGTTATACCATTATGATTATCCATAATACTAAATTTCATTCACATTTACTCCATGTAGTGACAAGTCCTACCAAAACTTTTTAATTTTAAAATATGTAGTGAAATTGATTGTTTTTATTTTAGTTTCAATGTTGGTGTGTGTTTGCAAGGAATCATTTATGTTTTCATACAAGACTCCAAAGTGTAACTTGAGTGATGTTGCAGAGTGACTCTCCAAATATATTAAATGGTACTTATAAAACTAGGTTCATTTTTATGCCCAAAAAACTATTGTTATAATGAATTAATAACCATGTTTTTATGTTTTTTCCTTAGGTGAACCTACAATTGGAGTTTGAGAGAAGAAACTATATTTTTGAGAGATGTCAATTACATTGTAGCAACTCTAGGTGACAATATTTTATATAAATTTAATTATCTATATTTGAAATAAATAATGATCTATGTACATATTTGACACTAAATTTGATCTCCGTATGAATCATAGATTTATGTAAAATTATTTGTATTGAATTACAATCAATATGTTTTGTATATGTAATGTGAAATTTTGAGGACACCAAAATATTAAAATGTATATATATTTCCTTTAGTGTTTCCATATTTTACTATAGTTTATATGGAAAATGTTGAATAACTAAACATTTTAAACCCATTAAAATTAGATGTATCATATATTAAATTCTAAAAATTTAATGTTTGCTCAGTGAAGCTTATTATTGATGATTTTGGAATGAACAATTCCTTCTAAAGTGACTCCTAGTCTTCATGACTATTGTTATAAATGATAAATAAAGGTCCTATACATGCTTGTCAAGTGTAATAGTATGCACCAAACAAAATGTGTGTAATACATAAAATATGAACCAAAATAGCTAATTTAATAAAATAATAATAATTTAAATATTATTATTATTATTATTATTATTATTATTATTATTATTATTATTTTTCTATATATTTATTTCTTATATTAAATTAATAATTAACTACCATTAATATCTTAAATAAATTTATATAAATCACATCACGAAATATCATTCTAAAAATGTCCAATTCTATTTATTTTACAAAACTAAATTTATATAGGCATCTCACAAATACTATCTCTTGACGTCTTTACATAAATTTATTGAAGATATATTATAAATATTAAATAATTTTTAAAAATAATATAAGAATAATTTGGACTAACATTATTATAAATATAAATTAATTTTTAAAAATAATAAAAAATTTAACTAATATGGTGTTTGAAAAAATAATAGAGAATTTAAAATAATATAGAATTTAATGAATGTGACGTTTGAAAATCAACCAAACTAAAATCAACCAAAAATTGAAGAGAATAAAGTGCATAGAAAAGTTGTAAAGAAGAATTAATCATCTAACAATGAACATCAAACAAGGAGAGAAATGCAAAGCTTTGAACCGGTATTAGATATTATTTGTTGTGTGTGGTTTGTTAGATATTTGTATTTTTCTTCGCTATTGTTAATTTAGAATATTATGTTTGAATTCTTGATTAAAAAAATAAAATACATATTTTAATTTTCTAAACCAGTAAAAGGTCATCGCTTGGAAGCAAATAAAATGTTTCAATGACATTGATAAAATATTCTAATGTTTCAACTCTAGCCTTCTTAACATTTATGAAATATATGTCAACATTATTAAAATTAAACTTATGTTTGCTCTATTGTTGTTGTAGTAGTATGAAATGAATCTCCATGATTTTTTAAAATTCATTTGTCTGTCAATATGGCCAACCATTCCAAAACCTAGGGTGGAGATTATTTTTTGGTTGATTACACGTAATTCACTGTAGTTATCTATTTTTTTTAAAATTAAGAGGGAAGATTAGAGGGATGAGTTGGCATGACCCATGTAAAAATCTACATGAGGTAAAGCTAATGTGAATGGACTGGTGCGTCCCACTCAAATAAGGGACAAGTTGGGTGTCTTTAGTGATTCACATGTTTTTACTTTAGGTGAAAAATGAGAAAGGAGATATGGGATGCACTTCTTAGTTGGCTTCATGATCTTGAGTGGGGGACAAGTCAGAAAGGTGAGTGAAGCACTAGGTTTGGAAGCATATGAGAATGGAGGATGATTTGTCATAAGTGGAAGATCCACTTTTGACCTATACATGAGACAACAAAGCATGTCACTAGTGATCCCACAAGGGTAGTGCATTTTTGCCTTACTCATGAAGATTTTCCCCCATTTCTTTCTCCTTTTCATTTGTAAATTCTATAATAAAGACCTATCTCCTTTGTAGTGTGTAGTAGAAAAAGCTTTGTAAGCTTTGTTTGCAAGTAAGATTGCAAGAGAGTTGTGCAAGGCACTAAATCTCTAAGCCAATTTTCTCTTGGTTGTATACTAGTGATGTTCATGTGAAGGATTGATCTAAAAGTATGTTGTAATTTTTGTTTGATTATTAGTAATAAATTGAGTTTCTTTAGAGTGCAGTTTTTTTCTCCCAATAGAGTTTTCTCCACATAATCATTTGTTATGGTATGTTGTTACTTTTAATTGTATGATTTTTCTTATAATTCTATAACAAGTTCAAATTTGTTTGATTATTTTCCTCTTAAGATTTAATGTAAGGAATTGTTTTCACTATCTTATATTCCTTTTAGTGTTACTAGAGCTTGGCCAATTTTGGTTCTCATTGTGGGTTTGTTGAATTTCTTGAGTTAATCTAGTTTTGAGTGGGAGCTTGTGCAAGAGATATTTAGAGTTCTTTGTTGCAAGAATTTTAAGATGGCAAGCACACCAGGGAGAATGGAGGTTGAAAATTTTATAAGGAGTAATTTTTAGATGTGGAAGCTAAATATGGAAGACCTATTGATTAATCAAGATCTATGGGATACCATTGATGAAAATGTTCAAAATCCTCTAGATCCATTTGAAGCATCTAAGTATGATGTGATGGACTGGAAAACCAAAGGTCTCATCAAATTGTGCTTGGCTGACTCTATTCTAATTAATGTCCATGAAGAGACCACAACAAAAAAGTTATGGAATAAAATAAGTGAGATTTGCCATACAAATATTTATTTAATAATATTTTATTGAGAAAGAAGTTATTTTATTTTAGAATGGAAGAAGGTGAGAAAATTGTAGACCACCTAGAAGCATTTAATATGTTGGTGGTTCAATTAGTATTAGTTGGTGTGAAAATGGACAAGGAAGAGAGATGCCAAATTTTTCTTTGTTCTTTGCTTCACTCATGGGATTCTCTTGTTATGACTATAGGAAGTATTGCTATAACCTTGAAAGTTGAGGATGTTGTAGGTTCTTTGCTTTATGAAGAAATGAAAAGGAAAGTTTCCATCAATACCAAAGAGGCCCTGAATTTTTGAAAAAGATCCAAAGAAAGAGGCAAGAAGAATGAGAAGCATGAGAAGTCTAGATTCAAGTCCAAGGGGAGATCCAAATCTCATAGAAATTCTAAGGTGAAATTCTATAATTGTGGTAAACTTGGTCACTTTCGAATGGATTGTAAATAAGAAAAATATAGAAAGAAGAAGCATGATTTTGATTTTGAATCTGAGAAGGAAGATAGTGATACATTCATTGTAGCCTTGGTAACTCGTGTAGGTAATGATGCATGGTTAATTGATTTAGGTGCATCTTACCATATGACCTCTAATAGAAATTGGTTTTATAAGTATAAAAAATTTAATGGAGGTAAGGTATACTTGGGAGAAGATTCTTTTCTAACCATTATTTGTCATGGAAGAGTTAAAATCAAATTTCCATATGGAGGGATTAAATGGTTTAATGGTGTGTTTCATATCCCTGGGCTAGCTCGTAACTTATTATCTTTGAGCAAACAAATATATGCAAGTTTGTAGGTTATCTTTTCTAAGCACGTTGTTAAATGGTTAGAGGCACTATGGTGATAGGTAAAGGTGTTAGGATTGGTACTTTATACAAACTTGATGCATACATAGTTGAGTGCAATAATACTTTTGTGAAGACTAAATTTTAGACTACTCTATCAGATAAAGAGGAAATTATTATTTTTGGGGATGGTCATGGTTTTTGGGTACCTAAAGGTGCTCATTCTATGAAGTTAAAATTGCAAGTAGAGAATACTATGTTATGGCACCAGAGACTTGGCCACATTAGAGAAAAAGGCCTTAGGGCCTTGAAGAATAAAAAAATACTAAAGGTTTGATATATTAAAATCTTGAATTTGATTTTTATGAGCATTGTGTTTATGGTAAACAAAATTACGTTTAGATTTACTCAAGTTCTCATAAATCTTGTGGTGTATTGGATCTTAGTCATTCTGATGTTTTTGGTCCTATTAATGTTCTTTCGATTTCAAAATGCACATTTTATGTTTAATTTATTGATGATTATAGTAGGACATGGTTTTATTTTTTAAGGAATAAATCTAAAGTTTTCAATAATTTTGAAGAGTTTAAAGGAATGGTCCAGTTGCAGATTAGAAAGAAAATTAAGTGTATAAAGACTGACAATGGTAGTGAATTTTGATTTAATGATTTTGATAGATTCTATAAAGATTTTGGTATAAAGAAATAGAAGATAACTCCATATTCACCTCATCACAATGGAGTTACAGAAAGAATGAGCAAGACACTAATGGAGAGGGACAGGAGTATGTTTAATGGTGCTAGACTAGAAGAAAGATTTTAGGATGAATCTATAGCCACTACTTGATACATAATCAATAGGTCTCCTACATCAACACTTGTTGATAAAATACCTTCAGAGGCGTGGTCTACACATAATCCTTCACTAAGACATCTTACATTTTTTGGTTGTGAGGCATATGCACATGTGCCAAAAGATAAGTGAATAAAATTGGATAACAAATTTTTGAAATGTATCTTCATTAGTTATAGCTATGGCGTGAAAGGATACAAGCTTTGGGATCTTGTAGCACATAATGTATTATATTCTAGAAGTGTTATTTTTAAATAAACTAATCCTTATTGTGCCATATAGTAGCCAAAATAAATAGAAAATAAAAAGGTGATTCAACTTCCTCCTAATCTTGAGAATGTTATGTCAAGGCCATGATAGATACAAGAAGTTGAGGAGAGCTCAACAAGATTTGAATCTTTAAAAGAGGAGGTATATGAAGAAGAACCTCCATCTCAATTTATTTGAAGGTATATAAGGAATATACAACCACCAAAAAGGCATTATATTGATGATTGGACATGTATATTTGCTTTAAATACTAACATTAATAAATTGAGATCTACAGAAGAAGCTTTGGGTAAGAATGATGCAGAGTCCTGAAAGATTGTTATGGAAGAAGAAATGACAACTTTGAAGAAGAATGATACTTAGGACCTTGCACCATTACCTAAAGGACATAAGCCCATTAGATGTAAATGGTTCAATAAAAATATTGATTCAAATGGTAGTATTAAAAATTATAAAGCACATTTGGTTTAAAAAAGTTACTCTCAAGTTGAGGGTGTTGATTATGGTGAGATATTTACTCTTGTTGCTAAAATGTCATCCATTAGATTCTTACTTTCTATTGCAAAAAATTATGATTTAGAGATTCATCAAATGGATGTAAATACTTATTTCCTTCATGGTGATTTCGAGGATGATATTTATATGACATATTTAGAGCACTACGTGGTGAAAGGTAAAAGAAATTTTGCTTGAGTTAAATAAATATATGTATGGTCTCAAATAGAGTCCTAAGATGTGGTACCAAAAATTTGATCCATATGTGTTGATTTTGGGGTTTGAACAATCTAAATATGATTATTGTGCTTATTATAAAATTGATGGTCATCATTTCCTAGTTATTACTTCATACATTGATGATATGTTATTTATTGTCAATGGAAAAGTTTTGATTTTAGAGATTAAATCTCAACTTTCAAAAAAATTGGAGATGAAATATTTTGGTGCTATAATACACATTCTTGAAATAGATATTAGAAGAGATAAATAGGAAATAAATTTATGGTGTGGCTAGATTTAATATGTGAATTTAATATTATAGAGGTTTAACATGTAGGATAACAGACCATTGTGTGTTTCTTTTTCAGTTGGAACAAAGTTATCTATTACACAATGTTCTACATCCCCATCAGAGATGGAAGACATGAGCAAAGTGTCTTGCTCGAGTGCAATTAGAATTTTAGTGTATGTTATGGTCTATACTAGATCAAACATTGTCCAAGTAGGAGGATTTCTTTCCTTTTACATGTATAATCCTCATAGAGTTCATTGGGATGCATTTAAAAGAGTATTCAAATATTTGTGGGGTACCTCAAAGTATTCCTTATCTTATTATGGTAACTTGATTGGAGACAGACATCCTCTTATCATTCATGGGTATTTGGATTTAGATTGGGCAAGTGATGTTGATAGTAAAATATCCACCAGTGCTTATGTGTTTACTTTATTTTGTGGTGCAATAAGTTTGATGAGTAAGAAATAGGATGTGGTCACTTTATCCACTATAGAGGTAGAGTACATGTAAGCTACTTGTAATATCCCCTTCAAATAGGGAATATAGAAACACAAACAGTTATGAACAAAGATACAATCTTGCAGAATAAATTCAAATATGCATAAATAAATCACAATATAATCTCTCGATAGCAAATCAAAGATCTCATCACTTGTTCTTCTGGATGATTACACAATTGAGTCTCTGTCATACAAATAAAATAATATGAAATATTCTGTCTTAAAACCCTGGCTTTTTGCAAATCTTGAAATGAAACCTGAATTCTATCTAGTCTCGACCTATTGTGTTAGACACACAATCGCCAGCGTCGGTCGATATACTACCAATGTTGGTCTCTGTAGGTCCTTCTCTACCGACATCGGTCTTTAGTCAGCCGATATCGGTCACTGGGAATCGCTGTCTGCTGAGGTCGGCATCTGAGTGGATCTGTACGGACCTGTACGGACCTAGTACGGCTGCCAATTAAGCACAACCTATCTGTTTTCAACCCCTGATAGCTGAACAACCTGATCTCAAGAATATACGATTCTAATACAGAAGATCTATATCTGTATAACTTATTGGATCAAAAACTAAATAAAGAAATACTTGAAATACTGTGATAACTTCTGTGTGAAGCTATCTCTCAAATCTGTATACCTCTGTGATAACTTATGTATGAAGCTATCTCTCAATTTGGCAATAGATCAGCTGATATTTCACAGCATCTGAATCACACACAATGAAGAGTTGACGTTCTCCACTGCAGATGGAATCCTGGAACCCTTGGCTCAATCTTCATAAAAGAATTTCTTCAATATCAAAATCAATAATCAATGCATGAATACAAACTCTCTCCCATGAGAACCCCTTATACCCTCCAAAGGTGTGCTTGCTAAAATTAGATTTCCTCAAATTAGAACTTGGGGTTCTTAAATTAGAATTCCTCAAATTAGAACTTGGGCTTCTTAAATTAGAATTAGGATCTTAAAATTAGACCAATTCTTAAATTAGAATTAGGGTCTTAAAATTAGACCAAATAATTAATAATTAATAATTAATTAATATCTAATTTAAAATTAGACCAAATAATTAATATTTGATTAAATCAATCAAATATTAATATCTCCCTCAATATATGTCCGATCCTCAAACCCACTGAAGCTGGTGAATCAGGGAGTGATTCTGCACATCACCATACTAAAATAAGGGTGCTCTGCTGCATGTCAAATATCCCTAAAAAATAGGAGCTCATGCAAACGTGTCCAAAAGAACTCGAATGAAAGCCAACTATAGGAATTCTGCTAATCGAAGCCAAGCCAAGCTCCATCATGACCCTCTATCCATCCTATCAGCCTACGAAGGTCGCATAATAGGCTAATCATCAAGTCTGTCAATGTCCACAAAAAAGGGGACATGACACTACTCATGCCTATGAAGAATCTATTTGGATTAAGAGAATATGTTCAAATATTGAATTGAAACAGGGTGCAGTGACAGTTCATTATGATAGCCAGAGTGTTATTTGACTAGTAAAGAACACAAAATTTCATCTTGGGACCAAACATATTGATGTACAATATCATTTTGTGAGATACATGGTCGGGGATGGTAGGGTAAATATGATTAAGTTAGAGACTTTAGCGAATGTTTTAGATTCGATAAATAAACCCATGATGACAAAGAAGTTTAAATGGTGTTCAAAGTCTATGGGCCTCTTGGCCCCTATAAGTTAAGTTCATGATGGTACAATTTCTCTAGGTCTTCCAAGGTATTTGACAAGTGGGAAATTGTTGAGAATTGAAATGTCCCAACCTTGACAAGTCAAGACACTATTCATGAGTTACTATTCACAATTAATTATTCATGAGATACTATTCATAGTCATTATTCATGAGATAAGGTGGTAGTGGTGTGTTGGTGATGATTGTGCATGTGATATGGCAAGTGATGTAGGTAATGATGTAGGTGATGATGTGAATTTTTGATGAGTTAGCATGGATAATGGAGAAATCTTCATGAGATAAAGATGATATGAATATAATGGGTCATCCCACTCTACTAAGGGACAATTTGGGTGTTTTTAGTGATTCACATGTTTTTACTTTAGGTGAAAAATGACAAAGAATATATGGGGTGAAATTATTATTTGTCCTCATGATCTTGAGTGAGGTAAAAGTTAGAAAGGTTATTAGAGCACTAGGTTTGGAATGATATGAAAGTGGAAGATGATTTGTCACAAGTGGAGGATCCACTTTTAACCTGTGCACAAGACAACGAAGCATACCATTATTCATCAATAGTGATCCCACTAAGGGTGGCACATTTTTCCATGACCATGAAGTTTCTCCCTTTCCTTTCTACTTTGCATTTTTTACCTCTCTCCTTTGTAGAGTGTATTAGAAGAATCTTTGTAATTTTTATATGCAAATAAGTTTGCAAGAGAGTTGTGAAAGGTAATGAAGCTTTGAACTAGTTTCTTCCTAGTTGTATACTAGTGATGCTTCTGTGAAGGCTTGATATGAAAGTATGTTGTAACTAATGTTTGATTATCAATAATATATTGAACTAATTTAGAATGTGGGGTTTTTATCTTGAAACAGTTTTCCCCACATAATCACTTATAATGGTATGTTTTTATTTTTAGTTGTATGTGTTTTATTAAAATTCGATAACAAGTTAAAATTTGTTTCAATATTATCCTCTTAAGTTTTAGTGTAAGTAATAAGTTTTGTTATATTATATTCCTTTTAATCAATAGACCTTCCATCTTCAACTTCCATATCTCAAAATATCTCCTAAAAAAAAATTCAACCTCTATTCTCCTTGATGTGCTTGCCATCTTAAAATTCCAGCAACAAAGAACTCCAAATATCTCTTTCACAAGCTTTGACTCAAAACTAGATTAGCTCAAAAAATCTAATAAACCCATAACTAGAACAAAATTTGACCAGGCTTTAATACCACTCCATGTCCACGAAGAGACCACAATGAAGAAGTTATGAAAGAAACTAGGTGACATTTACCAAGCTAAATATTTAGTTAATATATATATATTTTTTTTTGAGAAATAAGTTATATTATTTGAAATGAAAGACATGAGCATACTACCTTACCAAAGTGTAGTTAAAAGTTTAATGTATGATATGGTTTTTACTATACTAGACATTACCCAAGTAGTGGGAGTTCTTTCCCATTATATTTATAATCCTGGTAGAGTTCATTGGGATGTAGTTAAAAGAGTCTTTAGATATTTTTGGCATACCTAAGAGTACTCCTTACATTATTATAGTAACTTTATTGGAGACAAACATTCTTTTGACAGTCATTGTTATGTAGATTCAGATTGGGAAAGGGATGTTGATAGCACCAGATCCATTAGTTCTTATGTGTTTACTTTATTTGATGGTGTAATAAATTGGATGAGTAAGAAATGGGTTGTGTTTTATTTTTTCACTATAGAGAAAGAGTATATGGCAGATACTCACACCTATAAAGATTCCATTTAGCTTAAGAGTTTGTGTTTGGATAGTATATTGAAACAAGGTGGAATGACAGTTCATTATGATAGTTAGACTGTTATTTTCCTAGTAAAAAACATGACATTTCATGCCAAGACCAAACATATTGATGCACAATATCATTTTATGAGAGACATGGTCAAGGATGGTTGGATAAAGTTGATTAAGTTAGAGACTCAGATGAATGTTTTAGATTCATTGACTAAGACTATGAGCACAAATAAGTTTAGATGGTGTTCAGAGTCTATGGGCCTCTTATCCCCTAGAAATTAAGTTCATGATGGTATGGTTCCTTTGGGGCTTGCAAGGTATTCAAAAAGCTGGATAATAGTGGGAATTAAGGTGTCTCAACATTGATAATTAGGGCACTATTCATGAGTTACTATTCACAAATCACTATTCATGAGTCATTATTCACAAGCTATTATTCACAGTCACTATTCATGTGATGAGGTCGCAATAGTGAGTTGACAATGACTGTGATGGTGATATGGTAGGTGATGTAGGTGATGATGTAGATTTTGGATGAGTTAGCATGGCCCATGGAGGAATCTATATGAGACAATGCTGATGTGAATGAAGTGGGACATCACACTCCACTAAGGGACAATTTAGGTGTCTTTAGTGATTGGCATGTTCTTAATTTACATGAAAAATGACAAAGGAAATATAGGGCACAATTATTATTTATCTTCATGATCTTGAGTTGGGGAAAAGTTAGAAAGGTGAGTGGATCATTAGGTTTGGAAGCATATGAAAGTGGAGGATGATTTGTCACATGTGGAGACTCCACTTTTGACCTATGCACAAGACAACAAAGCATGTCACTATTCATCAATAGTGATCCCACTAAAGGTGGCATACTTTTGCCTTGTTCATGTAGTTTCTCCCCCATTCCTTTCTCCTTTTGATTTGTAAATTCTATAAGTAAGACTTCTCTCCTTTGTAGAGTGTATAAGAAAAAGCCTTGTATTTATCGAATGCAAGTAAGTTTGCAAGAGAGTTATGGAAGGCACTAAAGCTCTAAACCATTTTTCTCCATGTTGTATACTATTGATCCTCCTATGAAGGATTGATCTATAAATATGTTGTAATTTTTTATTGTCATTAATATATTGATATGCTTTGGAGTGTCAGATTTTTCTCCTGAAAGGGTTTTACACACGTAATAACTTGTTATGATATATTATTTTTTGAGTTGTATGTGCTTTATTATAATTTTACAAAAAGTTCAAAAAAAATTCCATATTCTCCTCTTAAATTTTAGTGTAAGGAATTGTTTTTTCTATCTTATATTCCTTTCAATCAACAGATCTTCCATCTTCAACTTCTAAATCTCAAAAAAAATCCTTGAAATTTTTTCAACCTTCCTACTCCATTTTGTGCTTGCCATTTTAAAATTCCAACAAAAAAGAACTCCAAATATCTCTTACACAATCTCCCACTCAAAATTGGATTAGCTCAAAAAATCCATCAAACCCACAACTATAACAAAAATTAGCTAGGCTCTAATACCACTCAATGTCCACCAAGAGACCACAACAAATAAGTTATGTTAAAAACTAGGTGAGATTTACCAAACTAAATATTTAGTTAATAAAAATTTCTTGAGAAATAAATTATATTATTTAAGATGGAAGACATGAGCAGAGTGCTTTACGAGAGTGCAGTTCAAAGTTTAATGTATGCTATGGTCTGTGTTAAACCATACATTGACCAAGTAGTGGGAGTTATTTCATATGGTAGAGTTCATTAGGATGTAATTGAAAGAGTCTTTAGATATTCGTGGCATACCTAAAAGTATTTTTTATGTTATTATGGTAACTTGATTGGAGAAAGACATCCTATTCCCATTCCTGGTTATGTGGATTTAGATTTGGTAGGTGATGTTGATAGTAGAAGATTCACCGATGCTTATTTGTTTACTTTATTTGGTGGTGCAATGAATTGGATGAGTAATAAATGGGTTGTGTACACTTTGTCCATTATAAAGGCAAAGTATAGGTAGATACTCACACCTATAAAGAATCCATTTGGATTAAGAGATTGTGTAAAGATATTATATTAAAATAAGGTGCAGTGATAGTTTGTTATGATAGTCAGACTACTATTTGCCTAGAAAAGAACCCAACATTTCATTCCAAGATAAAACATATTGATGTACAATATCATTTTGTGAGAGACATGGTCGAGGATAAAAGGGTAAATCTAAATAAGGTAGATACTCTAATGAATGTTTTAAATTTACTAAGGATGTGATCACAAAGAAATTCAAATGGTGTTCAGAGTCTATGGACCTCTTGGCCCCTAGTAGTTAAGTTCATGATGGTACAGTTCCTATGGGTCTTGCAAGGTATTCAAAAAGTGGTAGAATGTTGGGAATTGAGGTGTCTCAACCTTTAAAAGTTAGGATACTATTCATGATTCACTATTCATGAGCTATTATTCATGCTCATTATTCATAGTTAATATTCATGTGATGATGTGGTAATGGTGAGTTGGCAATGACTATGCATGTAATATGCAAGGTGATGTAGGTGATGATGCAGGTGATAATGTGGATTTTAGGTGAGTTGGCATGGCTCATGAAGGAATCTACATGAAATAAAGTTGTTTTGAATGGATTTGGGTGTCCCACCCTACTAAGGGATAAGTTTGGTGTATTTAGTGATTCATGTGGTTTTACTTTAGGTGAAAAATCAAATAGGAGATAAAGGATGCAATTCTTAGCTAGCCTCATGATCTTGAGTAGGGGACAAGTCATAGAGGTGAGTGAAGAACTAGGTTTGGAAGCATATGAAAGTGGAGGATGATTTGTCACAAGTGGAAGATCCACTTTTGACTTGTGCACAAGATGACAAAGCATGCCACTATTCATCAATAGTGATCCCACTAAGTGTGGCACATTTTTCCTTGCTGATGAATTTTTTCCCCCATTCCTTTATTTTTTGCATTTGTAAATTCAATAAAACCTCTCTCCTTTGTAGAGTGTATTATAAAAACCTTTGTAAGCTTTGTATGTAAGTAAATTTTTGAGAGAGTTGTACAAGGAACTGAAGATCTAAACCAATTTTCTCCTTGTTGTATACTAGTGATGCTCTTGTGAAGGCTTGTTTTACTTTAGAGTGTGGGGTTTTTCCCCTGAAAGGGTTTTCCCTAAGTAATCACTTGTCATGGTATGCTATTATTTTCACTTATATGTGTTTTCTTATAATTATGTAGTAAGTTCAAATTGGTTTTCATATTATCCTCTTAAGTTTTAGTGTAAAGAATTGTTTCCACTATCTTATATTCTTTTAAAGTGGTATGAGAGCTTGGCCAATTTTGGTTCTAGTTATGGGTTTGTTTGATTTTTTGAGCTAATCCATTTTTGAGTGAGAGCTTGTACAAGAAATATTTGTGGTTATTTGTGTCTATAATTTTAAGATGGAAAACACATTAGGGAGAATGGAGGTTGAAAAAAAAATTGGGAGTAATTTTAAGATGTGGAAGCTAAAGATGGAAGATCTATTAATTGATCAAGATCTATGGGATCTCATTGATAAATATTTTCAGAAGCCTATAGATCTAGTTGAATCATATAAGTATGATTTGATGGAATATAAAGCCAAATGTCTCATCATATTATGCTTGGATGAATCTATTCTGATTAATGTCCTTAAAGAGATAACAATGAATAAGTTATGGAAGAAACTAGGTGAGATTTACCAAGTTAAATATTTAGTTAATAAAATTTTCTTGAGAAAGAAGTTATATTCATTGAGATGGAAGATGTGAGGAGAGTGCCTTACTAGAGTGAATTTGGAAGTTTAATGTATGCTATGGCCTGTAATAGACCAGACATTGCCCAAGCAGTGGGGTACCATAGTGAATAGTGACCATGAATCATGTCTTATGAATAGTGATCTCACTCCCAACAATAAGTAATGTGTGAGCTCATGACAATCAACAAGATATTTAATATGGTTGTAGGATGCCTAAAGAGGAATGTAATAAATTGAAAAATGCATCCACCATCTAATTTTCACCTAAAAACTATTGTATGACAAATAGTGACTGGAAATAGTTAACATTCTTGGCAACCTCTACAAATTGCTTGTATTCTAATAAAATACTATTAGTCTTATGTATTCCATTTGGCATGAATTCATGAAAATAATCATCAAATCTAATTTGAACATGATAAACTTGATAGAAAATATTTTCAAGATGAATTTGCACCCTTTGGATAAGTAATTTCAAAGCTTCTCCCTTCAATTGAAATAATGGGAACACTTCAAGGTTTTGGGTGACCTATGGTTGAAGTGATCCTCCAAAGTGGGTTGGTTCCTTTGATGTTTGACCTAAACTACACTAACTACACTAATTTTTGTAAGGAAAATGGATGGAAGGATACATAGCATATAAACTAAGTGAAACTGATAATGGAGGTGATGCACTAGGGAATGCTTGACTATTCTACTTTCTTGACCATGCACAATGAAGCTAAAGAAACTAATAACATACACAACTCACAATTTTACAAATTTGTATAATCCTTTTTTTTATGTTTGGAGCTTGTGAAAGCACTTAGAAGGGATGTCAAATGCAAAATCCACAACTAAATATCACATAAAGATGAGAGAATTGGACAACAAATCAAGGAAAAACCAACTTCATCACATGACAAGATCAACAATCCCATGAATTCATCCAGCCTAGACCTACAACTTACAAATGAGTAAATTCCTTCATAAACATGAGAGAATCAAACAACAAATCAAGGAGAAACTAACTTCATCACATGACAATATCAACAATCTCATGAATTCACATAACCTACAACCTACAAATGAGTAATTTCCTTCATAAATATGAGAGAATTTTTCAACAAATCAAGGAGAAACCAACTTCATCACATGACAAGATCAACAATCCCATGAATTCACCCAAGATTCAAGTTTATGAGAAGGCAAAATTAGTTTTCTATTATTTCAAAGTCATTCCAAGCATGCCAAGAGATGATTTACAAAGGAAAGAGCCATGCATATATAACATTTAGAAGAGAGAGGAGAGGGGAGAGGGGAGAGAAAAGATAAGGGAGGAAGAAAATTCACCACACTTCACATGGGTTGCATATTACTCAATAATTAATGTTTTTCCCCACATGTCAAAGGGGTTAACAAATTAGAGAATTTACTTTATATAAGATCCAACACCCTTTGTCTTTGTCTCCCGCCTTTCCTCTAAAGTCTAGAATAACTTTTGACTTTAGTAAAAAAACATGAATAAATGGGCCTTCATATAAATGTGACCCCTATCTTACCCATGTGACTCACACCACATGTGAATCATTAAGGATAAAATAACATGTCTTTTAATGGAGTGTTACACCCCATTCCATTCTAATCAGCTTTACCCCATGGAATATTCTTTATTGGCTCATCAAAATTTCATCTCACCAATATGCCACATCATCATTATACCACATAAACATGCATAGTCACTACCAAATCACCATAATGAATAATGGACATTAATAGTGTCTTATGAATAGTGATCTCACTCCCAAAAATAAGTAGTGTGTGTGATCATAAATATCAGTAAGAGATTGAAGATGGTTGTAGAATGTCTGAAGAGGCATGTAAAAAGATGCAAAACCCATCCACCATCTTCCTTTCACTTGAAAAATAATGTATGACAAATGGTGATTGGAAATAATTAACATTCTTGGAGACCTCCACAAATTGCTTACCTCTACCAATAGCTTTATGCATTCCTTTGGGATTTATGTCATGAAAATCATCATCAAATCTAATTTAAACATGATAAACATTGTTGTACCTCCTTTATGCAAAACTAAAACTGAACAATGCATTCTCAAATCAATAACAATACATGTGTAAGATCACTTAGGGATCGATAACTACTATGACTACTAACCAAACATATGCATAACAAAACTTGGAGGAAAGAAGAATAAAAATAACTAGAAATGTGCACAAAGAACTTAGAGGAAATAAAAACCACTAATACACTATGGAAACTCGAGGAGATGCCTGAGCTCTCCTCATCCAAGTGGCACAATGAAAACACCTCTAGGCTTGTGGGTAGCCTAATGATGTGGTGAATCTCTAGATAAGGTTAGCTCCCTTGATGTACCACTTTGGATCAAAACTACACTTAAATTTTGGGGGTGAAAAGGGAAAGAGATAATTGAAATAAAACTAACCTAATAGAGGTGATACACCAAATAGATTGATGACTTCCAACCAGGTACATGTTACACTTGAAACAATGAGATAAATTGAACATACGCATCTCCAATATACATCTTCTCACATCAATGTTACATTATGAAGTTATGGATGAATGTGAAAAGTTATGATGACTATACAAGAGGCCTTTAATGGAACTAATGAAAATACTAACTCACTCAATCTTTGACATCTCCTAAAACACTTCATATGCCCTAAAAGAAGAAGCTTTCCAACTATCAAATAGGATGAAAGAATGAAATAACATGCTAAGGAATCCATAGTCTTCACTTACAAAAAATAAAACATTCCAAATGAACACACTAAAAATAGTCAAGGAAGAGGTAAAAATTAGTAGTCTTATTGATCAAAAGGTATATAAATGAGCAGGGCTTTGCCATACTTAGGTGGAGCATAAGTTACAATGGTCAAAATGGCTAGTTCTTATAGAACTTGAGAGAGAGAGGAGAAGAGAGAAGTTAAAGGGTCATAGGGAAACTTCTCAAGCTAAGATAATCAATTACTTGTGCATAAGAGAAGGATTTGGGATGAACCATGAAAGGTCAAGAAGTCCAAGTGTCTATACAAGTCATCAAACACTTGCAAAGTGGAATAAAACTCCTCATTCTAACTCAAAAAATTACCTTCATGATTTGAGCTTCTTGAACACCTCATACTTAAATAGGAATAGTTCCAATGATTGTAATGAAGTTTAATGGTTTTAGGCATGCATCTTCATGCATTAGTTGCAGGCTTGCTCCTTTGGAATCATTAATAAGTGATCCATCATCATCTTTTGTCAAGAAAACTTCTCTTCCATTAACTCTGCACACTTGGATTCCAAAAAAGCATCATTTTCTCATGAAAATCCATGGGAGAGAGTGTATGACACCTATCAAGACCCTTCATGGAATTATAAGCATTAGTGACACCTTAAAATCACCTCACTTGAAGATCTCCACCCTTCTCACTAGCTTGTCTACTATGCTAGTTTTAATTAACTGAGATGAAGAAAATGGTTGATGCAGCTAGATGTTATTTCAATGTATTAAATTAATATGGGGATTTATTTTATGTCTTAATATTTCCCTCCATGTTATCGGTACTTATTAAAAAAAAATTGGAACCTACACAACACAAAAAATTATCAAGAAAACCTTGTTTTAAGCATGTTCATATAGATTTCATACAACTAATTTTAATGGTAGGGATCCTAACTAAGTCATCTTTAACATCCAATCATAATCCATGTCATTTTGGTTCATTATCTCTCTCATTTCCTCAAACTAGTCTTTCTAAGGGTTTAATAAGGGTTTTAAGCAGTTTTCACTCTTAAGGTTCATTCATAAAATCCTGACATTGAAGTTCCAACCAATTCCACTAGGATTATCCTTAGGACTCCAAATAACTCCTATAAACCTCTTTGGATCCCATGAAAATCCTCCAAGAATATATGAACATTTGAAACTCTCCTATCGAACTCTTTCCCCATTCCAATAGGCCTAATGTTGTCTAAGATCAAAAAAGTTGATTATTTATGTTTTATCTACTATCAAAAATATTGTCCACCTCTAAATTATCCCCAAAAACATTCTCTAATGGATTTAAATTCTCACCTCATGTGGAAGGTGAAGTTGACCATCCATTTGGGGTCTATGCCAAAACCTTGCCTTTAAGTCTAACTGTAAACTAGAGCTCAAAATGACCTTTGATGGTTTTCCCTACCTCCTGATAACTCAAACACACATTTATTAATCCCATACAAATTTTTAAATAGTATATAAATATTTCCAATAGTTATAAATGATAATGACCTATTGTTTGGGATCTAGGCCAAAATCTTGATCAAGAGCGATGACTACAACTCTAAGGGTGTAGATTACTCTGTTTAGTTTCTCCTTTGAAATATTGGTTTCTCATGGTTTAATATATGTTTTATAGCTTCAAAAAATTCTTTAAAGGTTAAAAAACTTCGTGTTCACCCCATCATCTTCTTTCTTCAAGGTTGTAGGTTTTATGTACAAAGGGAGTGCCCTCTATCTGAGACAAAATAGAGGGCACTCCCCTATCTCCTCATAAAAAAATGAATATTTTATGAGCTTACCCAAATCTCAAATGATATTTTTATAATTTTTTTATCTCTTTATAATATCAATATACCTCTCAACTCACTCAAAACCCAATATAGGCTTATACAAGAGGGCTATGTGCAGGAATTTTCAAAGTGGAACATGTTTTAGCTTGTCTGAGCCAATTATTTTATCTATCTTCATTGTAAAATGCCTATATACATTGTAATTATCATGATAGAGTTTCTCCAATATCCATTCAACACCCTGACCTCTGATGCACCCTACATACTCTTGTATTCACAAGACTGTGTCATCTTGCTTGACTGTGTTTGCCTTAGAAAAGGACTTATAGGTGTTGTTTTATTGTTGGACCCTAACATGAAATTTCAAACCTTCCTTAAATTTATAAAAACGTTTTTTCAATGATATATATCTACTTTTTTCATGTTCATGTCCTTTTCACAAGAATAACACCTCATCTTTCCACATTGTTGACTCAGTCAATAGTAGACTGTGCTTTTGCTTGAGAAGGACCCATATTTATGCCATTTACATGGATTAGTTATGGTAAATTTTTAAGAATTATTTAGATATTATAGGATCATTAAAAAAAAATTAGACCTTTGTTCATCTTTCATAGGCATAGACCTAATCAAAACACTCTCTTTGTTCTATCTGGTCTAGACTGTATACACAATTTTTTAATTGTATTAGTCCATTTTGGAAGGTACCTGTAGATGGATTAGGGTTGATTAAACTTTTAAAAAAATTCATAGCCTTATTTAAACCTTAATATTTATTTTATCATCTTTTTGGACCTAGTGTTTACTTATTTGAGCTACAAACACTTTAAGGAACCCAAATAACTTGCTCTCTGCCAACACAATCCTACACAGTTGGCAATAGATGTTCATTTTACATGGAAGACTTTGATCATGATGTGTCAAGAATTTACTTGAGGCACTAATTTCATTTTTAAATTGTTTTATACTTGTGCATCATGCTTAAATAGTGCCAACACTAAGAACCATCACACTTTTGTGCTAATTGCCTTTCTCAATCAACACAGTCAACTATGTTGACTAAGATGAAACCTTGTAGGTGATTATTATCTATTTAAATATGACACATCATATTCAACCTCATGAAAAAATTGAAGAAAAATTCATTTTCTAATTTTGGTGGTTCCATCTCAAACCTACCTATTGGACTATGTGCTTTTATAGTTGGTTGTAGGTGGATGTTTCAGGGCCCAAGTACAAACTAAAAGTGTCTTTGAGGAACATGATACCACCTATCATCTTCTATGGATGGTACTTTAGTTAATTTGGATATATTTCACACCATAATGTATTATAAACATGGAATTTTTCCATTTTTTCTCCTTGAAGTGCAAAAGGTCACTTAGCAATCTAAACCTGTAGAATTCACTGTTTGGTTTTGGTGGGTTTAGGGCATCTTTAAACCTTATAAAAGTTGACCTCCACTAATCTTCCTAACCCCAAAATTTTCCAAATTATTTTATTTCTATATAATATGAAATTATCACAAAAATATGAATCAAACCACTTGATAACCCTATCTTTTGTCCTTGAAAAAAAGTGTTAGGACCTCTATTTTGCATTTTTGATGAAAATGGGCATGAACAGTCATCTTTAATTTTGGAGGTAGTTTCTACTATAATTTTCCCATATATCCTTGAAAACAAGTCTAACAATATCTATTCATAATATTAGATATTTAGGAATAGTTCCATTTCTTGTTTTAACACTTCATAGGAGGTCCTCAATTCTATGTCAAGGCTTTGTAGGTGGAGATTTAGTTGTATGAAGGTAGATTGACCTTAGGTAATGAAGATGAGTTTGAATTCATAACCAACCTTGCATTTAAAAAAATTCAAATAATTAAATATGGTTTTAAGGGATTGGATTCAAACATATGCACCATATTTCAAGGTTTGAAACCTGTAAGTACATACTCCAATGGTAGATTGTATGCAATTCTTGTGTATGATTACACAATCTCTCTTTTTGGCACCAAATCAAGGCTTGAATCACTATTTTAGGATGATATATGATACACCAAGTAATTAAACATTAAACACACTTATATTTACATGACATAAAGGTTTCAAACATGTCATTTACTAAGACTAACTATGTGTGACAGTCATAAGGCAAATAAACTACATGATCCTTGTGAATGCAACCTCATGAAGTATGCTTTGGATAATGAACCTAAGAGGAAATAAAATAAAAATAAAATTTTAAACATAATAAATAACCTATCATAATGCTCTGGAGCAATTGACAAAGCATGAAAATCCTAAACATGGTGAAAAACTACTTATTGCATAAAAAGTGCTTCTTCTTGCAATCTAAGTTAATTTTCCCATAAAAACACTTTAATCATGAAAAAAGCATGTAATTAATATTATAATATATTAAAAAATCCTATGGAGTTAACATTACCAAGTATTTTTTATGTTTTTGATCAAAATAGAGCAAAACCTATAGGATACATGAAATAGCTAGTAGAAAAGTATAATCAACTTGTAAAGGATGATTCATGAATCACAATAAATAATTTTTTGAAATAATTATATATAAATTAATTAATTAGAGTCTTTTAAAACCTCTAAAAATAATTTATCTTGAAACCTCATGAGTTGTCCGTATTAAGCGTAAACCTATAGGTCAATTTTGTATGTCTAGAAATACAAAAAAGAACCAAACTGGTTTTAGATTTAAAATGGAAATTAAAGATCAAAATAAATGTATATATGAGTTTTATTATGGTTAATATGCCTTAAATTATCCTTTTCCATGTGGCACACTTCCCAATGATTCATACAAGTGTCATTTTCTCTCTTTTTTAGTTATTTCTTGAATTTTAGTTAAGGAACCTATAATATTCTAATGTAACTAACATACCTAATAGTTAAAACTACTTATTTAACACTTATAATTATAAATGGACATCTTTACACCTTGATAAATGTGCCACTTGCATTTATGACCCTTAAAAGCCTACTAAATGACCCAAACTCACAAATTAACTAATATGACTAAGACCAAGGCTAGGATGACATTAAATAACATAAAGAAACATATAATACACACCATGAAAATATATTAGACCCCATAAAACACTTAAAATTCAATTTTTAACCTAGGGGTGCCTTGATTTGACTAAAAATCAAATTTGGTCAATACTTACTTGGTTTAGCTCTCTCTTCATCCCACTTGAAGACATGCTCTCCTTCATGAAAAATTATTTCCACTCCTTTCTTTAAAAAATACCTTTTCACTTGGGCTTGATGAATTTCCATTGCATGCATGGCTTGGTCTCTTAGCTCCTTTAACTCCATCAAATCTACATATCTTACTTCCATGGCTCTTTCATCCATTATCTCAAGCTAATTTACAAGATCTAAGGCTTGTAATTTAAGGGATATTGGAAATCTTGCTTTTTTACCATAGACAAGATTGTAAGGTGATTTGATAATAAACCTTTTGGGAGTAATCATATTAACCCATAAGGCTAATTTCAACTTTATGTCCCATGTCCTCTTATTCTTTTCCAAAATTCTTTTAATGATATTTAGAAGGTTCTTGTTTGTGGATTCAGCAAGTCCATTCCCTTGAGGATAGTAATTTGAAGATGTACTCGAGTGAATTCCATTTCTTACAGCCCACTCAGTTATTTTGGTACCAATAAATACCAAGGTATTATCTTATTTGATGGTAGAAGGGACTCCAAACCTAGTTATAATCCATTCATAAAAGTCAAAAACATTGGCCTCATTTGCCTTTTTTAAATCAATTTCCTTGGTCCACCTAGTAAATTAATATGTTTTAGTTAGTATCCCCTTATGTCCCAAGCTTGATAGTAGATTGATTGCACTTATGAAGCCTAATCCCCATTGCATAAATAGTTTATCCACTAAAATCAAGTGAAGAGGAAGGGATGAAAGATTCTTTTTGCCCATAAATAACACACATTTCTTTCATTTCTTGACCCATGCATAACAATCCTTGAAGATACTAGGCCAATATTATCCCCCCTTTCATGATTTTGAGAGTTGTGGTTCTTCGACCATAATGCCCTCCTAAAAGTCCATCATGGAACTCTTCTATCATTCTATCAGTTTGATTTGACTCTACACACCTTAGTTGAACACCATTAATGTCTCTTTTGAATAATATACCATAATTAAAAATAAAAATAATTGCTTGAATCTGAAATACCTTATTTTTGTCTTGTCTAAACCCTAAGGGGACATACCAGTTTGTAGGTAATGGATCATCTCTTGTGTCCAACTTGTAAGAGATGAAGATGAAGGTGCATATGGCTCATCTTGAAGTGCTAGGCAACATCATTATTCTCTTCTAAATCTAGAGCTAAGTGTTCACACAACCCCTTACCTCTTATTAACTTAGTTACCTTGAAGTTTGTATCCTATTCCATTACTTTTTTTATCCAACCATCCCTCTTCTCATTGAAATATTTGCTTAAAAATAATTCTTCAATACATGGGTCAAATAATATAACAATAATCTTGTTTTTTGAAAGCATATGTTTGAATGTTTTTAGACTTCTAATAATTGAAAGTACTTAATTTTTCATAAAAGTATACCTCACCTCATAGTCTTAGAAGCCTTGGCAAAATAAGGTAATTGGTTTTTCTAATTTATCATCATTTTATTAGGTCAATATAGCTTATATAGTATCTAAACCTTCAAATTCATATAATATAGAATCTTTTGAGAATTCAGGATTTTTGAGTGTAGGTGATTGGGCAATGGATTTATTGATGGCCTCCAAGTTATTCTTCTTTTCCTTTGTCCAACTAAAATTCTAATTTATCCTTCACATGGTTGTTAGTGGCTTAGATAAACTCTCAAAATCAGAAATGAATCTCATTAAAAAGTTGATCTTACCCAAAAAGCTTTATACCCCTTTCTTGTGTTAAGGAAAATATAATGACAAGATGAAGTTAGCCCTTTCAAGATCAATGGTCAATCCTTTCTTTGAAGCAACATGGCCCAAGATCTTACCTTCATATATTGAAAAGATACATTTCTTTAGGTCAAAAAATATCAAAAATTGCCTACACCTCTAAACAATATGCCTAAGATGACTCAAATGATCATTAGCCTTCTTTGAAAACATAGTTATGTCATCTATATATACCAAAACTATCCCATTTAACCTACCTTGAAAATCCAAATCCATGTATTTTTGAAATATAGCACCCATATTTGGCAATCCAAACAGCATCCTCCTATAATCATAAGTTTCCCATTTAGTGGTGAAGGTTGTTTGAACTAGTCTTCTTCTCTTACCAAATTTTTACTATACCCACTATAGCCATCAAGAATATAAAACTGCTCAGAACTTGTTACCATTTGTAGGATTTGCTCCATGGATGGAAAAGGGTAGTGATCCCTCATGAAATCCTTGATCAAATCTCTAAAACCCACACATAATATTATTTCTCCATTCTATTTCCTCATAGTCACAAGGTTTGTAACCCATGAGGAGTGTTTGATGGGGAAGATGATACTTGACTCAACCAACTTGGTCAACTCCTTCATAAAAGACTCCATATTTGGATTGATAGTCATTTGCCTTTGTCTTACCAGTTTTTCAATAAATTCCATATCTATAGTATGTTGATCCAAGCTTGGATCAAATCCCTCGAGGTCACTATATTCCCAAGCATAAACATCAATGAACTCTTGGTACAACTTAACAAATTAATCTCTTTCATGTTTCAAACATGCCTTTCCAAGTTTGAGAAGTTTGTCCTTGAATATGGCAATGTCTCCATAGTTTTCCTATTTTTTAGACATCCTCAATTTCTCTCTCCTTATTTTGTCATCACCATTGAATATGATCTCAATTGTGACAAGTACTTGGGATATCTTTTTTGTCTTCAATTACAAAATTTGATACGCATACCACTATTGTATTTTATTATGATTTCTAGAAGAGAATTCAGAGTCTTCTTTAAGAAAACATGTTATTTGTTTATCATTTTTGAACACTTGCCAATTCAAATTATTATCTAAGATGGAATTCCTTACCACTACCTTGATGTGAGGTTGGCATCTCTCATTATTTATATCATTAGTAATGTCAGAGTTAGATCCTATGGTTGCCAACTGGTAAATGCGCTTATTTTCCTCTCTTGAAACAACCTATATGTTGAAAAATTCAAAGTATTCTATAATATTCCACACCATGTGTTTATATGAATTTAAGATAAAGTTTTTATCCAAATTCTTACTTCTAACCTGATATACAACCAACTCAATATCACCAAACACTTACATATTTTTCGATTCTACCTTTATTTCCCATTGAATACAATGTGTGAGTACCTCATACTCAGCTACATTACAAGTACAACCAAACTAAAACATGATTGAAGAGTAGTAACTTTAATTTTATGGAGAAATTAGCATCATTATATCCCTTCCTCCATTATTATTCATTGATCCATCAAAGAATAGCTTCCACAATCCTTCATTAGACTCAATTGTCTTAGCAAGAGTTGGTATAGATGTTCCCTCCTCATGCAAATAATAAATTCCCAAGCATTTTTATTCAATAAGATTGTAGGGGTCATATTCATGGTTTTAAACTTCCCATTCATCAAGTAAAATATTAGGTATGCCTTCAAGAAGAGTGGTTGGGTCTCGATCACTTGGATGTTCCTCCTCATCAAGTATAGTACAATTCACAAGTATAAAATCAAATCTACCAATCAATCAAAACAGTCAAACCTACATACAAGCAAACATAATTTAAATCCACCAATCAAACCAATCGAGTTATCCTATCCAAACTAATAAACAAATCATCTTGACTCAGTCAAACCATTTGAACAATCAAATCAACTCAATATAATCCAAACCATGGCACCTAATATGATGTACCAATCTAGAATGAATCCTAGTTCAAATAATGAAAATCTTTTTGATACCAATATGTTCCATTTTGATGCACACTTTGATCAAGACTAAATCTAAAATGGTGAGACTAAAAGCCTTGATAAACAAAGAAAATATAACAATAACTATGGAAGTGATTTATTCCAAACCAATCAAGTTAGGGCTCAAGTCGAACAACACATTTTTAAAAATAAAGTTGAAATATTTTCGCGCCTTGTATAGATAGGTATCTATATGCCTTCTGATTTCAACCCTGATAACTTGAGTCATATCATCCATCATCCAAATCAAGATATCCCCCATAAAAACCAAGTTAATCATAGCCATCATGTGTATAAAAATCTAATCCATACTGAATTGTTTGGATAAAATCTGAACCCCAATTTTCTCCATCTCAACCCTAACAAAGGTAAAATAGCTCTAGCAAACCAAATCAACCAAGATCAGAACCAAATCATCTTATGCAAAATCCAAAAACTTATCCGTAAGGTGGTAGGCCTTGCCACCCACATCTACCAATAATAATCTAATCAAAATTGACAATCCAACCATCAATCCCATCTATAATAATCAAATAATCAACAATCTAATCAAAAGCAATCCAATAAAAATTAGGTCTTTGTACCATCCCAATCCAATCAAACACAACAAACACCCCTTCATGGTAGACCATTTAGACACGAGTGTAAATCCATGGAAGACACTCTCCAAGGGCTAAAATTTAGGACTTCAAGCAAGAAATAAAAATTTAAAGAGTTGTGCCCTTATCCATTTGATCATGACATGTTGAAAGTCCCATTTCCATCTCACTTTGAGCCTCCTATGTTTGTAAAATACAAGGGAAAGGGTGACACTAGGGAACATGTAAAATATTTATTTATTTTATGCCAAGAGGTCACATACATCAACATGTATCCACTCATGTTGTTCCATAGAGCTTAGGAGGTCAATCTCTTGAATGGTTTCTCCATATACTCAAGGGATCCATAATTACATTTGATGAACTATCTGATAAGTTTGTGTGATACTTTTCATATAATGTTAAGAATGAACTAACCATGATGGATCTCTACATTACCAAAAAAAGAAATGAGGAATGTTTCTCATCAGTATTACGTCAATGGAGGGGTCTAGCTATCATATTCCCCTACACAATCCCTAAGAAATAATTGGTTAGTATATTTGTGGCTAATCTTAATTAGGAAATGGCTTTCCACCTTCAAGTACATTATGCCACAAATATTGATGAAATAATTAAATATGGGGTCTAGATACATAGGTCTCTTATCGTCAAAGGCTTGGTGAAGTTGTTTTCAAAGGACTACCAAAATTAGAAATAATCTAATAAACCAAATTTATTTAGTAAGAATAAGAATGTGGTTGGAGATGGTTTCAACAATTCTAAACATATCCATGTTGTTTATAATATTTTTAGCATCACAATTCTTCATAGAACCCAATTATTAATACAAATGAATGACATATACTCATCTCAAGGAACCTTTAGAGGCATTTTTATACAAATTAGTTGAAATAAACATGATTGTATATTTAAAGATAAAGAATTTTGATGAGAATAAACCTAAGCCTATGTGGTACAAGGAAAATGAGTATTTTGAGTTCCATAAGATCAAGGGTCACTCTACAATAGGTGTATGAAGCTCAAGAACTATGTCTAAAACTTGCTTGACTGTGGTGATATTGAATTAGATAATAATGCTTCATCATCCAAGAAGTAACAGATGGGCATATTCAATGAGCCATTTACCAAACATGATCAAAATATTCCTTAATATAATTGAAGTCAAATTAAATGTCAAAAATACTGAACCAATAATTTCAATCATTGCAAGCCCTTCCATACCTATGATTTAGTCATTTGACGCACCAACCATGATATCGCCATCATAAAGATAAAAGATAAATATTGTGTTATTATTACTTGATGTGCTCATAAAAATACTCCAAGTGATCCTCTACTCACTATTAAAGGATGCTACTACCTTATTAAATAGCTCAAGAATACTCTTGCTCAGATATTAATCATTGACCTTCTCAGAACATCCACTATTCACAAGAACATTCTATATAAAGTTATTTCAAATTCAAGATTCCCTAATGATATTGACCAATCATAGTTCCAAGCATTAGTTGGACATATATCCTCGATTCAATATCTCACCTTTGACCAATGTGACATGCCACTTATTGGTCCATCCCACAATCGGCCCTTATATATTGAAGCCTACATTACTAATCACAAGGTAAAGTGGATACTTGTAGACAATGACTCTTGTTTGAACATATGCAAATTCAAGTTACTTCAAACATCTAGATTATTCTGAGGAAGCATTGGACCTAAACACTATTACCATCAAGGCCTATGATAACATTGAGCAAGAATCAACCATTACAATAGACTTGCCTACTGTCACACATCAAACCTATTGCATGTCATATATATTGAGTTTCCATTTAACATGCTCCTTAATCGGTAATTTATTCATGCCCTAATAGTCATCCCTTTCACTTTCCATCAATGCATCAAATTCCCACATTATGGTATGCAAGTGACCATCCTTGGTGATCCATAACCTTTACAATATTTCAAGATTTGAGAAGGAAATTATCAAAAGATTAATCATTATCCTATCATTAAGCACGTATCTAGAATAGATAATCAAGTGGCACCCTAAGCCTTTAAATATTCATCATACATTCACCTGATTGACCTTGAATTCATGTCCAACAATCCACTTCTCAATTCATGCTTCAATATACTTGAAAGGGTTTCAAGAAGTACAATATCCATGATGCATTCCATGTGGTAAATATCCCCTATTATCCTAAATATTTTGGCATGCTCACCATGAATAAGAAGAAGGAAACAACATCATATCAGTTCAAAAATACCTCTTTCATCAAAAAATTATGACTTAGAGATGAAAAAATTGAGAGTTCTAGTTGTACAGCTACGACATAGCCTCATGTTTTGAGAGTTGTAAATATACCATAGTGAACAACATATGAAAAATCATGGGTTACAAAGGAAAATGTTTGGGTAAAATAATTATATAACAAAATGTGAAATATCCCATAGTGAACATGTGAGAAATCATGGGTTACAAAGGAAAAGGCTTGGGTAAAATAATAAATACAAGTAAATATGTGTTCCTTGCTGAAAAAATTGTTGAGGCACCAAGGGATAAGTAACTCGACTATTCCCATGAGTCAATATAACTACATAACAATCCTAATACCATTAAATTTGGAGCTCATCCGAGCCTAACTAAATAAGAAGCCTATGGTGAACTATTAATGGAATTTACATATGAGTAAAAAAATAATAATGTGTCTGATTTTTTGACATTAAAAGGTCACATACACTTCCAATCTCCCCTCAAAATATATTGAGTTTGGGTCATTGATATTAATCAAGCATATATGTTTTAACTTATATATACAAATCTATAGTGCATATACATTTTTATAAATTTTAAAAAAATCCTTAATATGTTTTTGGATGTTTTTTTTGAATTATTATTCTTTTCCCTATATGCATTTACTTGGTCATTAGTTTTCACCACAAAACTAGATCCACCTTTTGTTGGAAATAAAGATGAGTCCATCAAGGACCAAAAAAATGAAGAACTTAACCTTCCACCTACACCAAAATAACTAAAAGATGGTTCCACATTACTCATCAAAGACATCATTGATGTTAACATTGGCACAAAGGACAACCCTAAAATCATCAAAATTGGGGATTCTCTTATTTACAAAGAATGGGAAAACTTTATTACACTTATCAAGGAATTCATTGACATCTTTCCCTAGTCTTATGCTAATGTGCCTAGCTTAGATCCATCTCTTGTGGTCCATCATCTTGTTATACATGTTGATTCCAAACCATTCAAACATAAACTCAGGAAGATGCATCCATAAGTAAATTTTATTTTCAAGGAGGATCTACAGAGGCTTTTTGATGTTGGATTCATTCGTCTAATCAATGATTCATATTGGATATCCAATATCATGTATATCAGTAAGAAAGGTTAGTAGGGATCCACCTCTACGTATATATCTATGATATTAACAAAGTTTATCCTAAGTATGAATTACCTTTACCTAATATTTACATGATAATTGACTCCAAAATAGAACACATGATGATTATCTCATGAATGGTTTCTTTGGCTACAATCAAATCATTATTACACCTCCAGATTAACACAAAACCAAATTCACCACACCTTAGGGAACCTTTTTCTATCAAGTCATGCTATTTGGATTGAAGAAAATAGGTGAGACTTATCAAAGATCCATGACCATCATCTTCCATGATATTATTCTTGACATAGTCAAAGATTACATTGATGACATATTAGTTAAATCCAAGACTAGAGCAAAACATCTAGTTGTACTTCACATAATCTTTGGGTGGCTCAAATAATATAAGCTGAACCTAAATTGTATGAAATGTGTCATTGACATTACATTGGGTAAACTAATGGGATTTATTTTTTAAATAAAATGTATCAAATTTGACTTAGTAAAGGTCAATGCTATAGCAAAGATGCCTCCACCAGCTAATACCAAATAATGTGACATAGTTCACAGGTAAAAATTTAGGGTATCAGATGATTAATGTCATAGTTGGTCAATAAGTGCCATGCATTCATGCACTTATTGAAGAAAGACATTATATTCTATTAGAACAATGAATGTAAATAGGATTTTAAGTAACTTAAGAAGTATCTTTCTACTTCACTAGTGTGTGTTTGTATCTTTCTACTATTGCTCTACATTTGTGCAACTCACTTCCCCTTGGTGGAACTCTTGGCCCAACATGATGATCATGGCATAAAAAGAGTTGTATATTATCTAATCAAGACTTTGCTAGCCTATGAGATCAACTACCATCGCATCAAGAAAAACTTGCAGATTTTTCATCTTCCTTTCCTAGAAGCTACAAAAATATATGCTCAAAAATAAGAATAAGCTAATTTTCAAGTTCAATCCACTCAAATATCATTTGTTTAAGTCAGCTATTATAGGTAGAATGGCTGTGTGGGCTATGTTACTCAATGAATTTGATATTAAATTTTTAAACCATTAGGATATCAAAGGATATTTTCAATGATAAGCTAGCAGAAGATTCATTATCAAATAAACAACCTTTGACCATTGGATGTCTCGATGAATAAATATTCTCTCTCGATGACTCACTATAATGGAGGATTTACCTTGATGGATTATTCAACACACTTAGATTAGGATAAGGCATTCTATTCCTAATGCCAAAATCCATTCTCATCCCTAAGGCTCTCATAACCAATTTCACATGAAATAGTAATAACACAGAGTACACAACACTCTTTTTGGAAATTAAGTTGGCAATCTAACATAACATTTGACATTTATCTATTTTAAAGGATTCTCAACTAGCTATCAAATAGGTTAATAATTAATATTAAACCAAGGATGACAATCTTGTTCCTTATAAGAACATGGTGAGTATCATTAAATAGTATTTCTAGTACATACACTTTAAATAGGTTTGTCACAAGAAATAAATACATGAATGAAATGGCTACCATTACTTCATTTTTTGAGTTGTTATAGGGTACATACCAATGCTAGTTCTTGGTCAAATAAATCATGGTCTTGGTATATGACACCTCAGATTCATATATGGTATGTGATATTACTAGTCCCAATTCACCCTAGTGCCATGACATATACACCTACCTTCATAATCACATCATACCTTTCGATCTATGGTGCAACCAATGTAAATTCCTAATCCAAAAACCATCCCATTATACCCTCCTTGGTAGAAAAAACTATCTTAGAGGCTATGATGGAACTCTGTTAAGGTGTTTTAATTTGTAAGAGGATAAATTGGCTATCAAATAAGTCTACATTTGAGTTTATGGGGCACACACTAGTGGAATTATCCTCACCAAAAAAACTTCTACAAGAGATACTTTTAGCCTACTATAAAATAAAATATACGTCAGTATGTAAGGAAGTGTGTTCCCTTTCTAAAAAACGGGGATTTGATTCACACACTGTCCATGTAATACAAGCCATTATGACTTCATGGCCCTTCTCTACATGATATATCTATCTCATTGGGAAGATTAACCCCACCTATTCTAATGGTCATAAACACATCCTCATTGCTATCAAATGCTTCACTAATTCGGTGCAGGTCATCCCACTCAGCTATGTAGCCAAAAATAAAATATCCAATTTATTTCTCAACCACATCATCTACCACTTCAGAATCCCTTCCATTATTATCACTGACAATGGAAATTATTTCAAGAATAAGGATGTCAAATCCCTTTGTACCCAATTCCATATCCGACATAGATGGTACACAACATACTATAAACAAGGCAATGACCAAGCCGATGCATCTAAAAAAACTATTCTCAGATTATTTAATAAGATTTTAAATTACTCTCATCATGATTGGAATTTATAGATTTACTCTACCTTGTGGGATTACTGTACTAACATTCATACACCCACAAGTGCCATACCATATTTCCTTGTCCTAGAATCAATGCCATCCTTTTTATTGAAATTGAGCTACCCTCCTTATGCATTTCATTTTAGAATCTCATTGATGATGAGGACTATAGAGTCCCATGGCTTCATGAACTATAACTTGTTGATGAG
>JARHVA010005185.1:355000-360000 GCA_037957365.1 Torreya grandis | reverse complement strand
ATTAATGTAAGTTGATTGAATACATATGTGATGGTTTCTTAATTTTTCTTGTCATTTAATCAAGATATTGATGGAATCAAAGCTTTGGTAGTCAAAAGATTGGGATGAAAGGTTTAAAATGAAGGTGCAAATAATTTCTAAGTTGGTTTTTTTGTGATTGCAACTGCAAGATATAGATTTGTGTTTCTTTTTTTCTAAAGATAGAGAAGTTATTTGCATACATAGTCATCTATCTTAAAATAAATAAATATAATGAATATTTCTTTGAAAAATAATTCTTTAAAGATATTTGTTGATAGTTTATTGATTTTTCTAGCCATTGATGTAATCTATTAATGGAAAAGAATATCTAATAGTCAAAATATTAAGATGAGAGATTAGAAAATAAGGTGAAGGTATTTATCAGGTTTTCTTGTGATTTCAACTATAAGACATGGATTTTTGTTTCCTTTGTTCTGAAGACGAAAAGTAGTTGTTTGCATGCACATTCATTTATCTTGAAATAAATAAATATAATGATAAATTCCTTGAAAATCATTTCATTAAAGATATTTGCGTACAATTTCTCAAATTTTCTAGTCATTAATGCAATCTATTGGTAGAAGTGAAGCTCTGGTAGTCAAAAGATTAGCATGATGTGCAAATAATTTCTGAGTTGGTTTCCTTGTGATTGCAACTACAAGGTATGGATTTGTATTTTTTTATTTTCAAGACGTAGAGCATTTATTTATATGCACAGTCATCTATCTTGAAATGAATAAATATAATGATAATGTCTTAACCATATCCATAATCAATAATGATAAAGTCTACCAAAATATCTTAACCATGTCCATAATCAATAATGGCCTTTCAAGTATTATTTATTTTAATTAACAAACCAAGCCAACAAAAATATAGTTATTACCTTAAGATTATTATGTCCAATGTCGCAAGTGGTCCATAACGCATTTATAAAACCAAGTAAAAAAAACATTCTATTACTTATATATGGTTTTAATGACTAAAAAACTTAATAATAAATAATTTTCAAACCTAATGTTTATTTTATTTCTCGCATTGAATGTGGTGTAGGTGGAATTAATGGGGATCGAGGTTTAGATTTTTTCCCATATTTTAGTGAATTGGTACTGATATATTTGAGGGACCCAAGGAAAAATTTAATCTTGGTCCAACATTTAACACAAGGGACTAATGGATGTTACTCAAATACATATGTGATAGTTTTCTTGATTTTTCTAGTTATTTATGCATGTTATTGGTGGAAGCGAAGCTATTGGTCCAATATAGATACTTATAGTTCATTACACTATAGATACCTCAAATAGTTATTTTTCTAGTTATTTATGCATCTCTATAATAGAGTTTTTAACTATTATATACATGTTCTCTTAATCAAACAGAACATAACAATACACCTACTTTGTATAAAATAACAAGGAAACATCATAATATGCTTATGCATATCTATAATAGAGTTTACAACAATTATAAACATGTTCTCTTAATCAAATAGAAACAAAAATACACAAATTACCTCTTAAAAATTTATATACTCAACATTATCTTCAACAAGATTTCTCAAAACCCTGCTAAAATAAATCTTAAAACTGATCAAAAAATTTGTTGTCCTTCCTAGATCAACCTTGGATTTTAGATGCCTAAATTTCAAATTTCAACATCACAATTTTTTTCATTTTGTTCTTGAAAATTGTTATTTTCATTCTCTTCAAAAGTTGTTGGACTCAGATGTAGTACTACATAACTATAGTGTGTTTAAATAATTATTAATCAATCTTCTTCTTTTAGATGTTGACTACCAAATTGATAGAGCTCTATCAAATAAAAAATTGAGGACATTGTATCTAGTTATATAGAGCTTCAAGCAAGTCTCCAATTTTTGTCAAGCTTGTTTCTTAAATTTGACTTTAAAAATGACACTACACTAAAAATTCTCTCATCTTCCACTGAGACCAAAATAATTGTTTGGCATAAATTTAAAATATTAAAATTTAATGAGATACCATCACATAGTATTTCACTCAAACTTAAGGTGGTCCATAGTTTAGTGATCAAGCCATATTTGAAAGCATGGTCCAAAACTTGTTGTGGCAAATCAAACAGACTACTTATGTAGCTTTAACAAATTTAAAATGCCTTTAATTTGTTCATAATTCAATTCTATAATCTTGTAGAAGTTTTGGTCCAGAGTTTTGATTTTATTATAAAAATTTGATGATCTCACATTTTTCCAATATTGAGGGTACACCACAACTATGGATTCTAGCAGTTCATCCTGAGAAAAATGATATCTAATCTCTAAAGAGAAATATTTTTGAATTTCTTTCAAGGTGTAATTTACAGATGATACAACCTCAAAGAATTAATCCCTTGTAGCATGAACTTTTTTGAGTCTATTAGATCAACCAACTGTGTCAAAAGTTTTAGTTTTTGTATGTACTAAATTTATACTAAGTACTGCACATGATCTTACCATATGTACTATACAAAAAGATTCATCGATCCTCGTGATCATACTATATTTTATTTTTAAATGTTTATGGTAATAATTATATTTTGGTATGCATGATTTATTAATTGAAATAAAAAAAATTTTTAAAGGCCAATATGGATGTGGTTAAGACATTTTGGTAGACCTTATTATATAATTTCTAATTTTAAAAATATAAAAAAAAATTGAATATTTTTTTCAGTTATGTCATCCTCACTTTTCATAGTTGTCTTGCCTTATGGACCCATAATTGGTTTATACTCTTTTATCTGATTTTTTATCACTATTTTTCTATACTCAATTTATTATATTATCTAGTTGACCTTTACCACATATTTATTTTAAACAAACAAGAAATTGATTTCCTCTAAGAAATAATGACATGCATGATACTTATTTTTAAAAATGCATAAAGAACAAACTTAATAAACACAACAGAGCCTTATGATCATGTTGTATTTTTTTTAAATATTTAAGGTAATAATTATATTTTGATTGGCAGGGTTTGTTAATTGAAATAAAATAATAGTTCACAAGCCATTATTGATTATGGATATAGTTAAGACATTTTGAAAAACCCTATCATTATTGATTATGGATATGGTTAAGACATCTGAAAGATAATGTTTTTATCAAATATTTTTAAAGAAATGTTTTTCAGGGAACTTATCATTATATTTATTCATTTATTCATTATATATTTGTTATACTCAATTTATTATATTATGTAGTTGATCTTTACCACATACTTATTTTTTTTAAAGAAATTGATTTTCTCTAAGAAATAATGACATGTAAGATAATTCTATTAAATAATGCAAAATAAAAAATTGAATAAATGCAACAGAGCCTCATGATCATTATTTATTTTGTTTTTCTATGCTTATGATAATAAATGTATAATGGTTGGCATGATTTGTTAATTGAAATAAAAAAATATTTGAAAGGCTAATATGGATGTGGTTAAGATATTTTGGTATACCTTATTATATAGTTTATCATTTTAAAAATATGAAAATATTTTAAATATTTTTTTTAGTTATGTCATCCTCTTTTTTCATAGTTGTCTTTCCTTATGGACCCATAGTTGGCTTATAATCTATACTAAGATTTTTTGTCACATTTTTACTACACTCAGTTTATTATATTATCTAATTGGTATTTTGAGAGAATTAAAGAGGTATGTACTCAATTTATACTTAGTCATATGTCCATCAAATTTAATACTTAAAAAGGACAAATTTAATCTTTAACAAGAATGATAAATTTAATTGTTAAAAAGAAGGAACCATAAATAAGATTTCAACTTTAGACTTCTCATCCTCTAACCTCTTTCTCCATCAATTTTTTTAATGAAAAAAAATTACCTCCTATAAAATTAATTTGTGTAAGTGTTTCAAATTTATTAAAACCCTAGAACCATAAAACCCTAAAACCTAAATTCATTTATATTAAATATTTATTTCTTTATGGTTATGGGAATTGCAAAGAGAGGAGAAATTACAAGAGGAGGCTAAGGAGGAATCTAAGCAACCAATAATTAAGTATAATCCAAGTAATAAATACAAGCCCTACATGTTGTGAGAATTATGAAGTGAGAGACAATTGCAAGAGGAGGCAAAGGAGGAGTCTAAGAAGCCAAAAATGATTTACAATCCAAGTAAGAAATACAATCCATACATGTCATGGGAATTATTAAGTGAGCAAAAATTACAAGACGAAGCCAAAGAGGAGTATAAAAAGCCAACAATGAGTTACAATCCAAGTAATAAATACAATCTAAATATATTTGAAATTTTTTTCACACTTTTAATTAGTTATATCTATATTTTAAGGGATTTAAACTATTTCCATGTTATTTTTTGCATCAAATCTTTTCTCATGGTGTTAAAACCCTTAATATTAGACACAATTTGGTTATCACATGTGATTTTTTATTTATATATGAGATCAATAAAATATTTGCATTTGTTTTGGATTGTTTGCTTAGTAATGATATCAAAAATATCTCAAAAAACTTATGAATGTGTGTTTATGCATTGATGTGGTGATGGTGTTTTTTCAGAGTCACACACACTTGCTTAGGGTTTAGGTTTGGGATGGGTCTATAGAAATTATTATTCATGTTGTCTCTCATATCTTTTTTTATTTGTTTTATTCATTTAGGAAAGTGTTTGAAATGGTTATACTTTACCCAATTTCACAGGGCAAATCAAAATAGCCGTTATGAAAAACTTAGGGTATCCATTGATCATAATCATTATTCCACCTCAAACATATTTTAGCCATGAATGTGTTTGGGGAAAGGATTTTAACTTGGATTTTTTTTCACTATTTTTGTATTTGAATATGATGCTTCATTCTCTATTTATAATTTTTTTGAAAACTCTAATAGAAATCACCAGTCAATTTATATTGGCATGGCTATTTTACCAAAGATTTATCAATGGAATTATATCTAAAATCTAGGATTTGCTAATGTTTTATA